>CM043360.1:49780068-50162568 GCA_023718395.1 Leucaspius delineatus | reverse complement strand
CAAACGCGCTCAATCAAATCGTCGGCCGAGCGCCCCTTCCTGGGCGCCGGTCTCTCCCCGCGTCTGCTGCACTCGTCGGCCGAGCGCCCCTTCCTGGGCGCCGGTCTCTCCCTCGCCTCCGCCGCGTTCTCTCTCCGCCTCTGCTGCCCCCCTTAACTGTCGGACACAATGAACATATAAAGCACTCCCGCCACACATGCAGGCCAATCGCCAGCATAGATTCTTCCCGCCGAACACCTGAAGCTGATTTATCTATTAGATCACTAGATGGTCACTGTTTACATCCAGGCACAGGAAACAACCATTTTGCTGGGTGTTACATTAAAAACACTCCCCGAGGGAAACCCTTTCCCTGGCGTGCGCGTTCCTCCCCCACTGAACATAGTCACCCCGTGACATGTACATCAGTTGTTTTCATTAATCAGTTGTTTTCATTAAATTGGCTGCAGAATGATTTTGTTTCGTTATTTGGACATATAGCCTACAGTAAAAAAGAACAATTTAAATTGTTTTTGTTCAGTATGTTACAGTCACTCAGAAGAGTTGCGCAACTGCAGAATCAAGGTCAGTGAGAGAGAGATTTTTCTGCTTCAGTATCAAGTCTTCATGTCAGGTCCAGCCGGAGGACTTTGTCCACATCACAGACAATATAGGCCTAATCTCTGCAGGCAAAGGGAGAATCCAGACCCAGCCTTGACAACATTATCCACACCTTGAGAGAGAGCCCGCCCCGGTCGCGCGCGCGCACTCTCACCGCACTGTCGGCCACCACAGAAGACCAGTTTATTATTATTTTACTATAGTAAAACTATGGGTTAGCCTATATTCGTAAGGGTCTGTCTGTCATCTATCTTAACTTATTTATTGTGTTATTCAGTTTATAATGACGTTTATAATAACTGCATCCAATTTCTAATTTTTGTCATTTTGTCATCATTTTATTTGCTTAGTTGTGCCATCCTCATATTTTTTTTTTAGGACTTTATTTTATTTTATTTTTTAAAATTGATATCGATTATTTAATTATCTTGTAAATACCAAATGTCATCTCTGAAAAAAAAATGGAAAAAAAAAGAGAAATGGGTTAAGACACGACATTTACTTAGCCAAATGTAACATAGCTATAACTCTCTGTTAATAGACATGGGGGGATAATTCGAAGTCGAAGATAATTCATAACTCTGAAACAACATTCCAACTGCAACGGTATTTTGATTTATTGCATATAATGGCAGGCTTTCGCGCTAATCGTGAAGCAACAAACTCATGACAAACTTAAAGTAAAAAATAACTATTTTCAACATATACAACCCACTGTGATAAGTTTAACAGTGTTTATTAAAACCGAAAGTAGCTTTGTGCACGTCTGCGCATCACGGGCGCGCACCCAATTGAAGATGCCAGGTGACCAGCATCGTATCCATTAGGTAAGCGCTCGTTCAATCTCATGAATAAATACAATACAACGAAGGTGTTCATCACCACATTAATAGTCATGAGAATGATTACAAACAGTTACGACAGGCAGTGTCAACGTGACACAACACCTTTATTTTATTTGAATTATTCATGATAGAGTGACACAAGCACTACGCTGAGCATACCTCATCAGCCATCATAAGCCAACGACAGTGACGGAAGGGTAACTTGCAGGAAACTCGAGTGTAATCTCCAAATCTATCCAACATATTGGCGAGAATATAGCATAATCTCTTGTTCTGTGTAGTATTCTTACAATATATTTTAATAATTGTTGGTCTTATATTCACTGATTTCACATTTGAATATGCATTGTAAAATGCCATTTTACGGCAGGAGTTCTGTCTCATTTCAATTATTAATAATTCAAGCCACTCTTGTTTTAGATTATTATTATGACATACGAATGTGTGTGTGTGTGTGTGTGTGGTGTGTAATGTAGTATAATGTGTAAAGTGTAGTGTGCGTGTTCTAATATAAATAACTTTGTGATATATGTTTGTGTGTGTAATGTAATATAATGTGTAAAGTATAGTGTGTGTGTTGTAATATAAATAACTTTGTAATATATATATATATATATATATATATATATTCACTTCGGAAAACACTGCAAAACAATGCACTATCTCAGATTCATAAGGCTTAATAGTGTTATCAGAAGGGGCTCTCTAACAAATAATGCATAGAGGTTAAATTATAAAAAGATGCTTTAGAAATATGCTACAGTATAAGTGTACATGAAAATACTGTTTGGAGAAATGTGTTATTATCCTTACACAATTTCTATTGTGATTGTGAAAACGGTCATGACTTTCAGGGCTTAATTAGTTATAGTTAACTGTCTAAATATGCCCATTTAAAATGTAGTTGTAGCCTATATTCTGAAAAGACATTGTTCAACATGTATTTTCACATTAAAAACGGCTTTTTCCAAGCTTAATCTAATTAGGTTCTGTGTGTTTGAGCAAGAGCACCAAACCAGTAGGTGGTGCTAATGTCCAATATTTTACGTGTTAACACGCAATTTACGTGTTAACACGTCATTTACGCGTTAACACGTAATGACGTGTTAACACGTAAATCGCGTGTTAACACGTAAATTGCGCGTTAACGCGTAACTACGTGTTTACACGACAGTTTCACACGTTTTGGCCTTCCATATTTTGTGTGAGTGCTTTTTTATACACAGAAGGCCTCGACTCTGAGGTGAGGGGCTGCTTTGATACTGGTCTGTCACTGTGTCAGAAGCGTGCAGATCTGAAAGGGACAGCAGCCTATCGTAAACATGGATAGTTAAAGGGATAGTTCACCCAAAAATGAAAATTCTGTCATTATTTACTCACTCTCCATGTATCAATTTCTATCTTCTGCTGAACACAAAATACTAGTATATTTTGAAGATTGTCGGTAACCAAACTGTTGATGGACCCCATTGACTTCCATAGTAGGAAAAATACTATGGAAATCAATGGGCTCCATCAAAAATAAAAAATATCTTCCTTTGTGTTCAGCAGAAGAAAGAAATTGATACATGGAGAGTGAGTAAATAATGACAGAATTACAGCTACAATATGTAAGATTTTTGTAATAAAATATCCAAAAATCACTTGCACAGTGTGATATTTTACATGCAGTTGTGTACTTGCAATTTCCCAAAAGTTTCCAAAGATTTTTAATTTCAGAGAAATTCCAATTTTAAATAATGGCTCGTCCATAGTAACCATGGCGACAGACGTGGACAACTGCATTACGTCTAGCGGCGCGCTCACACTGTTGTTGTTTCGTTCAAACATTATGGACCATGGCAAGCAGACTTTGGGACAAAAGCAGAAATAAAACAAAGATCAATACCGGCGTGGCATTTTCAAGATGCCGAGAGCTCCACGTCCGTGACAAACTTCGACTTGACAAAGACACTCTTGCATGTACTTAATTAGACAGCTGAGCAAATGTACATAAAACTAATCAATGTCATATAGCTCAATATGATGAAATGTTAGTATATGATCAGTATGTTATTCTAATGTTGATCGAGCTCACTGCTAGCCTGGTCCTACCAGACTCTCATACATTTCATTTGAGTCTGGCCACTCTCCATTGACAAGCGTTAACTTCCTTGAAGGCGGTACTCTGTTGACGTTTAAAACTATTGGATCTGCCCAGAGCAACTCTGGATCTGCCATAACCAATCGCTAACGTTTGGTCGTGACATAACCCTACAACTCAAACTAACGCACAACCTCAACGTCATCGTTCTCAGCCGCTCCCTCTGTTCGCTGATTGGACCGGAGAAAACCCAAGAATATACCGCAAACCCAGGAGTACTGATAGTCCAGGCATAGTAGCGTTTTACGACAGACTAATTGTAAAAGAATTTTTTGCAGCTTAGATCATTTCTGAGGTGTCCAGAACAACATACTAAAAGTCCTAAGAAATCCTAGTTGAGGAAATATGTTAAATTCTCATCAATGTGTGCCAATAAGGCCAGACAACAATACACCCCAATGGGGCTATTTTCTTCCTTTACTCCTATCAAAATGAAACTTTACACAATGAAAGTACCCATGAAAAGTAATTTGTTTTGTATTACAAGTTTCTTTGAAAATGAATTTTAATATGCAAATGAGCTATACACTAATCGAATATGTCCTAATTTGCATAGTCAGAAACACCATTCATATGTATGACAAATACATCAGCCCAATCTTCATCCAATCATCCTACTGCCAATGCTGCTTTTAGACTGGCCTCTAACCTGAAAACTGCCTGGCTTGGTAGTACCTGCCAGGGGTATAACCCCCGCCGGTATAGTCTTCAGGGTCACGGAGGCACACAAGCGACAAGGTAGCAACAACAGGGGAGGTTTCTTTTTGGTGTTTTTTTGTTTATTTTAGTTTTTCTTTAACTAGATATTGCATTTAGCTTCTCATAACACTGCAAAGCTACTTTACAAACGGTGGAAGTCTGATGTGTGGCCCGCCTGGTCTGAAATACTTGCTAACTACAAAAAGAGAAGCAGTTTTGGTGTCTGGTAAAATTATTTTAAAGAGCTGGAATGTCTGGAAAGTGCGTCTATCTGGTTTTGCATCTGTCTTCTGTGAGAGTGAATCGTTTAGTTGGTAAGAATGCTTTCTGCCTGTAATCTCGTAATCTTACCAACAATACCAATCATTTGTAAATCTACCAGCCCAAAATTTAATCTCACCACGTTACTAATGACTAAGATGGCTATTCTGACTTTCTTCTGATGTTATCTGTGGGGGAATGTCATTGGCTTGTTCGCAAAAAACAAGAAAAAAAACAAGAAGAAATTAGAAAAAAAACTGGAGGCAAGATTGTGCAATCAATTCTTAAAGTCAATATAAGTCTTTTTGTGGCAAGTGACCCAGGTAAGTGTGGAAAGTGACTTCAAATTTATCGTGTTTATGCATAGGTTAACTTACTGAATGGACATAAATGTGTTAGTTATTTGGCCCCTGTTTTTTCTACTTGTGACTTTATGGTTTCTTGGCCATAAGTCAATTAGGCCTAGTGTTGAGTTCATTTGCATATTTAAAATAGATTTTTCAATGATGCATGGGAAAAAAAATCAGTATCCACTTTCACCCACAGTCCTTTCAGTCATTTTTTCATGTATCCATCTTACTCATTCCTGTAGGCCAGTGGCGTAGGCAGAAATTGTATTTTGGGCGGGCCAGTGAAAAAGTGAGTGGGCCAATAGTTTTTCCTAGAAAAAAAAATTACTTAAATAATAATTAATAAGTAAATAATAATAATATATTAATAAGCATGGTTTGAAATGAATAACAACACACTCCCCAATTTCTGTTAAATCAACCATATACAATGCAGCCTGGTGGAAATTAAGCTTTTGTGCCAAAAAAATTGCAACTAATTTAAACTAAACAATGTACAGTAGGATAGCCTATAAGGCATTCAGCTATACAGTACACAACACACCAGTAACTTAAGGCGAGACAGGTGAATAGGGTAACATTTTAAAATAATAGATATTACCATAAAACTTCCTCAGTTATTCTGGAGAATGACAAACAACTAATTTTGAGAAAACAGCATTTAAAGATTTGTAATGTAAAAAATCATACTTTTTAGCAGAAACAACTATTTACAGACACAATATCTTATCAAATCATCAGCAACAACAATACAAACCACCTAAAACACATCAAAACTTATAACACAGCATTTATGGCCAACAACTGAACAGAACCCCAGTCAAAAACAGTCAAAAACACACATCAAAATGTCAGAGCACGTCACGTGATGCATCTGAACGAATCACATTGTCAGAAATTGATATCAGCCAATGAGATTTCGCTTTTAGAGTTAAATGCCCCATTGTACTTTCACGATTGGTTGCTGATTAAAGGAAATTACCATATTTGGTTCCGACAGCATTGTGTACAGGAGAAAGGAGAGCTTTTCAACGGTGTTTGTGTTATGACAGGTGCAGAAAGCGATCGCGGTGCAGCATATTGATTAACAACGCCAACTTTTGTTGAATTTAGGAGAAATATACAGACGCAAATAGACAAAATGTAGTAAAATAAAGACCTAAATGTGTATTTTGGATTTTTTTTTCACCACAAGTCTGAAATAATGCATTGAAGAAGACAAATAGCCCAAAATCTTAAAATTGACCAGTGAAAAAAAAAAAAACGATGTTTTTGCCGTGTCTCGCCTTAAATCACTTCACGGGCAAAAATGAAGGAAATTAGTTAAACAACTGGCCTACCTTTGTTGTTTTCATTCTACAAAACAAGATGCAAGTGCCTGGGTTTAGTATTAAAAACAGAAATGATCTCATCATAGTCCAAAGAGTAACAGAGTTATTTTTCAAAGAACTAAAGACCGCCAGAGCCCGCCGCCTAGAGAGTCTGCCTGTCGGACTCGGAACCCCTAGCAACCAATTACGTTCCGGAGGGAGGCTTTCACGCATTTTATTCGGAAACAGAATTAAACACACACACCAGTCAACAATAAATCAGGTTTATATTAATATATTTTCTTAAATACATTTGAATAATAAAAATAAACTAAAAATGTATTTTGATCAAACTTGCCTGGGCGGGCCAGTGAGTTATGTGGGTGGGCCAGTGCCGCCCTGGCCCATTACTGGCTACGCGCCTGCTGTAGGCGTTTTCTACATTATATCTTACAAAGAGCATATTAATACTCATTCAAAGTTTAGCAATATGTCAAAACATCACAAGTCAAGCATAAAATAAATTCACTTAACATTGTATACAGGTCAGTAATGGAGGCCCAAAACCGTTAAATCACCATCTCCCCTTAACGCCATAGACAACACCTGTGACTTTCCCCAACACCTTCTTCTCTCCAACATTCTCACCGTGACCTCTAGTGGCCGGGATGAAAATTACACCCTGTAATAGTGGAACTGTTATAATAGGTCCATATAGTGGACAGAAATGTCTGTCAAAAAACTGTCATAAAAATGTGAAGTTTAGGAGCACAAACTTAAGTTTGGTCTCATTTTAAAGACCCTTGGCAGATTATTGTTGAAGTAAAAAAAAAAAAAAAAAAGTTATAGAGGTTTATGAACAGTATTTTATATAAAATATATATTTTATGAAACATGTTTAACTCTAAAACTGCTATAAAATTAAAGCCATAAATCTAAACTGGTCCAAATTTGAGGTTAATATATTTTATATAGATATTAATAGATTAATAGATTTTGTTTGGCGCAGTCCCAAATTTTCCCCATTAGATGCCAGCAAAGCTCCGCTGGTGTACAGTGGTTGGATTTGGGTTTTGCAGTAGGTTTCTCTCTCCAATAGAAGCACACACACAATTTTATTTTATTACACACATACTGTAACGGTCACCAGCTGAAGTGCCCTTAAGAGCCACCAGAGGGCACTCCACACCAAACTATCATGTTTCACTCACTAACTACATTTCCCATAACTCACTGCCCGGACTCATCATCACTGATTGCATTCAACTGTGTCTCTTCACCTGTGTCTCATTACCCTGTCAGTCTCAGCCTATTTATATCATGTTCACTCATGGCAAAGTATTGTTTGGGTCACACTGCATTTCCGAGCGTTTTCCCTGGTTTAATGTCTCTTGGTTTTTGGATTTCTTGCCTGTTCCATTACTCTCTTGCCTCTGACCCCTGCCTGTTTTCTTTTGTTTTGTTCCTGCCTGTTTTGTTTGTTTGGACTGCCTACCTGTGTTCTGACCCATTGCCTGTACTTTGGATTACGCCTTTGGATTGCCCCTTAAATAAAAGCTGCATTTGGATTCTCCACCTTCGAGTCTCTGAGCAGTTTCGTAACACATACAAACCACACTCTAACATCCTTACCAACACCCACACAATTATCACTGCATAATTTATCCAGTTGGCTCTATAATATGCAGAAGCAGAAAACAGCAATAAAGCGAGTATTTGATTTATAGGCCAAACCTGAAAAATTGGCAGCATCGGGTTAAAATTAGTAAAAATTCTAATTTTGAAGCCTTGCCAACAGAATGAAAGCCTCTGAACAAAGACTGCATAATTTTATAGTTAAATGGCCCTGGGATTAAAAAGCGCAGTTTTAATGGGTTTCAATTGGGACATTTAAAGGTCCTGAGAGGAACTATTTTGTGTACCTAGTGCAGTGGTTCTCAACCTGTCCTGCAGGGACCCCCGACAGGCCACGTTTCTATTTTAACCCTGAAATGGCACACCTGAATCAATTAATGAGTAGTTATTAGAGTAGGAAGAGTAGGAATTAGTCAATTAGTCAACTACTCATTAAGCCTTTAATTAATTGAATCAGGTGTGCCATTTCCGGGTTAAGACAGAAACGTGGCCTGTCAGGGGGTCCCTGCAGGAGAGGTTGAGAACCACTGACCTAGTGCTTTAAGGAAATGGGGGTAAAATAGTAAAAATCCAATACAAAAACACCTGTGCCAAAATTTATGAAATTGGCATTAACACTGGCAAAATGTAAAAAAAAAAAAAAAAAAAAACCTGAAAAAGACACAAATTTCCATAAGGAAGCACAATGGTTAATGTTCTTTTAAAATTATATTTAAATTAAATACCCTGATTCAAAAACAGTTGCTGAGGGGTCAAACTAGAAATATGTTGGTTCACATATTTTAAGGTAGCGAGACGTGTACAGTTGAGACGCCTTAAAACTTGCGTGCGCACATGCGTATTAGTGTCCTCTTTGATCGTGGGAAATTTGAACAACGGAACGACCCCGATCCAAAGATATCGGAAAAGTTTTTTTTTCTTATGTAAGACTTCACTTCACTTCACCATGCACTCTCCACAGTGAATAGCTTATTATCCCTATATGACTGTTAAACGTAACTGGTATCATCACAAACGTTATTCTGTACCCTAAAAACTGGCATATTTCATGGTATTGTGTCAAAATAGAGAAATGTGCGAGGTGGTCGGCGGAGCACAGTTGAGACACACATGTATCCCTACTTGTGTACTTTTTTGAAAAGTGTACTCAGTCTACCCTATTTGCATTTTATATTATTTTTTATTTTTTTTAGCAGACGCCTTTGTCTAAAGCGACTTAGAAATGTGGACTAAATTAAGCCAGTCATCGTGAAGAGGCAAAAACAACGCAAGAAGTCTCAACGCAAAATACAAAGTTCAGGCATTGCTCAGAGTAGCATAAACCAGACAAGAGAGGATTAAAGGAAAATGATTTTCTGGACGAATCCAGGTCTCAGTCAAGCCCAAAGAGTAGATTGAGATGCAAAAGATGGAATAAAGTAATCTTTATTGACTGCTGACTGACAATCCCATAGACCCACAGAAAGAGAGAGAGGAGTGTGTGAGGATGAGAGAATGGGACGCAGATTAGCAGTATTGCGCTGCTTTCTGTGCGTGATGAGAGAGTGTTGACAACAGGAATGTTTTAAAAGCGCATGTTGAGTAAGGGGAAATAAGATAAAAATGGGAAAGGAAAGGGGAGAAGAAGTGACACACTGGCTGCGTGGCGTTTCTGTTGCGTGTCAGCTGCGTGGCGTTTTCCATGTCTTTGCACACCAGAAACGTGTCTGAAGCGGCGCTGCTGCTGCTAGGTGACATATGATAAGCATCATTGGTGATATATTTGACATATGGGGAGAGAGTTGTGGAAGGCCTATACTTCATTTTAAACATAAATATATAGCAGCAAAGACAACGTCGGCAGTGTGGACGGCAAAATAGGCTACATAATATTTCGTTCTGTATTGACAGGTGCAGGATTTGAAAATCGATAATATTTAGTAAAATTACATTTATATTTGAATTTATGTCAAAACCTAGACACTTTTAAACATCAAAATGACATTTATTAATATGTATTCGTGTCAAAATGACATATAAACAGATTTTCCTATTCAATTTTGCATGGAAACGCTTCCAAGACGCTTGCGTGTCGCGTGAAAAATAGGCGTCGGTTCTATTTCTAGCATTCTATTATGTCGACATGCTATCTGTCTATGCTGTGTGTCGTCTTCCATGTCTATGTGTCTGTTCACTGTCTATGTCTGTCTGTCTATGCTGTGTGTCGTCTTCCATGTCTATGTGTCTGTTCACTGTCTATGTCTATGTCTGTCTGTCTATGCTGTGTGTCGTCTTCCATGTCTATGTGTCTGTTCACTGTCTATGTCTATGTCTGTCTGTCTATGCTGTGTGTCGTCTTCCATGTCTTTGTGTCTGTTCACTGTCTATGTCTATGTCTGTCTGTCTATGCTGTGTGTCGTCTTCCATGTCTATGTCTGTCTGTCTATGCTGTGTGTCGTCTTCCATGTCTATGTGTCTGTTCACTGTTTATGTCCATGTCTGTCTGTCTGTGCTGTCGTCTTCCATGTCTTTGTGTCTGTTCACTGTCTATGTCTGTCTGTCTATGCTGTGTGTCGTCTTCCATGTCTATGTGCCTGTTCACTGTCTATGTGATTGCCCACATGACTCAACTTTTGTCTTTGTCCACTCAACTTACTCCTGTCATCTGTCCTTGTCGTTTGACTGTGTCGTCTTGCGTGTCAATGCTGCATGTGTCATGACTATGTGTTTTTTTCATTCTGTCGTTGCTATGTGTCGTTGCTATGCGTCGTTTCCCTCTGTCGTCTTCCATGTCTATACATACAACCGGCACATCCGGGAACTTAACTGTAAATTTCGTAACCGCCCCTTTTTAGGGGAAAACAAACCAGACTTCCCATAGACTTCAATACAAAATAGCGGCACAAAACAACGTCCGTACACAGCCGGCAGACGTGTATAACTTCAGAAATCACTTAGATGAAATATGTCGAGTAATTATATGTCCACCCTGCCTTCCATAGAGTGTGAACGATACATTTATAAACTTAATTTGGGCAACTTAAAAACATGTCCCTACCAGCGTCAAATTGGTCTTTAACAACCCCACCCAGTGGCCAGAAGTGTCTTACCCGGACATTTACTCGTACCTCATCGAGTCACCAGGTAGCCAGTGAATGATTTTACTTCGGTTTTAAGAAGTTAACATCTTTAAATGTATAATATTATGTCTTTATATTTAGAGTAGCTACTGAGTGCACTTTTCTGTCCAGCCATACAACTAGCCTGATTTAGCTTTCGATAGCATCATCCGTAATTCATGATATTTCCATAACAGCAAAATATTGATGATAATGGCAGGCAGAGATGGGCATAAATACATGGAAATGTATTTAAAATAAAATAAAAATACAAAATACTGTGTGGAAAAATTTAATTAAATACAAATACATAATACTTGCCTATTGTGTGAAAAAAAAAAAATGTTTAAATACAAATTACATGTTTGTAAGGGTTAGTACATGTCCTCAATCCGATACTGTGTATGGCGCTCGCCGGTTTGTTTTCCCCTAAAAGTGGGCGTGAACCTTTTCAGAGACGTTCTATGACGCTACGCCGGTTGTATACTGTCTATGGTTGTATGTATGCTATGCGTCGTTACTATGCGTTGTTTCCTTCTGTCGTTGCTATGCGTCGTTTCCCTCTGTCGTTACTGTGTCGTCTTCCATGTCTATGCTATGCGCCGTTACTATGCGTTGTTTCCTTCTCTGGTCTACTCAACTTTTGTCTTTGTCAACTCAACTTACTCCTGTCATCTGTCCTTGTCGTTTGACTGTGTCGTCTTGCTGTGTAATTTATGTAAACGAACAATGTTTACGCTTTACATGTACTAAGATATCCCCGTTTATTTGAATCAAATGTAAACTATATAAATATAGTATTTATAACTGTATACATATTTTGAACCATCTTAACTGAAAGTACGTGAAGTTTTTTTTTTTTTTTTTAAAGCATGTTTAAAAAAAAAAAGAAGCTTCTTAAAGGGAGTTTAACCTAAAATGAACAATATTGAAGCAAGAGAGAGAAGACGACACATAGTAACAACAGAGGGTAACGACGCATAGCATAGACATGGAAGACGACACATAGTAACGACAGAGGGAAACGACGCATAGCAATGACAGAATGAAAAAACACAGTCATGACACATGCAGCATTGACACGCAAGACGACACAGTCAAACGACAAGGACAGATAACACGAGTAAGTTGAGTGGACAAAGACAAAAGTTGAATCATGTGGGCAATCACATAGACAGTGAACAGACACAGACATGGAAGACGACACACAGCATAGACAGACAGACATAGACATAGACAGTGAACAGACACAGACATGGAAGACGACACATAGCATAGACAGACAAACATAGACATAGACAGTGAACAGACACATAGACATGGAAGACGACACACAGCATAGACAGACAGACATAGACATAGACAGTGAACAGACACATAGACATGGAAGACGACACACAGCATAGACAGACAGACATAGACATAGACAGTGAACAGACACATAGACATGGAAGACGACACACAGCATAGACAGATAGCATGTCGACATAATTTCGGCACAAATGGAACCCCATAGATACGAGCCTCCTGCTGCAGAGTGGAGCAGGCCAACACTGCCACTGTGGCACAACAGGCCCAGTGTTGCCAGATTGGAAATGTCCAAGTATCGTACCAGAAGCTCAAAATTATCGTATTTGGAAGAAAATTATCGTACACGAGTCAAACCTGTACAGAATACAGTCAAGAAATCGGTTCTGATTAATTCGGTTCGGGAGTATAGATAAAAGCCCTCCCGCACTTACAATTTATTGGTTGGGTCCTTGTATGCGCTTCGTGAGGCACACTGGCACACACACACACACACGCAAGGTCTCTCGCTCGCTCCCTCTCTATACACGTTCTTCCGGCCGGTAGACGTAGAATCCACAGCTAGATCAGAGAAGCCCTATGATTACAACGACCATCATTTGAAGTGTCACACAGTTCTGAAATTATCGTACATTATAAGATTTTTTCCATTATTGATCGTACATCGTACAAAGGTCAAAATTATCGTACAAATACGATAATTATCGTACATCTGGCAACACTGAACAGGCCTAATGTGTGAACCTTGTGCTGGGGTTTTCTGGGGAGGTGGAGTAACTATTATGTGTCACTTTTGTTTTGAGATTTTTATTGTTTTGATGTTGTTGTTTTACATGTTTGTTATTAAATCACCTCTATATTTTTTTATAGTGCAATCAATAAATTAATTGTACATTTTGAAAAAACTTTTTTTTTCTCCATAAATCAAGGTTTAGGCTATATAAGTAAACAAGGACTGATGTTTTTAAAATTAGGGTTAGGGTTACGCACGCGCAATGATGTTTACAGTTTCACTCCAGCCAAAGTCCCAAAGTTGGCAACCCTGTTTATGTCTTTCATAAAGGAAAGTATAACATTTCTCCAATACTTGTTGGTAAATGTTCACTACCAAAAACTACAAAAAAGATTGGTGCTATTTCTATGTGTGGATGTTTTATTATATAAAACGTACTCGGTTACTAACGTAACCTCGGTTCTCTCTAGAGAGGGAACGAGTACTGCGTAAGTCTTACGCTAGGGGAAAATCTCTTTTCCGCGAGATACTGAAGCCAAAAAATTATCCTTAATTTTGAAATAATATAAAACGCGTTGCGGCAGCATGCAGACATAGGCGAGACGGCTCGCGCGCCTATTGGCTGCCCTGCGGCAACTGCAGCAGCCTATCGATAAGGCCCTATCGTGACGTCAGTACCAATGGGGACGCTTCGTGCCCAATACGTCACGTTCCGCCGAAACGGGCGTGGCCTGGGGCTATAAATATAGCATCGAAAGGCTAGCTCACCGGTTTTTCATCGCTGGAGCGAACCGGACCGCGCGCAGGAACGGCAAGATACGCAGTACTCGTTCCCTCTCTAGAGAGAACCGAGATTACGTTAGTAACCGAGTACGTTCTCTTACGAGAGGTTCTGCGTCTTACGCTAGTGGAAAACAGTGTAAAACGCCGTGCATGCTAAGATCCAGCACCAAAGTCCCAAGGGCAAGTGCCCGGGCTCATATAGTACATGATCATAAGTGACTCACAGAGAGCCCAGGAAGAGTGGCTAGAATAGCATCATTCCTATAATAATATAGCATCCTATAAGGAACAGTTATAGTGATGCTATTTTGTTCAGTCAGGGCGACCCCGGCCTGGACTGATGAATATAGTGGGTCTTACACATTGCCCATAGAGCTGCGCAATCTATCAGCGAGTGTTTGCTCAAGCCATTTCAGTATTCTGGGCCGGACACATTCGGGGCAGATAGTACCGATTTTAGACCGCAAGCAGCTTAGCTTGCAGAGCGGGAACCTCTAGGTTATAAAAGCTTATAAATGTAGACGGGGAGGCCCAGCCTGCCGCCATACAGATATCTTGCAAGGCAATCCCACTAGACCAAGCCCACGACGAGGCCACGCCTCTCGTGGAGTGCGCTCTGACACCTAATGGGCACTGCAAGCCCTTAGAGGTGTAAGCCAGCGCTATAGCATCGACTATCCATCTGGATAGACTCTGTTTCGACACGGCGAGTCCCTTAGAACGTCCGTAGAGTGAAACAAAGAGCTGCTCTGTCTGTCTGAAAACAGACGTGCGAGACACATAAGCCCTTAACGCCCTGACCGGGCAAAGGAAGCTGGCGTCCTTTTCCTCGTTAGAGACCGGCAGGGCAGACAGGGAAATCACCTGGGCCCTGAACGGTGTGTTGACGGATTTAGGGACGTACCCGTGCCTCGGTTTGAGTATGACTTTCGAGTCATTTGGCCCAAACTCCATACATGTCGCGCTCACTGAGAGCGCTTGTAAGTCCCCTATGCGCTTTACTGAAGCGAGAGCCAGAAGAAACACTGTTTTGAAAGACAAGTGTTTGATATCTATTGATTGGATTGGCTCAAATGGGGCACCCTTCATGGCCTCCAAGACCGTAGAAAGGTCCCATATGGGGACTGAGGGAGGTCTGGGAGGATTTAACCTCTTAGCTCCTCTAAGGAATCGAATGACCAGATCGTTCCTTCCCAGTGACTGACCAAGCGTTGGTTTAGAAAATGCTGCTATAGCCGCCACATAGACTTTGAGCGTGGATGGGGCTCTACCCTCATCCAGTAGCTCTTGTAGGAAGGAGAGAACCTCCGTCACTCCACAGTCCAGGGGTGAAAAGCCGCGTGCTGCGCACCAGCTGGAAAACACTGACCATTTTGAGGAATAGAGCCGTCTCGTAGAGGGAGCTCTAGCCTGCACGATCGTGTTTAACACTCCCTCTGGGAGATCAGAGGGTACCCGTTGATGGCCCACGCATGTAGGGACTAAAGCTCCGGGCGAGGATGCCAGATCGAGCCCCTGGCTTGAGAGAGGAGGTCCCTCCTCACTGGTATTGGCCATGGGGCAGCGCTCGTCAGCTGCATCAGAACTGGGAACCAAGCCTGGTTCTTCCAGAATGGAGCCACAAGTAGCACTGAGCATCCGTTTTCCCTGATCCGCTCTAATACCTGAGGTAGGAGCGTGACGGGGGGAAAAGCATAGAGCGGGCAGCGGGGCCAGACGTGGGCCAGCGCATCCCTGCTCTTGGAGAAAAACTCCGGGCAGTGAGCGTTTTCTTGAGACGCGAACAGGTCTATCTTCACTCTGTCGAATGTCTGCCACAGCAGTTGGACTGTCTGTGGATGCAGTGACCATTCCCCTGCTGGAACATTGTTCCTGGACAGTCTGTCTGGTCCCACATTCAGGTGGCCAGGCACATGCGCTGCTCTGAGCAAGCGCAAATTGTGCTGAGCCCATACTAGGAGGCGTTTCGCTAACCTGTAAAGGTTTCGGGATGTGATGCCTCCCTGGCGATTTATGTAGGCTACCACTGACATGTTATCCGAGCGGACCAAGACGTGGTGTCCTGTTATTTGGGGACGAAAGCACCTCAGCGCGTTGTCGACTGCCATCATTTCCAGGCAGTTTATGTGCAGAAGCTTTTCCCGTTCTGACCACTGGCCGAAAAACGGTCTGCCCTCGAGCAGTGCTCCCCATCCCGAGGTGGAGGCGTCCGTAGACACCACCTTCACACTCGAGGAAGTCCCCAGGCTTACACCTGACTGGTACCAGTAGGTCGCTCTCCAGGGTATCAGTGCTGAGACGCATTTTTGATCGACCTTGAGGCGAAAGAGACCTGAAGTCCACGCTCGACGCGGTACTCGCGCTTGTAGCCAGAACTGCAGTGGGCGCATGCGAAGCAGACCCAGCTGGAGAACTGTCGATGCTGCTGCCATGAGACCGAGCATCCTTTGAAACTTTTTTAGCGGGACTATAGCGCCGCGGCGGAAGGTTTCCGTCATGCGCTGAATAGTCAGTCTGTGCTGTGGCGATAGTTGAGCTGTCATGGACAGCGAGTCCAGTTCTGTGCCCAGAAAAGATATTCTCTGACTGGGAGACAGTGAACTTTTCGGCCAATTGACTTCGAGACCCAGATTCTCGAGATGTTCGAGTAAAATGGTTCTGTGTTCTATGAGCTCTGTATGTGACTGAGCTAGAACCAGCCAATCGTCCAAGTAGTTCAAAACTCGCATTCCCCGAAGTTTCAGGGGAGCGAGGGCTGCGTCCAAGCACATCGTGAATGTACGGGGTGCTAGGGACAGGCCAAATGGTAGGACTGTGTATTGATAAGCCTGGCCCTCGAAGGCGAATCTCAAAAATCGCCTGTGACGTGACGCTATTTGTATTTGGAAATACGCGTCTTTCAGATCTATTGACACAAACCAATCCCCGTGGCGAATTTGTGAGAGGATTTTCTTGGTTGTGAGCATTCTGAACCGGCGTTTTGAAAGTGCTTTGTTCAGTTGTCTTAGATCTAGAATGGGTCTGAGACCCCCGTCTTTTTTCGGAACCAGAAAATATGCTGTATAGCCCCCCTTCGCTCTGAGCTTGAGATAAAGGCTCTATTGCCCCTTTGCTCAACAGTTTCGCAATTTTGGCACGAAGTAGATGTGCTACTTCCTTTTTTACCGTGGTTTCGATTCGCACCACGCAACTGCGGGGGTGTCGAGCGAACTGTAGCGAATAGCCTCTTTCTATAATGTTCAGCACCCATTCTGATACACCGGGAAGCTTTGCCCATGCATTTGCATGAATAGCTAAGGGTTGAATGAGATCGGAGCTCTGGCCGTGACATACTGTAGTGGCGGCCGGAGAGCTTCGGTATGCTGTATTATAGACACCGCACTTGCAGCGCTCGAGGCGGGGAGTGTGCTGATCACAGCGGTTCACAGAGATGGCGAGCGTGGGGGAAACCGAGGGATTCGTCATGTCTGTGAGTGAATGTGGGCGCGAGACAGCGGGCACATTTGCACTTAAAACACCGTCGACCTGAGTCGGCTGTATGTGTGTTGGTTTCGTTTTTACAGAAACCGAGAGACATGCAGTGTGTAGTGTTTGTGGGCACTGGGATGTGGGCACGCTCACTACGTTCTGTGCGCAATCGACATGAGTCGATTTTATGTGCGCGAGCCCTATGGGGCGGGCTGTGTCTGTATGTAGGAATGGGCACTGGGCAGTGGGCATTTATACTACACTCATAACACCATCGGCCGTGGCCGGAACACCAGAAAATACACTCTTTATAGGATTTATCTGGGTCGCCATAAAAACGGCGTTTGTGTGCAGGCAAGCGGGCAGTGTAACCGACTTGTTTACTGCAGAATACACTGGAACAGTCGCATGTAATGGAACTGAACGAGCGAGAAATTTTGGTGGAAGTCCGGCCGCAGCGGGACTTGAACACCATCGTTTTCCTAAGCTGGCTAGGAAGACTTTGAGGCCTCGGGCTTTATCTCAATCTTCGGCCGAGGCCCACGCGGAGGGGGGCGGCGGTCGGCAGAGCGAGAGCGTGGTCTCTGGTCCCGGGCCTGTCGACGCTGTGAGGCGGCGGCGGGGGGCGGCGGCTGCGAGCAGACGGCTGTTTAGAGCGGCCTGATGCGGAGCTAGAGCGCTTCGGCAAAAAGTGCTTCATGGCCTGCGACGTCTTTTGTACCTCAGCGAATATGTCCGCGAAATCCTTGACGGACGATCCGAAGAGGCCAGCCGCAGAAACGGGGGCGTCGCGGAACACAGAGCGCTCCGAGTCCGGCATTTCTGAAAGCGTCAGCCAGAGGTGTCTCTCAGCAACGGTGAGAGAGGCCATGTTCCGCCCTATGGCCTGTGCAGCGGATTTTGTAGCGCGGAGAGCGAGGTTTATCCACGGCGCGGCTTCTTCTCTCTGGATCCAGCGATGCGTGAGCTCCGCTGAAGAGATGAAAAATCGGTAAGCTAGCCTTTCGATGCTATATTTGTAGCCCCAGGCCACGCCCGTTTCGGCGGGACGTGACGTATTGAGCGCGAAGCGTCCCCATTGGTACTGACGTCACGATAGGGCCTTATCGATAGGCTGCTGCAGTTGCCGCAGGGCAGCCAATAGGCGCGCGAGCCGTCTCGTCTATGTCTGCATGCTGCCGCAACGCGTTTTACATTATTTCAAAATTAAGGATAATTTTTTGGCTTCAGTATCTTGCGGAAAAGAGATTTTCCCCTAGCGTAAGACTCACCCAGTACGAGAGAACCTCTCGTAAGAGAACTTATTCTTCACATGATATTGTGTTGACCTCTAGTGGTGAGCTCGAGAAATTGCATAATCTCTCTGCATCTGCTGTTGCATCTTAATACCAGTTACACTCTAATTAAAGGTGCTATATGTAACTTTTCTTCTAAAATGAATCCTTTTTTTATTGCCTGTGTGTGAAGGGGTTTTAATCACACATTACAATGATCCACTTGTCGTGTTTTGCTATTACCTCTGAAGGCCAGTATTCCTACTTATATGTGAAGTCTCCGGGTCGGATTTTCTGCGAAATCCACCGGATGTGACGTGCATGCGCGCTCGCGAGCCTCTCTCCTTTTTATATAGTCTATGCGACGGCACTGCAGCTAACGACATGGAGTCTGATAATAAAAAAATATATAAAAATAAAAAAAACGACCTGCCTCCAGCACAACACAGACACCAACACAAACTCCAAAAAAATAATTATCTGCTGAAGCTCGTCAGGCCAAACGTCAATCGGATTGACTCAGGACGAAAACACGGATCAACATCGGCAGAGCGTTTGAATTATGGAGAGACCTCCGCTTTGTTTTAGGTATAAAAACAGACCCTGAGTTGGCTTTCATCCTTTTGGACAGGTAAGCTAACATTACTTCAAAGCATGTAAAATATATTGTGATTTTGTGCTTTAGTTGGCTCAAGTTAGATATCATTAGTTTGCCAGCTAACGCCGACCAGTTGCTAACGTTATCTGATGTGAAATACTAAATACTAATAACGTTATCATTATCGTTATAATAACGTTATCATGGTACGAGCATAGAGCATTAGTTCTACGTCAAGCTGATAAAAGTAGCCTATTATTGTAACGTTGCAGTGGGAGTTTACATTAGTTTCCAGCATGTTGTGTGATGCTTTCTCCGTTGTGTTGAGGTTGAAAGTCTCAGTGTGGCCGGTAGTGAGTGCGCGCTCTTGAGTTCGAGCACTTGCACGAGCACAAGCGCTCTTGTTGCAATCTGAAACATCACCGCTAGAGGCCGCTGGAACCTACATACAGCTCCTTTAAAGGAGAACTCGGTAACTCTAGCGAACTCTAGTCACTTCTTCGCTGATTTTCCCTTTTGTTGTCGCATGTTTTCCCCACGAGCTCCCCCTACAGCTGTGGGGGGGCGTATATTTCACAACACAGTCGTAAAAAACTCACTTGCGGCGGCCTCCTCCCCCTCTCTACCGCTGCTCATGTACGTTTGTTTTGATCAGAGCAAGCCAACTGTATCGCGTGGAGCTATGTCTACCGAGGTGGGTAATCTGGTAATACATCATACATGCGTGTTTGTTTATGTCGAATTGCCGTAAAGCAATTTGTGTTTTGCGCTCGTTCTCGTTCTAGTTCTCGCTTCTCACGAGACTTCCAATTTTTATCTTGCCGGGACGGTAGTGCCCAGGTTGCAAGGTTGGTTTTCCGCCTGGGAATGCTGGGGGGTGCGGGGAAAGTCACCAATTGCACCAGAACAGGTTGTTTAACCATCCAAATGATTTCTAGACAGTTTTATTAAGTTAAAAAAGTTACCAAGTTGTCCTTTAAGGGAAATGAACTAATTAACTTTTCAAAATAATACATTTTAAACAAAACAAGAATAGCTAAGCTCTTCTAATGCAGGTTTTGTTCCTCACTATGCTTTTTAATAAATGCTTAAAACATTAAGTGTGGTATGTTTTTCTTTATAAACCACTTTCTCAATAAACAATTTTACAAAAACAATTGCAGTGTTTTTCTTTATAAATAATTTTCTTCATATATGGTTACAATGATTATTACAAGTGTCTTTCTTTATATAACACTTCCATTATATAAGGTTACAATTATGGTTGACTACAATACATAAGTGCTTCATACACAAAAAGGCATGATTATAATAGAATAATTGCATATTCTATAACAACTTGTATTTTATTATGCTAACATATTGTGTACAATGGCAAATGAGAAAATTATAATTGCTGATCAAAAAGCATTTGACAGAGTATCTAGACCGGGGAATTTGGCTTTGTTTATATCGTTTAATATATTTAATTGCTAAATTTGACAATTACAATAAGAAATGTTTTAATTGCTTCATTATTGAGGAGTTTAATCCCAACATCATTATGATGAAGGTCTTATCTTGAAGACTCATGTTCATGCTAATCCACATCTGAGCTGAGATCAGGCTTATCCTCCTCTGAGCTGAGATCAGGCTTATCCACATCTGAGCTGAGATCAGGCTTATCCTCCTCTGAGCTGAGATCAGGCTTATTCTCCTCTGAGCTGAGATCAGGCTTATCCTCCTCTGAGCTGAGATCAGGCTTATCCACATCTGAGCTGAGATCAGGCTTATCCTCCTCTGAGCTGAGATCAGGCTTATCCACATCTGAGCTGAGATCAGGCGTATCCACCACTGAGCTGAGATCAGGCTTATCCACATCTGAGCTGAGATCAGGCTTATCCTCCACTGAGCTGAGATCAGGCTTATCCACATCTGAGCTGAGATCAGGCTTATCCACCACTGAGCTGAGATCAGGCTTATCCTCCACTGAGCTGAGATCAGGCTTATCCACATCTGAGCTGAGATCAGGCTTATCCTCCTCTGAGCTGAGATCAGGCTTATCCACATCTGAGCTGAGATCAGGCTTATCCTCCTCTGAGCTGAGATCAGGCTTATCCACATCTGAGCTGAGATCAGGCGTATCCACCACTGAGCTGAGATCAGGCTTATCCACATCTGAGCTGAGATCAGGCTTATCCACCACTGAGCTGAGATCAGGCTTATCCTCCTCTGAGCTGAGATCAGGCTTATCCTCCTCTGAGCTGAGATCAGGCTTATCCACATCTGAGCTGAGATCAGGCTTATCCTCCTCTGAGCTGAGATCAGGCTTATCCACCACTGAGCTGAGATCAGGCTTATCCACCACTGAGCTGAGATCAGGCTTATCCACATCTGAGCTGAGATCAGGCTTATCCTCCACTGAGCTGAGATCAGGCTTATCCACATCTGAGCTGAGATCAGGCTTATCCACCACTGAGCTGAGATCAGGCTTATCCTCCACTGAGCTGAGATCAGGCTTATCCTCCTCTGAGCTGAGATCAGGCTTATCCACCACTGAGCTGAGATCAGGCTTATCCTCCACTGAGCTGAGATCAGGCTTATCCACATCTGAGCTGAGATCAGGCTTATCCACCACTGAGCTGAGATCAGGCTTATCCTCCACTGAGCTGAGATCAGGCTTATCCTCCTCTGAGCTGAGATCAGGCTTATCCACCACTGAGCTGAGATCAGGCTTATCCTCCTCTGAGCTGAGATCAGGCTTATCCTCCTCTGAGCTGAGATCAGGCTTATCCACCTCTGAGCTCCTCCATTTCACCTGTAAAAAAGCAAAACATCTTGTATGAACTCTAAATCGTCAAATATCCAGTCAACATAACTCACAATGTGTATGTATGTTTCTATTAATGCTGCATTATTTAACCCTCTGAGGTCGAAAAACGCGCCCCCGCGTTTTGCTGGACTTTTTTTACATTGTAGCACTTTAAACTTAAATTACTCTGTCATTTATGGTCATACAGAAAAAATAAATATAAAAAAATAATCTGTGATATTTCTACTTTTGTATGTGTCCACTTACAATCAAATCAAAACATTGTGCTTTTGAAAAATAAAGAAAATAAACAGGGTGTGCGTTCTGCCTCTCCGTCGCGTGAACTTTTTTTTCTTGAGCACGTCTATAAACTGAAACAAAACTCAGCGAATACTTGTCACACATTTTTAGAGCAAATATTCTAGGCTACGTCATACAATTTTCAAAAGTCTTGTGAAGAAATAATCAGTATGGGTTTCATGACCTTACTTCAGTGAGAATTTTTTTTTGTATTTTCACAAACCACGCATAAATGTCATTATCTCAAAACTACAAACTTTTACACACATGCTGTTGATATATTATTGTAGCAGAGTTTGTGCTGAATACAGTGTAATAAGACTTTAGCCATGAAAATGTCACAAGTAACAGAAATAAGCACAAATGTCAGAGCATGTCAGAACACCTCCAGGGCCCAGAAAACAGCTCAGACCCCAGAGGGTTAATTTCTAAGCCTGATAATTTTTAAAATACAGAGCTAGTATAATAAACTGTACATTTGTTAAAGCAATGCTATTTAAAGCTGTTTAAATGTAGGCTACTATATAATACAATACAGGTATAAAACAATCCACTACTGAAGAGGTTTACATTAGTTTGCCAGACAGCCCAGCCTTCTTTCTCTAGGAGGAATTAGAAGAGAAAATAATCAGTGTTGAGTGGAACAAGTTGCAAATTAATTATTATTTCAATTATTCCTAAGTGTAATAGACTGAAACTAACATTAAGTTACTGATTTTACATAATTTGGCATACACACTTTCAACTAAGCAAAACTTAATACAAACATTTCTAAACAATATTTCAGGGTTTTTCCTAGGTCAAAAATGGTCTTCTGTGGTGGCTGATGAACACGGTCATCCATGCACACACACATGCTCAAACACACACATTGGGATTCCATGTGGGAACATTCAATTCTACTGGCATTATTGTTTTTATTCTGCAAAAAACTGTATATTCGCTCCCCTTACACTTACATGAACCCTATACCCCTAATTTTTTCTTGCATTTTTGGTTTTCAATAAATATTATTCCGTATGCATTATGAGTTTGTTTCCTCATGGGGACCAAAAAATGTCCTCACAAGGACAAGGATTTCAGATGATTCTATCCTTATGGGTACATTTTTCCCCCAATACCATAGGGTTTTACCTGAACACACACACACACACACACACAGAGACTTGAATATGTGGTTTATGGGGACTCTCGATAGACATAAAATGTTTTTTTTTAACTGTACAAACTGTATATTCCATCCCCCTACACTAACCCATAACCCACATTTTCATGACGGAAATAACAAAACAAAAAAAAGATTTTGTTATTAGCATAAACGTGAGTCCAGCTTTGGACAGGTGGTGGCGCTAGAGGGATTGAGTTAGACACTCCAAATTTGCTCCTAAAAAACAAACAGTTTAGTATATTTAGTTTTAGCCATTTGGTTTGAGAACACAGGAAAAGACAGTATAGACTTTATTACTTTATAGAATACTCTAAGATGCCACATCAGATCACAGAAGGGAGTTATTTTAAACATTCGACTGACGTTATATTGAAGAAAAACATGATATTAATGTGATAAATGATTGTGTTTTTACGGTATGCTAAGATAACATGCTAGCCCTTATGCACCTGTTGCCAGAGGAGCGATAATCCACTAAGATCACTGGAGTGTTTCTTTGAAAAGGCATTTGATACAAACAGAAAGAATGTGAAGAAAGATATTTGATCAAAGAAATAAGGCATTTTTATTCACACTGTTTTAATCACCTTAAGCTTATAAATAAAATGCTCCATGTCATTGTCACAAGTGCAGCAGTTATTTCAGATATCACATTAGATGACCAAATAAAGCTTTGGTGGAAGCCAAAATATTTTCAGTGCAGGCAAAACCCTGTATTTGTATTTTAAATATAATACATCTAAATTAGCATTCCTATGTGTGTTAGTGTTACTGCAACTAAAGGATGTTTACTCACCTCAGGTTACAGCTTGAGTTTTGCATCACATCGATGAGCTTCTGCTTGGAGGATCCGATGGTATTTTTACTCAGATCAAGCTCTTTTAAAAACTGGAGTGCTTTTGTGTTTGTCAAAGACTGAGTTAAAGAAGAAACATCTGTAATGCCACAGTCGTTTAGACTAGAAAGAGACAAACAGACAGAAGTTTTTTTTTTTTACTTTCAACTCAATTTTTCAGGAAAAATCAGTCATCTCAATAGAAATCCATGTGATGAGAGACTTCCAGTGGCAGAGAAATTCACCTATATGAGTTTTACATCAATATCAAATCAGACAGGAGAATTCACAGTTGCCTGATTTACTCAAAGCTACACTAACTATTCAAGGCTATCATTTAATTGGTGTCTCCTCAGGCCAGCATTCTTCAGTGCTGCAGAATAAAGAAGCTGATTGGAAAATGTTTCACACCTGCTTCACATCTGGTCTACTAATATTGAATTACTAATATCAGCTAATTAAATTACACATTATTATACTTTAAGCTCTGTTTGGTTAGATACATGTGATCTAGGCAACTTGGTCATGCAATTATCCCACTGCTGTTTACTCTGTGGCTGAAATCATCTCATCACACTTTTACATTTTTCAAGACTGTGAAGTTACTGACTGACAGAGGGTCATTGTGCCACAGTGCACATACAGTATAAAGCTAATGGATTATGAATCATCACCTGCCACCGGCCTGCCACTATGGCCAAAACTGACCTGCGCTTGGTACTTGGTGGGTGCCAATTCAAGACCCTGCTTTCATCAGATAACAAAATGATAAAATATAAATAATAAATTATATTAAAAAATTATGTAAACTCAGGCTCTTCATGAGATATTGAGTGAAAGTGATTTGGTTAAATTGTTTTATGTAGAAGTGATTTTAAAGGGGTGGTAAAATGCCCTTTTCACAAGATGTAAAATAAGTCTCTGATGTCCCCAGAGTGTGTATGTGAAGTTTTAGCACAAAATACCCCACAGATATTTTTATATAGCATGTTAAAGTTTTCACTTTTTGAGGGTTTGCAAAAACGCACCGTTTTGTGCCTGCCCCTTTAAATGCAAATGACCTGCTGCAGAGGGCGGGGTTTCAAGAGCTCATGCTGCAATTACCTCACGTAGACACAATAAAATGACAGAAACTGTTCTGCCTTTAATGTTAAAACAGAGTCAGACAAAGATGGAGAGACTAGAAGAAGTGACAACATGTAGAATGTAACAGGACGCCTCTGAATGGTTAGTTGATGAATTTATGTTGCTGATGTGGAGTTAACTATCTTCAATTAGCATATTCTGTCATGATAATCTATAAATCGCTCGTATAGGAACTGTTGTGAGATGCACACAGAGTGACTTTCTATTGCATGTGAAAAGATGGATTCTAAATTTCGAGCTGACTCACAAATGTACTCTTATACAACAACTTTTCCTCTTCTCAAAACAGACCGCATGTTCCCGGGGGCGGGGTTTATGTAAATTTTAGGGTTAGTGATGTCACTAACCCTGGAGGAATGTGGTGTAGTCTCTACCAGCCATTTGTTGTAGTCCTTAAAAAGCGATTTCTTTAAAAGCAAATATCTCCCTTTGCTTTGAACTTTGAGCGTTGTAAATTTGCAGATGTTGTTTATGCTCACACAGCAACATTACACACTAACTAAAGTTAGAAAAGTCAAATCATAATCAACCACCCCTTTAAGCATATCGATTAATGTATGTGAATGTTACTGACCTCAATATCTCCAGTTTACATTGTGAATGCTTCAGTAAGTCACACAAGATCTCCAGTCCTTTGTTTTCTATTTGATTCCCACTGAAGTCCAGCTCTCTCAGGTGTGAAAGATTGTAACACATTGAGTGAGTCAGGAGACGGCACTGTTTCGCTGTAATACTGCATCCACACAGACTGAGGACAAAGAGACACAACAATGGCTCAAATACATGTAAATTCACCATGAGTAAGTGTCATACAATATAATACAACAAAAACAACATGGAAACTTAATTACAGAACCATGAGTCATGAGAGGAGCATAACTAGAAGGAAACTAGTTATAACTCAGGTAATAATTAAAACATCTTCAAAACGTCTGTGAGTTATAAATGTACATTAAGATTTAATATAAAACCGATTGAAAAACTGAATCAACACATTTAATATAAATATAATAAAGACTATTTCTGATTTTTAACGTGAGAAAAAATAAGAAAATAATGAATACATCTAAATTAAAGTCAATTATGTGTAGTTTAACATCACTAATAATTTTTTTACTTAAAGCTGCAATACAGAAGATTTTTGGTTAAAAAAAGAAAACCCTTACCCAATTTAAGTAAGCGTATAATGATTTATAATTTGAGACAACAGGTCATATTTTGTGGGAATTTTTAGTTTAATTTCATCTTTCAACGTCATTTCCATAAAGAGAAGTTTCAAATAATGAACTAATAAGCAACATTATTATTACACTCAGTGTAAATTACAATCTTCTGTTGTATATTGCACACCTGAACATACAGATGGTCTATTTGTTTATTTTGTTATGTACAGTATATACAGGTGTGTCTTTCATATACAGCGGGGGAAATAAGTATTGAACACGTCATCATTTTTCTCAGTAAATATATTTCTGAAGGTGCTATTGACATGAAATTTTCACCAGATGTTGGTAACAACCCAAGTAAGCCATACATACAAAGAAACAAACAAAAATAAGTTCAGAAATTAAGTTATGTGTAATAATGTGAAATGACACAGGGAAAAAGTATTGAACACATGAAGAAAGGGAGGCGCAAAAAGGCATTGAAAGCCAAGACAACTGCTGAAAACTTACAGTAATTAAAAAGCAATCCAGCCCCCTGTCAGTGGAAATTAATAACAGCTGGTTCAGTCCCAAATGATGGCCTACAAAAAGCTCTCATTGCCAAGGTGTCACACAAGACACATCTCATGATGGGTAAAAGCAAAGAGCTGTCTCAAGACCTTCGCAACCTAATTGTTCCAAAACATGATGGCATTGGTTATAGGCGCCATTCTAAGCTTCTGAATGGCCCAGTGAGCACTTTTGGGGCCATAATACGGAAGTGGAAAGACATTAATTTCACCATAAATTTGCCTCGACCAGTGCTCCTCGCAAGATTTCTGATAGAGGAGTGAAAAGAATAATCAGAAGAGTTGTGTCTCCACCGCCATGGCCTGTATGCACGCTCACCACGCAAGACTCCATTACTGAAAAAAAAGCATGTTGAAGCTCATTTAAAGTTTGCTGCACAACATTTGGAAAAGCCAGTGAAATACTGGGAGAATATAGTGTGGTCACATAAGAGCAAAATTGAACTGTTTGGATGCCATAATACACACCATATTTGGAGGAGAAATGGCAGTGCACATTACCCTAAAAACACCATACAACTTGGTGTTGGCTCTTGGACAACTCTTCTGATTATTCTTTTCACTCCTCTATCAGAAATCTTGCGAGGAGCACTGGTCGAGGCAAATTTATGGGGAAATTATTGTCTTTCCACTTCTTTATTATGGCCCCAAAAGTGCTCACTGGACCATTCAGAAGCTTAGAATGGCACCTATAACCAATGCCATCATTATGTGTTGGAACAATTAGGTTGCGAAGGTCTTGAGACAGCTCTTTGCTTTTACCCATCATGAGATGTGTCTTGTGTGACACCTTGGCAATGAGAGCTTTTTGTAGGCCATCATTTGGGACTGAACCAGCTGTTATTAATTTCCACTGACAGGGGGCTGGATTGCTTTTAATTACTGTAAGTTTTCAGCAGTTGTCTTGGCTTTCAATGCCTTTTTGCGCCTCCCTTTCTTCATGTGTTCAATACCTTTTCCCTGTGTCATTTCACATTATTACACATAACTTAATTTCTGAACTTATTTTTGTTTGTTTCTTTGTATGTATGGCTTACTTGGGTTGTTACCAACATCTGGTGAAAATTTCATGTCAATAGCACCTTTCATGGGCGTAGATTACGCGGGGGACTAAACCCGCAGTTTTTCGTATAGGACAAGTGTTTTCACGACAAGTTGAGGTTTTCGCGGTCCAATGTGTATACATCCTGATTTAAAATTCAAAGAGTCAAGATGAGTTTCCATGGTAATCAGTCGCTCTTGCGTCACGACACGCCCATGCTCGCACCCGCGCTGGATCCATAATTTTCATAGAGGTGGCAATGAGTTCAAACTTCAAAACGGCAACAAACTCTTCACTCCCTTTTCCCGAAATATCACTGTAAGTTGTCATGTGGTATCCGAATTGTGTTGCACATTGATGAATAACTCTGCCTATTTCTCGAGCTGAATAATTAACAAGTTTTGTTGGAAATTGAAAATATTCTCTAGTACCCGCACAAACGTGCGCTTATTTTCAGTCTTTTTTATTCGTAATGTCTTTTATTTTCACAGATATGTAATCAACGCCCTTCAAATTAGAATAAAGATGGTGATTGTTAATGCTGAATTTGGATTTTCATGCATTAACAGCCACTATATCTGCTTGAATCAGGCAGCGTTGTAACGTGTAGCCTACATGATGTTTACCATATATAATTCGGTAACACTTTACAATTGTTAGATACAATTTTTTGTAGACAAACTATAAGTTGTCTTGAAAAAGCCTAACCTGAAAGTTTGAATTAGTTTTAAAAGCTTGAAGTTTGACGTAGCCTACACAAAAAACTATTTGAAATATGTAAACATAAACAATATTGTACAATATACAATACTGGGCTATGTGCAGTATAAAGTACAGAACATCTGTATTTCTTTCTTTCTTTCATGGGCAAGGCTAGCCCTTTTTTAGGGGTGCTTCAGCACCATGCTTAAGCTATTGTTATCCAATTTTTTTGGCCTTCAAAACATCTTAAAATGCACATATGTAGATAAGAGAAATAAAACATTTTTCGGGGGAGCATGCCCCCGAACCCCCCTAAATACCTCACATTTGGGACCTCAGTGATTATAAAACCCGGCCATATGCATGTTACTGGATGAATGAATGAAACTAGTTAATAATGAGCATTAGATCATAAATGAAACATCATACCCTCATTGGGGGCTGAGCCCCCCTAAAATGAAAATCCTACAATCGCCCCTGCTTTCTTTCTTTCTGTTTTATTGCTTTAAACATAAATAGCATATTAAGCCAATTAAGCAAAAACCTGTCAACAAAGGTGTGCAAAAAAAAAAAATCTGGTATAACGCTTGGCATTCTGTCCCCCTCACTTTTGAAATGATGGCTACGCCCCTGGCACCTTTGGAAATGATATGACCTTTGAGAAAAATTATGACGTGTTCAATACTTATTTCACCCGCTGTATCTTTATTATTTATCTTGTATTTTACTATTTGTACTGCTGTTGTCTCTGTGAACAGAAAGCTTCCTCTGTCACCAAAGCAAACATACTTGGCAATAAAGCTCTTTCTGACTTCTGTCATTAAATGTTGACATTTAATCTACATTTATTTACAATCTTTAAGTGTGTTTGTAATAAACATCAAGCCACCATATTAAGTCCCCTTGTAGCCAATAATTGTATCCCTTAAATCCCATCTTTGATAATCAACATGACATAATGAAACATTTTTTGTCCTATGAAAATAATTTCTTTATGCCTTCAAATCAGTTGAATGTAACTCTACACCCTAACTCTGTCGCCTTTGGCTTTTGGCTTGTTTAGTTGGGGACATTTAATTTAAAGGTACAATATGCAAGAATTTTGCATTAAAATATCCCATAATCTCAAGGCCAGTGTTATATATTTTGTTAAGTTGATTACTTACAATATCCCAAATGTTTCCAACTATTAAACGATAAATCGTGAGAAAATTGCGATTTTAACCAAGGAAACGGGGCGTTAGAGCAGGGGGGAGCTGGGAGTCGCCAGTCAATTGCGTCATATCCGCGTTACCCTCAGTTTCCGCTCGTACTGCGTGGAGTCCTGGACAAATGCGGAAGTTGTAGTTGTAGCGTCTATCAAGCAACAAACGTTAGCTTGCTTCATGCAGTCGTTATGGAACACAATTATTCTTTACCGATTGCAGCTGGTTCTGTCGACAAAGCATGCTTAATTTTACATTTTCCAAATGTAGCATTAGTAATGTTTATGTAAGGGAAAAGGGAAGTATTATTGCTTTAGGTTTGTGTTTAGTTTATTGACATTGTTTATCACGTCTGGTGTTTGTGGCCATGTAAATAAACATAGCATGTGTTATACATAAAGATTAATCAGTATTTTGGCAAATGATGTGTATGTTCGAATGTACTTTTACAACGATTGTTTAGAACACGTAAAACTGCGCCGCGTTATCACAACAATGAATTCGACATACAGTAACATCTATGATAACCAATATAGTATTAAACCTTACTTTTCTTGCGGTTAATTCATTTTAATGAAATAAAAGTGTGATGAGGTTCACGAGTCAGGAAGGAAGAAGACGGGGGTCGGCGTGACTGGGACTCGTACTTTATTAAAATAAAGCAAAACAAACAAAAGTCGTGCACAACGCGCATTCACCGTGGCAACCACGATGGCACAAAACAGTTAAAAAATGAGAGCTCGGATCCACCGGCTTTCTTTCTCTGCATTCAATTTTCTTTTCAGTCTCTCTCTCGTTCCAGCGCGCGGCTTATAAGCGGTCTCTCCACGCCGATTACAGCAATAAGACACAGGTGTTCGTCATTTGCACTTGACCTACTTGCTCGTCTCTTCTCTCTCCCATTACAGACTGCGCTGAATCACGCCCCCCTCGCCACAAAAACCATGTCATTATAAAAATAGAGCCTCATCCATGAACATGATTTTTCGATTCCCGTCTGACTGATTTACATCCACGGTGGAGTTTAAAACGACAGTTCCCATCATTCCACGCTCCTTCACATCGTCATCAAGCTACGCCGTTGTTGTTGTTTGGAATGTAGCGCCCTCTAGCGGCAAAAAATTCTTGCATATTGTAGCTTTAATATTCAACAATATTATTGATCTGTCTGCATTGGCACCATTATATGAGAAATGAACTGAGCTGGACGATGACATCACTGTTTTCTCCAGAGCGGCTGTATATATATAAATTAACTAAATTAATAACTTATTACAACAAAAATTAGCCATCACTGAACTTACTTAAGCTGAACTATGACACTATTTTCTTCTAGATTTGTTTCTTCTAGACAAACTTTGTTGCATTATTTTCCTATTATCACTGTAAAGCTGCTTTGAAACAATCTGTATTGTAAAAAGGGTTATATAAAGATGACTAGACTTGACCCTTGATTTATTTAGTATACACAGTTCTGTGAATATGCAAATTAGTTCCAGCTTCAATTCAAACTGTGTTTATAATTTACTTATAATTTATTTTTTTTAATTTCTGCAATTTATATCCAAGTACAAACAGCAACTGCCAGACGTTACCCCATACCAGAGTCAGAAATTAACTTTCCATTAACTTTTCCTTACAATTGATTTCCAGAGGCATGTTTTCCCTCATAAGTGCAATTTCTATGATTATCTGTGTTGTCATGTCTTTACTTTAATCCATTAGAATACTATATAGACTGTTGGTGAACGTGATTTCACCAAGTACCACATGTTCCTGGATCAACATCTTTGTTGATCCTGGAACAACTTTCCAATCAACCAAACAGATTTAAGGGACAAGTTTACAGTTTATGTCAAGTTTAGGCTTAGACCCAGGGTCAGTTGCTTCAACATCAGTGTTATACACCTATAATTTCCCTCTGATTTTAGGGAAAAGTTATGGGTAGGGTTAGGTTTAGTAACGTCTCGGTTACGGATGTAACCCTCGTTCCCTGAGTAGGGAACGGAGACGTTACGTCGGATGACGACGATTGGGGTTTCGCTTAGAAAGCCTGTCATCTTCGAGTATATAAAACGAGCCAATGGCAATGAAATGCCATGGGTCTGCGGAATTTGCATAGCGTATCTCCGCCCACCGCAGGGGTTATATAAGGAAGTACGCTGGCAACATGCAGATATGTCTTCGCTGAGGAGCCGAGACTGAACTCAGGTGTTCCCAGCGGTACAGCGGAAGTGGCAGGAAGACGTAACGTCTCCGTTCCCTACTCAGGGAACGAGGGTTACATCTGTAACCGAGACGTTCCCTTTCGTGGTCACTCCGAGTTACGTCGGATGACGACGATTGGGGTTCCAGTCTAATCACGCCACCTCGGCTGTCATCCAGTGCCCTGCGTAAGTCTGAGCTCCCTGTTGTGAGACTAGCACGAACGAAGGAGTCCTACTTAACACAGGAATACCAAGGTACACTGGGAAGCATATCTCAGGAGAAATATGCAATTATGCCCAACCATAAGGGGGGGACTTGAGAGACACATATGACCCAGAGGGATGCATATGGAGTATCGCTGAGGTGTCCAGCCGCAGGTGGAATATTTAAACCCCAGGGGTGGCAAGGTGGCTTGCCAAGGGAAAGACACACGCTCAAAAGAGACTTATAGTGGAAATACACATGTGGGGGTCGCCCAGAGGGGGGACCATGCACATGGAGGCACCTAGTCAAGCGCAAAAGCTGCGTTATGGCAGATTGGCATAAGTCAGGCGCTGACGTCACCGGTGCTGGAGGAAACTCAGAGCTTATCAGACTCACCTGAGAAGAAAATCGCACGTATCCCGTCCGTGGAGAGGAATGGCGAGCAAGCGAAGACACCTGAGCAGAATCTAGTACCGGCTGGTTGAAGCGAGTACATGAGTAGAAACTGGCTCTACACGGAGATTATAGAATCTCGCAAATGTGTTGGGTGTCGCCCAGCCTGCAGCTCTACAAATGTCTGTTAGCGAGGCGCCATGTGCTAGAGCCCAAGAGGAAGCCACGCTACGAGTGGAGTGGGCTTTCACACCAAGGGGGCATTGACGACCTTGCTGCTGGTATGCCAAAGCAATGGTATCCACTATCCAGTGAGATAACCTTTGCTTTGAGAGAGCCTTTCCCTTCAGCTTCCCACCATAACAGACAAAGAGCTGGTCTGAGGTCCTGAAACACTGCGTTCTGTCTACGTAAGCACGAAGGGCACGTACTGGACAGAGCAGTGCCAAGGCTGGGTCTGCCTCCTCCAAGGGCAGCGCTTGCAGGTTCACTACCTGGTCTCGAAAGGGTGTGGTAGGAACCTTGGGCACATATCCAGGCCGGGGTCTCAGGATCACGTGAGAGTTAGCCGGCCCGAATTCCAGGCATGCTTCGTCAACCGAAAATGACTGCAGGTCCCCTACCCTCTTGTGGAGGCCAATGCAACCAGGAGCGCTGTCTTCATAGACAGGAACTTAAGCTCTACTGATTGCAAAGGCTCAAATGGAGCACTCTGCAGGGCAGTTAGAACCACTGAGAGGTCCCAAGAGGGTACGAGGGGAGGACGAGGAGGATTCAGTCTCCTCGCTCCCCTCAGGAACCTGATGATCAGGTCGTGCTTTCCCAGAGACTTACCATCAACTGCGTCGTGATGTGCGGCAATGGCGGCAACATACACTTTCAGGGTGGAGGGAGACAGCCTTCGCTCCAACCCTTCTTGCAGGAAGGAAAGCACGACACTGATCGGGCATTTCGTGGGTTCTTGATGTTTTGAAGAACACCAGTTGACGAAGAGGTTCCACTTCAACGCATAGGCATGTCTCGTGGACGATGCTCTAGCGGAAGTGATGGTAGCCACCACCGCAGGTGGTAGGGTACTCAAACCTGCCTCGTCCCATCCAGGAGCCACACGTGGAGGTTCCAAAGATCGGGACGAGGGTGCCAAAGGGTGCCCCGTCCCTGAGAAAGGAGGTCCTTCCTCAGAGGAATTGGCCAGGGAGGTGCTGTCGCGAGGAGTACTAGTTCGGAGAACCAGGTCCGGTTGTGCCAATACGGGGCAACCAAAATGACCTGCTCCTCGTCCTCCCTGATCTTGCGCAAAGTCTGCGCAAGAAGGCTCACTGGGGGAAACGCATACTTGCGTAGGCCCCACGGCCAGCTGTGCGCCAGTGCATCCGTGCCGAGCGTGTCCTCGGTCAGGGAATAATACAGGTCGCAATGGGACGAGTCGTGGGAGGCAAACAGGTCTACCTGTGCGTAGCCGAACTGATCCCAAATCAGCTGGACCGACTGGGGATGGAGTCGCCATTCTCCAGCGAGAGGCCGAACTCGAGACAGCTCGTCGGCCGCCTGGTTCAGGTGTCCCGGGATATAAATGGCTCGAAGCGACCTCAGATGCTTCTGACTCCATATGAGGAGGTGGCGAGCGAGTTGCGACATACGGCGGGAGCGTAGACCACCCTGATGGTTGATGTACGCTACTGTCGCGGTATTGTCTGATCGGACTAGTACGTGCTGACCCTTGAGCAGCGCATGGAAGCGGTGCAGGGCGAGACGTACAGCCAGCAACTCGAGGCAATTGACATGCCAAAGGCGCTGGGGTCCTGTCCAGGAGCCCGCAGCAGCATGTCCATTGCACATGGCGCCCCAGCCCGTGGTGGAGGCATCTGTTGACACAACAACATGCCGGGAAACTCGTTCCAGGGGCACTCCGGCCCGTAGAAACTTGAGGTTCGTCTGAGCGTGCCGTGTAGCCATACCCACCTCGGGACTCGATCGCGAAGCCAAAGCTGAAGCGGTCTCATATGAAGCAATCCCAGCGGCGTTACTGCGGCTGCGGATGCCATATGCCCCAGGAGCCTCTGAAAAAGTTTCAGTGGAACCGCACTCTTGCCCTCGAACTGACGAAGACAATTCAGCAGTGACTGCGCGTGTGCGCTCGCTCGTAAGCTGCGCGCACATGGCGACCGAGTCGATCTCCATACCGAGAAAAGAGATCCTCTGCGCGGGGCAGAGTTTGCTCTTCTCCCAGTTGACCCGAAGGCCCAGACGAGCTAGGTGCCGGAGCACTAGGTCCCTGTGTTCGCAAACCTGGTCTCGAGAGTGAGCTAGGATCAGCCAACTATCGTCGAGATAGTTCAGGATGCGAACCCCGTGTTCCCGGAGGGGAACAAGGGCTGCCTCGACGACCTTCGTAAAGACGCGAGGAGACAGGGCTAGCCCGAAAGGGAGAACCGCGTACTGGTATGCCCGCCCCTCGAAAGCAAACCGAAGAACGGTCTGTGTCGAGGTAAAATGGAGACATGGAAGTAGGCGTCCTTCAGGTCGATCGCTGCAAACCAATCCTGCGGCCGCACACACTGGAGGATGTGTTTGGCCGTTAGCATCTTGAACGGCAGCCTGTGAAGGGAGCGGTTCAAGACGCGCAGGTCGAGGATTGGCCGTAACCCACCGGACTTCTTGGGTACAATGAAGTAAGGGCTATAGAAGCCGGACTTCATCTCGGCTGGAGGGACAATTTCGATCGCACCCTTCGCCAGTAGGGTGGCGACCTCCGCTCTCATGACAGGGGCATTGCCACCGACCATAGTGAAGCGGACTCCCCTGAAGCGGGGAGGAGATATCGCGAACTGAATCGCGTAGCCGAATCTGATGGTTCTCGCGACCCAGCGGGACAGTCTGGGAAGCTCTAGCCAGGCCTCCAGAAAGTGCACCAGCGGGGTCATACGAACCACAGACGTACCGTCGGTGGGGCAGCGAGGCGGAATGACCGGCACCGGCGAGGGTGGCATAGCGGCCCTGTGCGGGGGCACGGTCATTAACCGCGTCCTGCCAGAGGAGGCCAGGGGAGGGCGCGCGTCCCACGGGGGCGTGCTCTGGCAGGGGTCTGGCGACAGAGGGGGATGAGAGGAGCGTGGCCCGTGGGCGGCGCGTGCTGTCATCCACAGCCTCTTGGGGCTCAGAGAAAGAGCATCAGTTCTTTTTGAATGAGATTCTCCCCCAGCCCTCCACCGGGGGAAGGAGTGGTCCTGCTACCAGCTCCAGAAAGAACTGAGCCCTAACTCTAAGCCGCCCATCTCAGGAGTGCTGCTTAACCAGGTGTTAGCCGGCTAAGGGGCAGAGACAGGCGGTGCCAGCCTCCAGCGACCTCCTCATGCTCGGGCCGGTGAAGGCTCAAGGGGAGGAGCCGCATGGAGGTGGCGTCGGCGGGAAACAGACTAAGGAGGCGGGAAACAGACTAAGGAGGCCACACGGACGGATGACCGCCAGTGCAGAAGCCTCAGTCCGTTTCTGGAGAGATCGAAAACTGTTGGGCGCAGTCCTCAACCACCCCGCCGACCAAGCTGCCCGTCTCAAGAGTGCTGCTTAGACTGGTGTGGCTCTCCAAGGGGCAGAGACTGGCAGCGCCGCCCTCCTGTGACATCCTCCTGCTCAGGGCCGGTGAAGGCCTGAGGGTAGGAGCCGCATGGAGGTGGCCTTGGCGGGAAGCAAACTAAGGAGACCACACGGATGGATGACCATCAGTGCAGACGGACCTGAGTCTGCTTCTGGTGGCCGAAGCCATCCCGCTGAAGAGCCCAGCCTGGGACATGGGGGAGCTGAGAAAATTAATTCCCAGACCCCCTCACATCAACCTGGCTAAGCCCATGTCTGGACCACTCTAGTGGGCACCACCTGACCCAGGATCACGCAGGTACCGATGTCGCCCGAGAGCGAGGTCAGTAGTGTGCGCGGCGGAACGACCAGGCCGGGCATGGAAGGCATAGCGTCCCAGCAAGGGGGCGTGGTCGAGTTTCCGCATTCTGTCAGTGTTGGCCAGGGAAGGACCAGCGTTCCACTGCGGCCGGTTCTGACAGAACTCCAGAGTCAGCACTGCCTCGAAGGCGAAGGCGACACACAGGACTGCATGCCTGTGTCACAATAGTGACAGAGAACATACAGACCAAGATCGCCTCACGATCAAGGGCAGTGAAGGCGGAGGACGCCCGCAGGCCGCGAAAATCACGTGGACTCCCGCGGGCCGGAGGCGTCCTGATGCACATCCGGGAAGCCTACAGTGCTCGGGGGGAGGACGCCACTCCAACCGATGCTTTCAGCTGCCCGGGAAAGCATGGCCATCAGCTCTGGATCTGACTCGACTAACGCTGACACTCCCGAGGGAGGCAACGTAGTCGAATCCTCATTTCCAGAGGAATCAAGCCCGCCTTATGATGCTGTGAGTGACATGACACCATCTGCTGGAGTCCCGAATGAAAACACTGGGTCCCCGAGAGGAACCAGGCACACACGGAAGCCCCACGGTTTGCGATGTGGAGGGGGGCGTGGCCCGAGGAAAGCTCGTCGGGATTATGCCACACCATAACCCTCAGATCACCCTGGCCACCAGCCAAAGTATCCCTCTTTGGAAGAGATAGATTGGGGTGTGGCAGAGGGGACTCTCACACAGAGATCGAGTCTCGATCTATAAACATCGTGATGGTCATGTTCCCGCAATGAAAACATGACTCATCCACGAGCGCTGCCAAGCGTGATTAAGCCCAACACGCAAAACAGCGCTCGCGACCGTTAAACAGATGAGTCACGCGCCCACATCCAGTAATACACGGGCGAACCGTCTTGAAAAAGACGTGCCGCGTGCAGCTCTTTTAGAGAGAGGAAAAGCTCAGCAGAGTGCTGAAGCGCCCAGGGAGAAACACACTCACTGTCGGCAGATCACTGCACAGATCAGCAGCAGGCAATGCGATCTCGCTGGAACACGCCATCACACAAAGACACTGAAGAGCCGCTCGTCTCGTAGAGTGAAGATGATACAGAATGGCTTATAGGAGTGAAGAAAACTCTTGGCTCCGAAGAGAAAACATATCTGCATGTTGCCAGCGTACTTCCTTATATACCCCCTGCGGTGGGCGGAGATACGCTATGCAAATTCCGCAGACCCATGGCATTTCATTGCCATTGGCTCGTTTTATATACTCGAAGATGACAGGCTTTCTAAGCGAAACCCCAATCGTCGTCATCCGACGTAACTCGGAGTGACCACGAAAGGGAACTCCAGTATCTCCTGGTACTGCATATATATAGCATGAGCTCATGCTTTAAAGGGGTCATATAATGGTACATGCACTTGTACAAGTTGATTGTACTGAAATGTGTGTTGGCAGTGCCTGTACACAACCATCATATAATGATAAAAATCCATCCAGTGTTTTTTTTTTATTTTATTTTTTTTATATGTTTTCCCCTCTCCTAAATCAAGCCGTTCGATTTTGTGATGTCACAAAATCGACGCCCCTCCCACGATTGTTGATTGACAGCAGTGTTTCAACACAGACCCGCCCTCGCTCGTGAGCGAGCTATCATCATAGTCCGCCATTGTTGATACGCTGGAGCAGAATGCCAGCTAATCGATTGTGGTGTTCTGTTCTTGGGTGTTGTTGAGGTTAGATGTGACTGAGTCGTCGTGAGCAGATGTAAACACTCAGAAGAAGTTGGATGAGTTTGAAAAGATGGGATCTTTTTATTTTCCCCAATTAAGGCCAAACAAAGGCAATAAAAAAAAAAAAAAAAAAAAATACTAGGTAGTAAATAAAGTAAATGGACATGTGAGTCACAAAACAATCAAAAATTTGCAGCTGTTTAGAAATTGGCCTTTGCACAAGCCACTATACGTAGAGCATCGACAGACTTATGTCCTCTCACCTTATGCTCCCCAAAGAGATTGAAGCTACTAGTATATATAGACCTGAAGACACCCCTCAAATTGGCACATACCAACACAATATTACAATACAGGGGTGGCTCAGATGAGCAGACATTATTTGCTTAAAAACAGCCCAAAATACTACATCTAGAAAATTACAAAATTTTATTTCTATGGTTTCAGCTAACATTTGGCAAAGCCACAGGTTATAATAACAGCTAAAAAATGATTAACTCAAACTCCGGGTCACTTCCCATTAACCCGGAAGTCATAACGTCATTTAAACCCCCCAATTGCGGCAACAATTCCTTTACACAAACAAACAGGAGACGCCAGCAAAATACAAAGACGGTATGTCAAAACTATGTTCCTTTTAAAGTCCCTGTAAAGGCAATTCTAAAAAAAAATTATAAACACATTATAAATGTTAGAAATGTATTGCTAAAACATATTACAAAGACTGTGAACTGTGAAGTACTGAATTGTGGAGTTAGACCGTTAAACAGTTTTTCACCATTGCAGTGTTCCGGATTTTTTGGGCAGGGCTAAAACGGGGGCTCGATGACGCACCGAAGCCCCTGAGCTCCTGGACACGCCCCTACTCGATGACGCACTGGAGCCCCTGACGCTGCCCCTCCCCTAACAATATAGCACATTCATTCACGTCAGTTTGCCGATCGCGAGTCAGTACTATTAGTTACTACAGCCTACAGTTTGCTAGTTAGCTAATGCCTTCGTCACAGAAATGCGTACTACCTGGATGCGATCACGTACAAAACAGATCGGTGTCCTTATTTAAATGTCCGAAAAACGATTACATCAAGAAGAGGTGGATTAATTTTGTGAAGAGCCACCTTGATGGACAGCTGAGGATCACCGCCAAAACCAGCCTCTGTAGTGATCATTTTACATGGGATAGTTTTATAAACTTGTAACTCGGAGACAACTGGGATTCACTGATAATCCGCTGTTACTGGTGAATGAGGCCGAAGCGATTATCTCCCGCCTCGGCCTTCATCCTCCCGTCGCGCCGACAACTGGTGCCATCGTCGGCAGTCTATGGTGCACACCAATGAGTGTAAGTTGCCTTGTGTGCTTATGTTATAATTATAGTAGGTAGTCCAGGCTCGAAGATGTATGGCTTTGTAAAACCTACAGTAGGAGCATCCATTCCTGCTGTAGCGGTGACAGTTGAGTGTGACGAGCAGCTTTCCTGCGAGTGGGCGTGGTTTCAGCGCAGCCAGCGGACACGCCCCCAGTGTTTGAGAGCAGAGACTACTGCTCATTTTTGCAAGATTTTGATAGCTTATTTTATGTACTTGGCGGCTTTTTTTATCATTCAAATTTGGCTGGGTGGCTAATAACACATTTTTCTGTGGTGTGACAAACTCAGAACACATACTTAATTTTGACTTTACAGGGACTTTAAACTAAATAAACAGATACATAATTAACAAAGACATGTGTTGCGTGGTTATTGTAACCAGTTATGATTGTGAAATGAATGGCATGGTTTTAAATAATAAGATATGTATTGAAGGTTGTAACTATAGCATATAAATCACGTAGTGTTAGATGTTATAAGTGTGCACACGAAAGCTACGGGATTACTATGGGGTTTTGATTGAAGGCTAGGTTAACCGCTGATTTGAAACAGTATGAGGATTAACAGAACACATTAACGCGCTAGACAAACAAATACAGGTAACATTTGCACTCAGTCTTTGTGAATTGGAATACGTAGCGCATCACTGCCGTGACGGTAGCTATGCGTCCCGTCACAGGTGTAATAAGGAACACAGCAGTCATTTTGGTGTTCCTAAATCCGAACCGCTGAAGTGGCTGAGTTTTGTTTTCAAAGGGAATATTCCCCACGATCAACAGCAATGCTTTCATGTTTGCGCGAATCATTTCACACACCAGACTGCTTTACAAACGAGGGTCAGTATAAAGCTGGTTTTGCTAAGAAGCTGCTCCTGAAAAAAGGGTCGGTACCAACTATTCGTGTTCCTGCTGCACCTCCAGAAGAACTGAAGTGAGTGTAACGTTTTATTAACCTTTATATTAATATTTATATTAATCTTTGCAAATCGCTAGCACGCTTCACGATGAATGCGGCTGTTTACACTCAGGGTACATTATGGCATGTTTTCTATGTATGACGTTCTCAATATAATTCATAATCCCACGTTTATAATGAACACCGTGTTATGGTTATTGTGTTACAAATGGTGTACGCACAGAACAGAGGGGCGGGGTGAGCAAAGCACATTATCATTTAAAGACACATGCACTTAAAAGGCGTGCTGAAAACAGAGCTGTTTTTGACCAGGTAAAATGAGTGTTTTCTTACAATACTAATGAGAAGTTTTAACCCCCTGAGGTCGGCAATCGTGCCAGCGCAATAGGCTCGCTTTTTTATTTATAAGTTCAAAAGAGATTAATTTTGCTCTGTTGACTTTGATATTACAAACAAGTTTCATACATCAATCGATTCTGTTAAATGTGTATTATTTTTGTGTATACTCACAATAAAAACAAAGTGTTGTGCTTTTTGCCAAATAAAGAAAACAAGTAAACATGATGTGAGTTCTGCTTTCTCTCTGTCAGTGTAGTCTATTCTGAAACCCGTCCGAAAATGAACAATAACTCAGCGAATACTCAGTCAAACAGACATACAGACACACTGGCATGAAGCTTGAATTCTCTTCTTTTAAATGAAGTCATTTATATAAAAAACAAATATTCTCAGTTCATGTAATCTGTAAGAAAAGAGCGAGATGTCAGTCGTTCTCATCTCATCTAATTATTTTTAATGTGACCCCGCCCACGGAGAGCGCGCGCTATTCAAACGCAAATGACTGAGGCAATCGATGCAAACACTGTGAACGCCTGCCCGCATATCAGCTCGAGAAAACACAAGTTTAATCAGGTCATTACTTGTTTACACCGTCTCGCAGCGCTGTGAGGAATAATAATAATGGAAAATGTACCTCAGAAGTGCGGGTATATCGAGGAGCCAGCTCAGGAATACTGTAGTAAGTTTTTTTTCCTTCTCAAGTGAATCGCGTTTCTGTTTGAATGAATGAACGACAGAGATGCGCGCTGTTTACCACAGCTCGCAAAAAGACCGTTTAAATTTAAATCGCGTTTCTGTGTGTGATTGAATGATGATGTTTTAGCAAACTGTATTGCTATACTGAGATGAGTAAAAATCGACTGAAATATGTTGAAATAAAATGTAGGTTATTTGTATAAGCAATGTATTAAACTGTGAATTAACATTTATATGCCCTAATATTTCATAAAAACAACGTTACAGTCAGGCGAAATATGAAAGACAACATTTTGTTGACTAGATTTGAGTACAGTTTTTACTGTAGAATATACTGCCACATCAAATAAGCTTTTGTTTAGCAATTTCTGCTCATATGTTACACATATATATATATATATATATATATATATATGTATATGTGTATATGTATATGTATATGTGTGTATATATATATATATAAATAAAATACCATTTTTGTCAAAAATAAAGTCATCAACTAAGATGTTAGCTGTTCCAGTGTTGGCTATATTCAAACTAATGAATACATATGATAAAATGTAGGCCTATAATAATTTTTTTTACAAAGAAAGAGTACACTTGAAATATAGTTGAAATTGTAATTATTGTTGTAATTGTAATCTTTTTAATAAAATAGCAAAACATATTTACAAGATAGATGTAAGCAAAATCTTATATGGTCAATATAAGTCTTCTTCTAAATATATCTGTTGTCCTTGCATTGTGGCTCAGTCAGTGTCACACCTGAATGAATGGCTCATTATGCAGAGTGGGTGGGACATTGTATTCTCAGGTGTAAACCACTCCTCGTTCACGGCCCCCTCGCATATTGGCTTTCCATGCAAAACCTGTTTTACACAATTTAAATCAATGTATTGTTTTATGCGAACGATAAAGCAAGACTATTTTCACATAATTTTGAAGCCAGAACTCAAAGCGACAACATCCATTGGTCAAAAGTCTTGTTGACACATATTTAGTATGAGTTTTGTGGTCTTATTTCAGCAACTTTCATTTTTATTTTTTTCAATAACCACGCATAAACATTATTCTCTTAAAAATTCAAACATATACATGCATGTTGGTCACATATCATGGTAGCCCTGTTTGTGCTATATAGAGTGAATTTACACTTTTGCCATTAACATGTTTATAAATAACTGAAAAAAGCACAAATGTCAGAGCATGTCAGAACACCTCCAGGGCCCAGAAAACCCCTCAGACCCCAGAGGGTAAATTAAAGTATATTACAAACTTTTAATTTAGACCCTAAAGAATCATATTAGCTTGTACAAAATTGCCATTATATGACCCCTTTAATTTTGCGTACTCTTTATACGCATAAATGACGTTTTACATTCATCCAATACTTTTTTAGCGCGCATATGATATGCACTTTTTGCGCGTATATGTTACGAAATATATTTTATTATATAATATAATATATTTAAATATATAACGGTATATTTTGCGTACCAGCTATACGTAAAATAATTCTTTTGCGTACAAAGAACACGCCACAGATAGGCTACGCAGTGCCAGGAGTGATCGTGAGGCTGTTTATTGGGTCTAGCCTGAGTTTAAGCACTCTCACAAACACTCCCAATAAATCAGGGAAGCTGACGACACTGCGACAAGAATCTCTTACATTGATTTTGCACGTTGTTTCTTATTATGGGATAATTTGCGAGTTTCAGTCAGAATTCAGAGAGTGCGTGCACTGAACAGAACTCTTAGTTTCAGCGATGACTGATCTGAATGTCTCTGATTGGCCATCACACTCATAAGCTCAACGGAAACGTGTGCGATTGGTTATAATGCTCAACGCTGCTAAACGAATGAACGTTAAGTTTTATCTAATTTGTTTAACCAATATTATCACTTAAGCATATATTCTATTATATAAATATTTTGAATGTCCATGACTTTTCTAAAGCTTTCTTGGTTTATTTATTTTCCAAAACCTTTACAGGTTTTTCATGACCATACAAACCCTCACCCTGTGTTATACATTTTTGATACAATATACTGTATAGCCAGTGTTGTACTTTCACTGTCTTTTAAGTAAGCAATCAATATGTAGATCTGTGTTTATGTTTTTGTTGCTTTTCCAGTTGATTAGTCTTAAATGTCTTCATTAATTGTGTGCAGTGTGTTTGGCAAGCTTCACACCGTATCCACGCTTTCCTCCAGTCAAAACAGTGAACATTTACTTGCTTTCTGGAAGAGATAAAGCCACTTGAAATGTATTTTAATTTAATTTTTTATTCTAACTACTAATATTTGATTTTTTGTTGTATAAAAAAACTGCTCTCTTAAAAGATCTCTTAAAACATTTCATAAAATACATTTCAAGACCCCTTTTATAAAAGTAGATTTTGTAAAAAGTACCATAAGTGCTATAAAAACCATTTAACTCCATCAGAATAATCTATTATCAGTTTTTAGTCTGTTCTCATTTTGCAGTTTGTCAGATTTCAGCATTTGAAACTTTCTACTGATAGACATACTGAACCATCAGTCCATTAGCTCAGTACTTATTTTCTTTAAAGGAAACACCAAAATATGCTATAAACAATGTGACGGGTCCTGTTGTCCTAAAATAACTAAATAGTGAACTTTAAATCACACTGCAACTGCTGTAAAGTATAGTGATACTAACTGTAGATTTTCCAGCTTGCACTGTGACATGCCCAGCAGAACACAAAGTCTTTCAACTCCAGTGCCTCCTAGTTCATTCCCACTGAGGTCCAGCTCTCTCAGGTGTGATGGGTTTGACTTCAGAGCTGCAGTCACAGCAGAACAATCTGCTGCTGTTATTTCACAGGATCTTAACCTGCAATGGGAGAAATGAGAAAAACTTTTCATTCTGCTTCATTTAAACACCAAAGCACTATTTTCTTTGCTGTAAGTGAATATACTGACCTCAGTCTCTCCAGTTTACAGCGTGAATCCTTCAGTAGCTCATACAAATGCTCCACTCTTGAGTGTTTTAGATCATTCCCACTGAGATCCAGCTCTCTCAGGTGTGATGGGTTTGATTTCAGAGCTGAAGTCAGGATGCCACACTGCTTCTCTTTAATACTGCACTTACACAATCTGAAGATTTAAAAAAAAAAAAAACACAAAGAACAATGACTTAGATCTATGATGTCATCTTATATTCTCTTTCCCCACTATTGTTCCCCAGAATTTTCCAGCAATCCATGTCTTCACAGTTTACAGAAAGGAAGAGTACAGAATCTCTAGTACAAAACAAGCAGCAGAAACAAGTGAATGATGTTTTTACCACAAACATACATAAACTAACATGATCATCAAACATTAATCAGCATTTAAAATAGGAATGCATGAAGCTATATCAAATGATTTTGTTGTTGTTGTTTTTAGAGGAAGTAGAGGGTCTGTTCTTTATTTTGATATAGCCTATTGTATGCAGGGTTTTTCCTGCATAGAGAATTACAAAGCAGAAGCCTCCATGAAATTTCGCCCCACCAACTGTCGACAAAATTCAGCTGGGGCTCGAGTCATTCTGAGAGTGCGGGTAGGGCGATAAGAAATAAAATTAACATTCCAATTTTAATAATTGCGCGTGGGTCATGGGTGGACTATTAAAATCACACATTAATGACCCCAGCCTGGACCACCCTAGATGGATAGAGGTCCCCCCACCACAGTCTCATAATATCCAATGGGAAACACTGTATGATAGTGTTCTCAAAATAAAAATAATTTTCTTCAGCCAGTTCAAGACACAGTACACTTGATCAGGATTTTACCACCGCCACTTCATTTTGAGCTAGGAAAAACACTGGTATGTTCAGATATTCATCCAACAAAATATTCTGGGGGCCATGAAACTTTTGTGAAAATGATCAAAAATGCTGACAGTAAAGAGTTAAATAGATACAGTAGGCGTTTAGTCTGTCATAGAGTGTATAGCCGTCGGGCCGAACGGTTTTCCACCTTTTCCACCATCAGGCCGAACGGTTCTCTTTGCTTAACCATTCTATTCTGTGCCGACCCGGGCCAGCTGGTACAGATATGGTTTTGTTTTCCACTGCGGGGATCAAAAGTCGTTGCCTCTGTAACATGAGAGTTTACAGATGATAATGAGATGTAAATAGCGGCTGCGTTATGGAGGATGATCTGATATTTCTTTTCATTTTTATTAGTTTTTGTTTACATCGCTCAAAATAGCGCACTTAGCAAGCTACGGAGAAACTGGCAGTTAGGCAAAGCAGCAGACAAGTGACTGATCCTGAGTGATATGGGGTTAGAATTGTTGCATTATTCCAAATAAATTGATTGAGATTCACAAACAAATGTAAAGAGTTTCACAAAAATGTATAAAACTCACAAATAAATAAAATGAGATTTGTCACAAACACAACTCTGCCTGGCATTTATTTGTGAACCGGTTTCTGTGCATTTGTAAATCGCTGCACACATTTGTGAATTGCTTCTTGTGCATTTGTAAATCCCCTCAGGCATCTGGGGATTTTGAAAAATATCTTCAAAATGAATCAGATTCAGTTCCCGCCCCGAGTGTAAAGTCTAACGTGATTGGTTGTAGAGAGAACGTGCTACGATTGGTCAGCTAAATGTGGCCGTTATCTGATTGGCTTGAGTAAACGGTGGGTGGAGTCCACTTATTTGTGGATTTGTCTGCACATCAACGGTAGAAGTGTTTCAAAATCCACAGATGCGTGAGGGGATTTACAAATGCACAAGAAGCTATTCACAAATGTGTGCAGCGATTTGCACAGAAAGCGGTTCACAAATAAATGCCAGACAGAGTTGTGTTTGTGACATAAAACACATTTGTAAATATATATATATATATGTTGTGGAAAATCTCATTTTATTTATTTGAGTTTAAGACATTTCTGTGAAACTCTTTACATTTATTTGTGGATCTTAATCTATTTATTTGTGAATTTGATACATTTTTGTGAATTTCTTTAATTTGTTTGTGAATCTCAATCTATTTATTTGGAATAATGCAACAATTCTAACTCCATAGAGTGGCGACGTCACTACACGCATTCTACCAGTATGGTAAAGCTAACCTTGCTGATAATTCCGGGCTGAGAACGGTTTACCAGGTGCTTTACCTGGCTCAAGAGGAAATACAACTGGAACTGTTCTTACTGTTCTTAGAATTGTTCGGACCGATGGTGGAAAAGCAGTTTATGTCGCAGTTCTTCAGGGAAAACTCACTCAAAATGGCACAGGGGGCAAAAGTCCACAGAAGATCACTTAAACACCAGGGATTACCAAACTGAAAGTATGATTTAATAGTCTCCCTTATTATACTTTCAGTTTGGTAATCCCTGGTTGTCTGGTGTTAGTTGTGTACAGTTCTTTTGCTACTGTGTTTCTTTGTGTTTCTTTGCTTCTTTATTTGTGGATTAAAGTGATCTTCTGTGGATTTTTGCCCCCAGTGTCATTTTGAGTTTACATCATTCTTTCCAAAGGTCAGGATAAATTGATTTTTAGCCCTTGCATTAGCTCTACTACTAGCTGCATTCATGGAGTAAAAAAAAAAAAATCCGCCCTGTACAGCTATGATCAGCTGTTCGGCTGAGCTTACAATAGCTGCGTTTACATGGACACAATCGGAATGAAATCAATCCGATTGATGAATCCGAACAAGGTGTTTACATGAATGATCAATAAAGTAATCGGGTTGATGCGCGCGTTTATATGTCACAAGTTTCAAATCGGATCTGATGTTTTGACATGCGCACACTGCACAAATATACAGAGTTTCTCACTTTTTCGCGCATAAATATTCTCCTCTATTGGATCTGTATTTGTTTTAAACAGCAGATGTTATATTAATTCGTCTCTGGTCATAATTTAGAGCATATTAACTGCTTTGCCGTGCTGCTTATTGATCACGCAGTAAAAATACCCCTCCCCGCGGCCAAAACCAGACGTCTGTGGATGAGAATCCAAAACAAGGACTGGTGGGACGTTGTCCTGCTTCACTTCACAGACGCGCGAGTGAAATGAGAATTTTAGAATGACGGGAAACTTATTAATATGACACTTTATTCAACAGGAAGAACAGCTTGTTCCGCGCGTCATACGTCATTACGCTATTTAACGTCATCGCACATGCGCAGTCCTTTCAGTTTCGGTTTTCAATCCGATCAAGTGTTTACATGTTCTCTCGATCGGATTACAAAAGGGATAAACCACCCCTTTCAATCCGATCGAAATTTCATTCGGATCGAGCTCAATCGGATCAATTAAGGTGTTTACATGAAGGTTTTTTAGTCCGATTGAGCCGTCAATCCGATTATAAGTGTCCATGTAAACGCAGCTAATGTTGTTATGGAAAGGCTGAGGCTGACCGGTTGGTTCTTGTCACATGACCTGCGGTGTGCTTGAGGCATTCTGAAAAGTTGAGAATTTTTCATCTCGATGCGCCTGGAAAAAACAAGTGCGCTTCTAGTATTATTCTTGTCGCGCGTCTACATTTGAAATAACCAACTTGAGCTTGCAAAAGACGTGACGTGAACGGCCCCAAACGAGGGAACACACCTGAACTTAATCTGTAACCTAGGACACTATAGGCAGGGAACAAAAGAAAGCAGAGCCAATTACCAAACTAAAAAAATGACCAGAAGACTAAAACAGAAAACAGGACATGAAACACTTTAACCACACTGTAACTGCTGTAAAGTATAATGATACTAACTGTAGATTTTCCAGTTTGCATTGTGGGTTCTTCAGTAGATCTCTGAGGTTTTTCACTCCAGAGTCTCCTAGTTTATTTCCACTGAGGTCCAGCTCTCTCAGGTGTGATGGGTTTGAGTTCAGAGCTGAAGTCACAGCAGAACAGCCATCAGCTTTCATCTCACAGCCTCTTAACCTGCATTATGAGAAAGAAATAGCAAGAAAATAAGACAGAGGAGAAGATAACTCTTATTCTGTAAAGTCACATCCTCTTCGTAAACAAACAAAACAAAACAGACATTCAGAGGAAGAGAGATCATCATTCAGGGCGGTACACTGCAACATGTACACTGAAAAAAAAGATTATAACTACCTTCCTGATATCCTCTGTCCCAGCTTTTTTGGAGTGTGTTGCAGCCATCAAAATCAAAATTAGTTTATATTTACAAAATACAATCAAGTTAGTCAGTGAAAATATTAAAAATCCTTTCTTTGAGTTTTCCACTGCGGGGATCAAAAGTCGTTGCCTCTGTAACATGAGAGTTTACAGATGATAATGAGATGTAAATAGCGGCTGCGTTATGGAGGATGATCTGATATTTCTTTTCATTTTTATTAGTTTTTGTTTACATCGCTCAAAATAGCGCACTTAGCAAGCTACGGAGAAACTGGCAGTTAGGCAAAGCAGCAAACAAGTGACTGATCCTGAGTGATATGGGGTTAGAATTGTTGCATTATTCCAAATGAATTGATTGAGATTCACAAACAAATGTAAAGAGTTTCACAAAAATGTATAAAACTCACAAATAAATAAAATGAGATTTGTCACAAACACAACTCTGCCTGGCATTTATTTGTGAACCGGTTTCTGTGCATTTGTAAATCGCTGCACACATTTGTGAATTGCTTCTTGTGCATTTGTAAATCCCCTCAGGCATCTGGGGATTTTGAAAAATATCTTCAAAATGAATCAGATTCAGTTCCCGCCCCGAGTGTAAAGTCTAACGTGATTGGTTGTAGAGAGAACGTGCTACGATTGGTCAGCTAAATGTGGCCGTTATCTGATTGGCTTGAGTAAACGGTGGGTGGAGTCCACTTATTTGTGGATTTGTCTGCACATCAACGGTAGAAGTGTTTCAAAATCCACAGATGCGTGAGGGGATTTACAAATGCACAAGAAGCTATTCACAAATGTGTGCAGCGATTTGCACAGAAAGCGGTTCACAAATAAATGCCAGACAGAGTTGTGTTTGTGACATAAAACACATTTGTAAATATATATATATATATATATGTTGTGGAAAATCTCATTTTATTTATTTGAGTTTAAGACATTTCTGTGAAACTCTTTACATTTATTTGTGGATCTTAATCTATTTATTTGTGAATTTGATACATTTTTGTGAATTTCTTTAATTTGTTTGTGAATCTCAATCTATTTATTTGGAATAATGCAACAATTCTAACTCCATAGAGTGGCGACGTCACTACACGCATTCTACCAGTATGGTAAAGCTAACCTTGCTGATAATTCCGGGCTGAGAACGGTTTACCAGGTGCTTTACCTGGCTCAAGAGGAAATACAACTGGAACTGTTCTTACTGTTCTTAGAATTGTTCGGACCGATGGTGGAAAAGCAGTTTATGTCGCAGTTCTTCAGGGAAAACTCACTCAAAATGGCACAGGGGGCAAAAGTCCACAGAAGATCACTTAAACACCAGGGATTACCAAACTGAAAGTATGATTTAATAGTCTCCCTTATTATACTTTCAGTTTGGTAATCCCTGGTTGTCTGGTGTTAGTTGTGTACAGTTCTTTTGCTACTGCGTTTCTTTGTGTTTCTTTGCTTCTTTATTTGTGGATTAAAGTGATCTTCTGTGGATTTTTGCCCCCAGTGTCATTTTGAGTTTACATCATTCTTTCCAAAGGTCAGGATAAATTGATTTTTAGCCCTTGCATTAGCTCTACTACTAGCTGCATTCATGGAGTAAAAAAAAAAAAATCCGCCCTGTACAGCTATGATCAGCTGTTCGGCTGAGCTTACAATGTTGTTATGAAAAGGCTGAGGCTGACCGGTTGGTTCTTGTCACATGACCTGCGGTGTGCTTGAGGCATTCTGAAAAGTTGAGAATTTTTCATCTCGATGCGCCTGGAAAAAACAAGTGCGCTTCTAGTATTATTCTTGTCGCGCGTCTACATTTGAAATAACCAACTTGAGCTTGCAAAAGACGTGACGTGAACGGCCCCAAACGAGGGAACACACCTGAACTTAATCTGTAACCTAGGACACTATAGGCAGGGAACAAAAGAAAGCAGAGCCAATTACCAAACTAAAAAAATGACCAGAAGACTAAAACAGAAAACAGGACATTAAACACTTTAACCACACTGTAACTGCTGTAAAGTATAATGATACTAACTGTAGATTTTCCAGTTTGCATTGTGGGTTCTTCAGTAGATCTCTGAGGTTTTTCACTCCAGAGTCTCCTAGTTTATTTCCACTGAGGTCCAGCTCTCTCAGGTGTGATGGGTTTGAGTTCAGAGCTGAAGTCACAGCAGAACAGCCTTCAGCTTTCATCTCACAGCCTCTTAACCTGCATTATGAGAAAGAAATAGCAAGAAAATAAGACAGAGGAGAAGATAACTCTTATTCTGTAAAGTCACATCCTCTTCGTAAACAAACAAAACAAAACAGACATTCAGAGGAAGAGAGATCATCATTCAGGGCGGTACACTGCAACATGTACACTGAAAAAAAAGATTATAACTACCTTCCTGATATCCTCTGTCCCAGCTTTTTTGGAGTGTGTTGCAGCCATCAAAATCAAAATTAGTTTATATTTACAAAATACAATCAAGTTAGTCAGTGAAAATATTAAAAATCCTTTCTTTGTACTTTTGTTAGTTAACCCACTGGGGTCGACAAACGCGCCGGCGCGTTTTGCTGGATTTTCTTCACATAGTAGCACAATAAACTTAAATTTCTCCGTCATTTATGGTCATACAGAAAAAAGAAATATGAAAAAAGAATCTGTGATATTTCTACTTTTGTATGTGTCCACTTACAATCGAAACAAAATATTGTGCTTTTGTAAAATAAAGAAAATAAACAGGGTGTGTTTTCTGCCTCTCCGTCGCGGTGAACTTTTTTTTCTTGAGCACGTCTATAAACTGAAACAAAACTCAGCGAATACTTGTCACACATTTATGAGCCATATATCTTTATAATCATTTACAGTTAGGAAAAAAAGTATTTGAACACCCTGCTATTTTGCAAGTTCTCCCACTTAGAAATCATGGAGGGGTCTGAAATTGTCATCGTAGTTGCATGTCCACTGTGAGAGACACAATCTAAAAAAAAAAAATCCAGAAATCACAATGTACAGTGCTATGCATAAGTGAATACACCCATGCTAAAGTTGACTAAAAAGAGGAATAAAAAATCATATTTTGGAAATTGAACTTAATGCCTTAATTAAAAAAATTAGGAAAAATCCAACCTTTAAGGACACCAATTTTCTTTGTGAATGAATAATGTATCGTAAATAAATAAATGTTCTTCCTTAAAATACATGGTGCATAAGTGTGTACACCCCTATGTTAAATTCCCATAGAGGCAGGCAGATTTTTATTTTTAAGTATTTTTTTCATTTTTTTTTTAGGATACTATGCATCCTGATAAAGTTGGAATTAAAATAGCCCCACATCATCACATAGCATTCACCATACCTAGAGATTGGCACTTAAGCATAGCACTGTATGATTTTTTAACTATTTATTTGTATGATACAGCTGCAAATAAGTATTTGAACACCTGAGAAAATCAATGTTAATATTTGGTACAGTAGCCTTTGTTTGCAATTGGACTTGAACTGTCAAACGTTTCCTGTAGTTTTTCACCAGGTTTGCACACTCTGCAGGAGGGATTTTGGCCCACTCCTCCACACAGATCTTCTCTAGATCAGTCAGGTTTCTGGGCTGTCGCTGAGAAACACAGAGTTTGAGCTCCCTCCAAAGATTCTCTATTGGGTTTAGGTCTGGAGACTGGCTAGGCCACGCCAGAACCTTGAAATGCTTCTTACAGAGCCACTCCTTGGTTATCCTGGCTGTGTGCTTCGGGTCATTGTCATGTTGGAAGACCCAGCCTCGACCCATCTTCAATGCTCTAACTGAGGGAAGGAGGTTGTTCCCCAAAATCTCGCAATACATGGCCCCGGTCATCCTCTCCTTAATACAGTGCAGTCGCCCTGTCCCATGTGCAGAAAAACACCCCCAAAGCATGATGCTACCACCCCCATGCTTCACAGTAGGGATGGTGTTCTTGGGATGGTACTCATCATTCTTCTTCCTCCAAACACGTTTAGTGGAATTATGACCAAAAAGTTCTATTTTGGTCTCATCTGACCACATGACTTTCTCCCATGACTCCTCTGGATCATCCAAATGGTCATTGGCAAAATTAAGACGGGCCTTGACATGTGCTGGTTTAAGCAGGGGAACCTTCCGTGCCATGCATGATTTCAAACCATGACGTCTTAGTGTATTACCAACAGTAACCTTGGAAACGGTGGTCCCAGCTCTTTTCAGGTCATTGACCAGCTCCTCCCGTGTAGTTCTGGGCTGATTTCTCACCTTTCTTAGGATCATTGAGACCCCACGAGGTGAGATCTTGCATGGAGCCCCAGTCCGAGGGAGATTGACAGTCATGTTTAGCTTCTTCCATTTTCTAATGATTGCTCCAACAGTGGACCTTTTTTCACCAAGCTGCTTGGCAAGTTCCCCGTAGCCCTTTCCAGCCTTGTGGAGGTGTACAATTTTGTCTCTAGTGTCTTTGGACAGCTCTTTGGTCTTGGCCATGTTAGTAGTTGGATTCTTACTGATTGTATGGGGTGGACAGGTGTCTTTATGCAGCTAACGACCTCAAACAGGTGCATCTAATTTTGGATAATAAATGGAGTGGAGGTAGACATTTTAAAGGCAGACTAACAGGTCTTTGAGGGTCAGAATTCTAGCTGATAGACAGGTGTTCAAATACTTATTTGCAGCTGTATCATACAAATAAATAGTTAAAAAATCATATATTGTGATTTCTGGATTTTTTTTTTTTAGATTATGTCTCTCACAGTGGACATGCACCTATGATGACAATTTTAGACCCCTCCATGATTTCCAAGTGGGAGAACTTGCAAAATAGCAGGGTGTTCAAATACTTATTTTAAATGATCGGATTCAAACTGAAAACAAATATTCTCTGTTTAAAGTAATTTGTATAAAACCAACAAGATGTCCAGCTTCTCACAAAAGAGATTCACACGCAAATCTCCACATGGAACGCGAACGCGCTCATTAGCCTACCTCAAAAACAAAGCACTAAAAAACTTCATCAGTCTCTGCTTTTCGTCGAGTTTGAAAGACGTACACGCCGTGAGCTTACATTGGCTTTACCTCAGAAGAAGAAGAACGCGATTTGAAGACAAGAAAGATGTAAGGTAAGAAATTCTTAATTATTAGTTCATTTTATTGTTGCATAAACTTGCAATTGAACTGTTGCTAGATATATGGTGAATATTATAATATTTAGACCCGTGTTTACGGTTACTGTGTTTGTGGATATCTGCTCAAACGTAGATATGTATATGGTAACCATAATGTTTCATATTTTGGAGCGAGCTCTGGTTTTGAATGTATAGCGATCGCGTTTGAAACGATCGCGTTTGAAAAGCAAAACGCACTAAACAAAGGCTTCTTGTTTTTACTATTATCTCATTTCATATCATCATAACGAATGGAAACATTTGAAGTAACATGATAATCAATATATTTTTCTGTAGCGTAGTTGTTACTGAAAAATTTTGGAAGATTTATTTGCTGCTTTAAGTTGTTATTATTATTTTATGCAGCACTGTGCATAGCCTATGCTTACAAGGCACAACAAACCTGGTGTTCATTATATTATATATTGTTGGAAACATTTGTGTGTCTGTGTGTACATTTGTGTGTGTGTATTCTGTGAATAATAAAAAGCAATTTTAACCAGAAAAATCTAAAATTTATTCCCAATAAATTTTAGAACTATATTCCCTATAGTTTCTCTTGAAATCAGTATGTTCACTTTTTTTTCTTTCAGGGCCCAGATGCCACTGAGTCCTGCTGACTTCAACATTCACATGAGTCTCTGTACATGAACATGGTAAAGTGAAAATCAAACACCTTGGAAATGAAAGGTATGTACAATGTTTTTAGGAATGGCACAAAGGTCTCTGTCTTTGGATGATTCAATAGTGTGCTTTTTTGTCATTTGTAGTGTATCTTTGGATTATGTTGTGTTGTAAATAAATCCAAACAGTCAAAAAGCCATTATTTTTTAAATCTCCTCATTCTTTGTGCAAGGTTGCTCAGAATGACAGGGCCTGATAGCTCCTAAAATAGGGCCATTAGGGAGTGTCTTTGTCTTTCTCAGGTGTGAAAAGCTTACATATTAATGAGGTGATCCGCCCCGTCACATAAAACTTTCTCACACAAAACACGTCTTAGAAATTTTAAATGAATATATTGTCTTCTCTGAATGAGCAGTCAGGATGATTTTCACATAGTTTTGGAGCAAATATTCTAGGCTACGTGATACAATTTTCAAAAGTCTTGTGAAGAAATAATCAGTAGGGGTTTCATGACCTTATTTCAGTGACAATTCTTTTTTGTATTTTCACAAACCACGCATAAATGTCATTATCTCAAAACTACAAACTTTTACATACATGCTGCTGATATATTATTATGACCGCCGCTAGCGTAGCTAGCGAAAGCGGTCATATAGGGATTGTCAAAGGTTTTTTTTTTTTTTTTTTTCGTCACCTTACTGAATTTTTCGTCAACGATACCATGGACACCGAAGCACCGGGGAACATGAAATTTGGTGGGCATGTAGCCCCACTAGACTTCTAAGGAAAAATTTCGTTTGGTCCCCGGGGGCCACTCTCCCCCCGCGCTGGGCCCCCCCAAACCCCCAAAAATGCAGTTTTTCCTAAATAACTACCTGAACCGTGGCACCGAGGATGAAGAAATTTTTATGGTATGTTGGTCTACTAGACTTTTACGGAAAAATTTCGTTTGGTCCCCGGGGGCCACTTCCCCCCCCGCGCTGGGGCCCCCTTAAATTTTTCGTCAACGATACCAGGGACACCGAAACACCGGGGAACATGAAATTTGGTGGGCATGTAGCCCCACTAGACTTCTAAGGAAAAATTTCGTTTGGTCCCTGGGGGCCACTCCCCCCCCGCGCTGGGCCCCCCCAAACCCAAAAAAATGCAGTTTTTCCTAAATAACTACCTGAACCGTGGCACCGAGGATGAAGACATTTTTATGGTATGTTGGTCTACTAGACTTTTACGGAAAAATTTCGTTTGGTCTGCGGGGGCCACTTCCCCCCCCCGCGCTGGGGCCCCCGTAAATTTTTCGTCAACGATACCAGGGACACCGAAACACCGGGGAACATGAAATTTGGTGGGCATGTAGCCCCACTAGACTTCTAAGGAAAAATTTCGTTTGGTCCCCGGGGGCCACTCCCCCCCCGCGCTGGGCCCCCCCAAACCCAAAAAAATGCAGTTTTTCCTAAATAACTACCTGAACCGTGGCACCGAGGATGAAGAAATTTTTGTGGTATGTTGGTCTACTAGACTTTTACGGAAAAATTTCATTTGGTCCCCGGGGGCCACTTCCCCCCCCCGCGCTGGGGCCCCCGTAAATTTTTCGTCAACCATACCAGGGACACCGAAACACCGGGGAACATGAAATTTGGTGGGCATGTAGCCCCACTAGACTTCTAAGGAAAAATTTCGTTTGGTCCCCGGGGGCCACTCCCCCCCCCCCCCGCGCTGGGCCCCCCAAACCCCAAAAAATTCAGTTTTTCCTAAATAACTACCTGAACCGTGGCACCGAGGATGAAGAAATTTTTATGGTATGTTGGTCTACTAGACTTTTACGGAAAAATTTCATTTGGTCCCCGGGGGCCACTTCCCCCCCCGCGCTGGGGCCCCCGTAAATTTTTCGTCAACGATACCAGGGACACCGAAGCACCGGGGAACATGAAATTTGGTGGGCATGTAGCCCCACTAGACTTCTACGGAAAAATTTCGTTTGGTCCCCGGGGGCCACTCCCCCCCCGCGCTGGGCCCCCCCAAACCCAAAAAAATGCAGTTTTTCCTAAATAACTACCTGAACCGTGGCACCGAGGATGAAGAAATTTTTATGGTATGTTGGTCTACTAGACTTTTACGGAAAAATTTCGTTTGGTCCCCGGAGGCCACCCCCCGCGCTGGGGCCCCCGTAAATTTTTCGTCAACGATACCAGGGACACCGAAACACCGGGGAACATGAAATTTGGTGGGCATGTAGCCCCACTAGACTTCTACGGAAAAATTTCGTTTGGTCCCCGGGGGCCACTCCCCCCCCCCCCCCCGCGCTGGGCCCCCCTTAACCCAAAAAAATGCAGTTTTTCCTAAATAACTACCTGAACCGTGGCACCGAGGATGAAGAAATTTTTATGGTATGTTCGTCTACTAGACTTTTACGGAAAAATTTCGTTTGGTCCCCGGGGGCCAATCCCCCCCCACCCCCCCGCGCTAGGGCCCCCGTAAATTTTTCGTCAACGATACCAGGGACACCGAAGCTCCGGGTAACATGAAATTTGGTGGGCATGTAGCCCCACTAGACTTCTACGGAAAAATTTCGTTTGGTCCCCGGGGGCCACTCCCCCCCCCCGCGCTGGGCCCCCCCAAAACCAAAAAAATGCAGTTTTTCCTAAATAACTACCTGAACCGTGGCACCGAGGATGAAGAAATTTTTATGGTATGTTGGTCTACTAGACTTCTACGGAAAAATTTCGTTTGGTCCCCGGGGGCCACTTCCCCCCCCGCGCTGGGGCCCCCGTAAATTTTTCGTCAACGATACCAGGGACACCGAAGCACCGGGGAACATGAAATTTGGTGGGCATGTAGCCCCACTAGACTTCTACGGAAAAATTTCGTTTGGTCCCCGGGGGCCGCCCCCCCAAACCCAAAAAAATTCAGTTTTTCCTAAATAACTACATGAACCGTGGCACCGAGGATGAAGACATTTTTATGGTATGTTGGTCTACTAGACTTTTACGGAAAAATTTCGTTTGGTCCCCGGGGGCCACTTCCCCCCCCTGCGCTGGGGCCCCCGTAAATTTTTCGTCAACGATACCAGGGACACCGAAACACCGGGGAACATGAAATTTGGTGGGCATGTAGCCCCACTAGACTTCTACGGAAAAATTTCGTTTGGTCCCCGGGGGTCACATTTAGTGACTGTACACTCATTGGCCTGTAGATGGTGCTGTTGAGCGAAGGGTTGCTGGTTTAGGATGATACTGTCACACACACACATGCAGGAATACAAACAAACGCAAGCATGCACACACACTGACATCCACACGCACAGACACACACCCATACACACACATACAAATCCACATGCACAGACACACACACACAAACACACACGCGCACACATGTACGCACACATACATACACGCACAGACACACACGCACAGAGGGTTATTATAGTTTTGCATTTTTCATTAGTTTTTATTTTTATTTCGTTTTGACTTTTTGTTTTCAAATTCAGTTTAGTTTTAATTAGTTTTTAAAGTGGGTTTGCTAGTTTAGTTTTTATTTTTTGAAAATGCTTAGTTTTAGTTTAGTTTTTATTAGTTTTAGTGTTAGTTTTAGTCTTTTTTTTGTAATTTGGGTTATTTGTCAGGGGCAAGATTCAAAAACTCAACAAAAACATCATACAATTTTAGAAAAAAATTCACACCCCATTGAAATTCTTTTACCGCTTACAAAATCCACACGCCGTACCAAAAATCTACACATCTTCTATACAGAATTCACACCCTATACAAATACCACAGCTGTACAATTTTCACACCCTATACTAAATTTACCCTATACAGTCAATAGCCTACTCATCTGGATTGAAGCAGCAAATATTCAGTGTAAAAGTAAAAAAATGACATAACATTATTTAATATTTGAATCACAGCTTATATAGTGTTTTGACATCGACAACCACAACCAAAAAGTGCATTTTACCTCAAACTTGCGACTAGTTAACTTTCTAAAGAAGGCGCAATCGCTTCTCGGGTCGACATTAACACACTGACAAAATTATATTCAGAATTTAAAATATTTTATACCACTTTTTAATGTGTGATTGTGTAAAGGTGTTCACGAGATAGAGATACCAACCTTTCGCGATCTTGCTTTCAACGTCGAACGAACACACGTTCTCATGGAGACGCGGTGTGCACGGAGGGGAGGGGCTGTGTGTGTATGGCGCTCGAAATGTTCCGTTCGGCGACGAGACTGACTAGCACGACAGATAACACACGTGTATACGTGCGTGTACGTCTCCATTTGTTTTATATGGAGACGTACACGCAAATATCACGTCACGTAGACACGTCAATAACGTGTAGCTGTTGATCTTTACAGACGTGACGGCGGCGTCACGTTAGAATTTAACGTGTGGATTACGTCTGCACGTCTGCCCGTCTTAACGTCTGCCCGTCTGAACGTCTGCACGTCTTAACGTCTGTACGTCTGCACGTCTTAACGTCTGCACGTCTGCCCGCCTTATTTTCCTTATTTTCTCATAGGCTACATTTAGGCTACTGTTATAGACTGTGATGACGGGTGCTAAGATGACGTCATCACTGCCGAAGTCTTTACAATCTGTTTATGGACTTATGTATCTTTATTTATTATTTATGGTTTTGTGTTTCTTTTGACTAGGGTACAGTTCATTAGATTCATTATTACATTACATTCATTTATAATAAGTTTAAGATATGCTGTTGGTGTTGATTGCGGATAGGTGCACATGTCAGCAGCCATCACAACATGTTATCTCTATTATAGTTATCTTTTGATTTTCTCATTAACCACACAGAGTCAAGTTTTGTTATGCAGTTTTTGTTATTTATTATTTCAAATCTGTAATTATTTTCTCTTTGCAAACAGTCACCCCACATGCTGTCTACTCACCATTTCCTGTTCCTGTGACTCCTCAAAGGAGGGGGCGGGACTACGGCATGTCTTTTTATTGTGTTGGGTTAAACCATTTCCGTTAATAGGGAAGGGAAATTAACCCCTGTTAATGTAGGCATAGATAAATGTTTTTCGGTGTTGAGATTGTTTAATTTGCTGAATGAGTTTATTTTAATTATTTTTGTGGAAGTTAAATTGTTAACTGGTCATATGTTTAAGCTACAAAGATTTTTGGTATTGATACCCCTGCAGTTGGTACGGTCTTGAATGTAATGAGCATGTCCTAGGCCATATAAGTCAGTCCAAACTGAACCTTGGGAGGTAAAAGTGTGGTCATACTTCTGAAAGTATTCCTGAAGGTTTTGCTGCCTAAAGCAATTTGTTTATCTTTGTTTGTGAATACAGCAAAGTTTGCACTGCTTCAAGTGTATTTTTTTTTTTTCTTTAAATTCAGTATTTTTTTTTCTTTGTATTTGGCACATCACTGTGAATATGCCCACCTCTATTTATCCACTGGCACTGAATAAAAGATCTTCTTTGGATGCAATCTGAGTCCTTAGCCTATCTACCACCTTCCCTTGATCTCTACGGTACACACTATGACAAATGGTGGCAGCGGTTTTGTCCAGTGCAGTAGAAGGCTTCAGTAGAACGTCAAGATGCCACCCAAGAGACAGACTATTCAGAGAGCGGTGGAGGAGGATGAGGATGATGGCGCTGAGTCAATGCCTGACCAGGAAGCTACAGTGTCAGGGGCTACTGCTTCACAGATGGCAGACTCAACGGGTGAGAAAATGGACCAGCTCAGAAAGACTATGGAGAGCTTTATGCAGTCACAGCATGCCAGAGAGTTGCATCTGGAAAAGGAAGCACAGCGGCAAGAGCACAGGTGGCGCACTCTTCAACATCAGTTCGGGCAGTTGCAGACGGAGGTGCAGAGAGATCGGCAAGAGCGACAAACATTGGGAGGTGTGGCAGCACAAGCCTTTTCCCCTTTGACTTCCTCAGACAATACAGCCCTTCCCACTCGAGTACTCCACAGGAGGCGGAGCAATGAAGGAGGGGGTCAAGAGACAGCACCACCTGTGTCCATACATGGAGTTGCTCCATCGCAATGGATGGGCTGGCAAGGCCCAAAGATGTTACCTCTTCAAGAGGATGATGACATTGAGCACTATTTGACAACCTTCGAGCGGATTGCTCAAGCCTGTAGATGGCCAGTTGAGGACTGGGCATTGCATGTAGTGCCATTGCTGACAGGCAAGGCAAGAGCAGCTTATGTTGCCATGGACCTTGATGACACTTTTGATTATGCTAGAGTGAAAGAAGCAATCTTGGAGAAATTTGAGATTAATGCAGAAACCTACAGGCGACGTTTTAGGGCTAAGGCCCTACGGCAAGAGGAGACTCCTAAGGAGCTGCAGGCAAGATTGAAAGACCTGTATGACAAATGGATGACACCCAGGCAGCGGACCAAAGATGAAATCGGAGAAATGATAGTGCTAGAACAGTTTCTTACAGTGATTAACCCTGAAATCAGAACCTGGATTTGTGAGCACAACCCCACCTCTTCGAGACAAGCAGCTGAGCTGGCTGAGACTTTCATTGCTGCTAGACGGTCAACGTATCAGCTGGGTCACAGTTATGGAAGTGCCTACAGTACGACAGGTAAGTCTGGGAGGGGGTTCGGTAGTGGTCAACCTTATAATGTCACAAAAGGCTTTAGTTCACATTCACAGACTCCCCAATCCAAATCTTACCCTAAAAGTTATCCACAGTCAGAGGGTCAATACAAAGAGAAGTCAGTGCTTATATGTCATGGATGTGGCCAAGCAGGGCATAAGAAGGCAGAATGTACGTTACACAGAGTTAGTAATACACGTCTTTGTTATGTTCCCAGACCATCTCAAATAGTAAGTGAAGCAGGTCAGAATATAGACACAGTGGTTCCAGTGAGAATAGGAAGTAAGCAGTTTATGGCTTTGGTAGATACTGGATCTAGTCAGACGCTGGTGAGAAAGGAGTGCATTGGAGATCTACAGATGTCCAGTCAGGGTAAGCTGAGGGTACGTTGTGTTCATGGTGACGAGAGAGAGTATGCTACTGTTGATTTGAAGATGGAGATTGAGGGTCAACCCTACCTGTTGACAGTAGGCATTGTGGACCAAGCCCCTTATGCAGTTATCTTGGGTAGGGATGTGCCAATACTTGTCGACTTATTGCAAAGGCAGACTGATGTAGCAGAGGTCAGAGTAGTTACAAGAGCAAAGGCAAGACAGACAGAAGAGCATAAACAGACTCTTAATTTGTTACCTTTTGCGGAGGAGCCCAAAGCTAAAAGGTCCAGAAGGGAGAAAAGACAGGACAAAGTCAGGGGAACGGTTATTGTAGAACAACTCCCTGAACCTGACGGGAACGACTTTTATGACATCCCTCATGATATAATTGATTTGCAGAAGCAGGATGTTACACTTGAAGGTCTATTTCAGAAGGCTAGTAGTTCACATTCTGGAAATAGATTTCAAGACAAAGATTTGTTTGTGTTGAAGGATAATATGTTGTACCGACAAACAGATAGTGGTGATCAGCTGGTTGTCCCACAGTCGATGAGAGCTAAAGTGTTGCATTTGGGCCATTCCATTCCTTGGTCAGGGCACCTAGGGCAACAGAAAACGCTGGCAAGAATTTCAAGCAGATTTTATTGGCCGCGGTTGTACATGGATGTGATGGACTTTTGTAAGTCATGCCCAGAGTGTCAGTTATCAGCCCCTGTTAAGAAAGGTGACAGAGCACCTCTGATCAGCCTACCCATAATTGATGTACCTTTCACGAGAGTAGCTATGGATATAGTTGGCCCTTTGGAGAGAAGTAGGTCAGGGAACCGTTACATTTTGGTTGTGTGTGATTATGCAACAAGGTACCCTGAAGCCTTTCCTCTTAAAAAGATTAAGACCAGACAGATTGTGAATGCGCTTGTGCAATTATTTTCACGGGTAGGGATACCTTCAGAAATCCTTACAGATCAAGGCACAAATTTCACTTCCAGACAGATAAGAGAAGTCTATTCACTGTTAGGCATACAAGCCATTAAGACCACTCCGTACCACCCCCAGACTGATGGCATGGTTGAACGGTTCAATCAAACTTTAAAGGCAATGCTCCGCAAGTTCGTATCTGAGACAGGCTCCGACTGGGACCAGTGGCTTCCGTATCTCCTCTTTGCCTATAGAGAGGTTCCCCAAGCCTCAACAGGTTACTCACCATTTGAATTGCTATACGGTCGCCAGGTACGTGGACCGTTGGACATCCTGAAGGAGGCCTGGGAGGGAGGCAAATCAAGGGAACAGGTGAATGTGGTTTCATATGTCTTGAAAATGAGAGAGAAAATGGACTCTATGGCAGAGTGGGTTCGCGCTAATATGGCCAAGGCCCAGCAACATCAGAAGTCATGGTACGACCAGTCATCCAGGAAAAGAACTTTGACCCCTGGCCAAAAAGTGTTACTGCTCCTCCCAACGTCGGACAGTGGACTGCTCGCCAAGTGGCAGGGCCCTTATGAGATACTGAGGAAGATGGGTCCTGTCAATTACGAACTATACCTGCCTGAACGGCGGAAAAAGAAGCAAGTCTTTCACATCAACTTGCTGAAACCCTGGCAGGATAGACCAGGACTACAAGCAGACCAGCTGTTTGCACGGAAAGTCGATGAGGAGGAGGAGTCTAAAGAGCAATATTTCCCTACAGCTGTGAATTCTCCTGTCTTCCCTGAGGTGAGTCATCTGACAGCAAAGCAGCAGGAAAACCTCCAATCACTGGTTCCAGAGGGCCTATTCAGTGACAGACCAGGCAGGACAGAGGTGATGCAGCATGACATCCGCCTTCTATCACAGGGTCCAGTCCGACAGACGTGTTGCAGGGTTCCTGCAAGACTCATACCTGAGTTAAAGAAGGAAGTAAAGGTAATGCTGGAGATGGGGGTGATCGAACCTTCCAGGAGTGAGTGGTGTAGCCCAGTCGTCTTGGTGCCGAAAAAGGATGGCACATTAAGATTTTGTGTGGATTTCTCCAAGATGAACGCTATTTCTGCCTTTGACCCTTACCCTATGCCAAGGGTTGATGAACTCATAGAGCGTTTGGGTAAAGCCAAATATCTGAGCACACTGGACTTATGTAAAGGTTATTGGAAGTTATTCCACAAGATAAATATTAAGTAAAATGTATGACTGAATGATTTTTTTTAAATGGATTTTTATGTCAAAACGAAGAGTTTGTAATGCCATTTGTAGCATTTTTTAATAACAGAATAATAGACTTAAATAGTCAGAGTATGACTGCTTTATTCTATGGTATTGTCTGCATGCTGGTCCTATTCCTGTCTAGCACATGAAATACCCATACCTTTACTCTGCTCTTAAGCACACACAATAATCATAAATGCTACACTAAATCTTTAAATCCTGGGAAATAAAGTTTGTTACATAAATAAGAATTACAGTAAAAAGCATTCACTTAACAATTTTGCAGTTAATGAAGTCCATGTTATACAATATGCTCAGTATTTTGTGTTCAGTATTTTCAGATTTAAACTATATGGTTTATATATATATATATACGATTTATATTTATATTCTTTATATCACAATGACATACATATAAACACATCAGGGTTTCCGTTGTAATTCCGTTGAAATGTCCGACAAAATTAAATCTCTCCGGTCAAATTGTCCGATTAAAATTGCCTAATAGGCCTAATCCCGCCCCCCTAACACAATCTGAATTTGAGAATAAGCCTAAAATGTATAAAGCAAAAATACACCGACCTTTGGCTATGTTATAAAGGAACAGGCTCTAACGTTTTAAAGTTATTAAACATTATTACATGGCTTGGTTGAACTCCAATGTGGAATGCGGTCTGTTATTTCTTGATATCAGACCGCTGAAGCACTAGCGGCACCAGGATTTTTATTAGGTGGGCCTCCAGAAAACTGGATGGGCCAGTTAAAATAAGCCAACAAATAAATAAGAACGGTTTCCCCTTCATCTCCGTTTCAGCGCTTTACTGGGCACTGAGGACAGCGACTCAGTAGCCAACCTGAATTGAATGCGTAATTAGCATAGGTAAAAAAATAAAAAAAATAAAAAAACTTAAACAGGATTTTTTTGTTACTTTTTTAATACAATTACAATTTAATTTAATTTATTGTTTAATAAAATTATAGGCCTATCATTTTTAGTTTATTAACAGCAACAACAGCTGTAAAGATGAAGTTGACGATCCATCTCCATAGTGAACGCACCTATAGAGAGAAATGCACATCATGGATTACATAATCAGAGCGTAGCCTATTTCTTTTAGTTTTAAATTGTTAAAAAGACATTTCAAGCTTTCTTAAGATATATTTCATGTCTGTGAGGCCTATGCTGAGTTTCGTTAAATTAGGATGAGATGCGCTCCAGTTCACGAGCAATGCAAGTGACCGCGCGGGCGCCTCCATGATTAGGCCTATCGTCTGCTTTATTTCCAGGCAATCGGTTGATAAAAAAAAATTATTAAAATTAAGATACAATTTATACAAAACGAAATTCACTTCAGAAAAGTCTTTCTACAAAACCAAACTTAATTAAGTGGTCAAAATCATGTCTGACCCGCTCCATGTCTCTCGATATTGTGCTGTTCACTTTTCATAATCAACATAAATAAAAAAATAACATTAAAATATTTTAACAAATATTAAACTAAATTAGCTTAATGGCTACAACACTTATAGTATACCTAGACTCTCTATTTGTACAAATTGCTGCACATTCATTTTATTCTGAATTTTGCACACATAAGTTGAAAGGCATTTGTTTGTGCATGCATATAGCAAAACATATCTGCAACATTGATCAAGTTTCGCTGATAATTATGCGTGCATTTATTAATTATTATCTTAATGAATAATGAAACAAGGACGAAGCATATAAACTGCGTTGTTTGTTTAGAATGGAATGGATCGCAAATAGATCCGAATGAAACGAACCATAGTAGAAAATGATTTTTTTTTTCGTCTACTTGAAAGTTAGGCTAATAAACATGTTGCATCCGGCCTGATTATGTAATTTTTTAAGTTACATAGCCTGCCTCCAGTTTTCCTCAACTTTACTAATTAAGTATCTTTGACCAGAATATATCATCAAAATGTCCAGAAAACGAAACCTCTGCCGGTCACTTGTTTTCTAGCGGAAACTCTGGTACACACACACACTGTATATATATGTGTGTGTGTGTTTGTGTGTTACATTCTCTATAAAGTATATTTACTGTATTAGCCTACTGTATGTAAAATGCAAGTGGAGTACGTATTACAGTACTGAAAATAATGTCTGATTACACACCTGTTCTGTGTACAAACGTTTGAATGATTGAAGACACTGTTGTTCTCTCAACATTCGGCTTTACCTTTTGACCCTCAGTCATTGTAAGGTCATGATTGATAACATTGTCTGCAATAGTGTCTTTATTTCATTAGAAACATGTCCACAATCTTGACCTCTTCCACTGTTTTGCCTCCGTACCCTTCTTCCACCACACATCATTATTCCTCTTCTTCCAGACTGTTGACCCTGTTTGTTTCTGTGTTGTTCTTCCATTATCTAAATGTGTGACATGGAGTTGTGCTGTCTATATATGCTTGTCAAATGAAGCTTCATGCACCTCTGAGCTATTTCAGAGACCTGGTTGATTTAATGCTTTACATTCCCCTTCATTAGTGAAATGCAAAATTTATAGCCAAGACACTGTCATTAAAATGTTAAAATGTAGCATGTCATGGGAACCAACAACACATACATTAGGCTATACCCATATTTCTATTTATAACGCAGCCACTTTAAATTCATATAATGTTTCACATCTGAGTAACAGAAATATAATGAAATATAGCCTATATATATATAATGAAAATGAATTGCCAACATGCCAAGAATATCAAAAAATACCAAGTAAAACATTTGTAAATATTTGTTTGAATGTTTCTGTAAAGAGCAGTTTTTAGAAAACCAGAATGCCTGTAAATAAACAATATATTAATGACTGCATTTCACACAAAAGTCAATGAAAATACAGTTCCAAACAGCGCCACAGAAGAACAATTGTCTAAAAGGAGTAGTTGTGTGGGTGTTAAAATATATATTTGTATTTTTGAAAGAATAAGTTGAACATCAACCAGTAATCTCAATAGAACAGGGTCTTGGCGCCATCTACCGGCAATTTTATATTGATATTTAGTAGTTTAATATTTATTTAGCCTCCATTCATTTCGGCATTTACAACTAGGTTTAAATGAGCTTGCTAGAAGTTCATACAACGATTTTTTTATAACATAGAATTTAAGAATATAATTAAGTAATGCATCCACTATAGAGCTTTATTATTATTATTATTGTAGCCTATAGCCTATTTCATATTCCCTCGTTTTTTTATGTATCCAAACCTAAATAGTATTTTCTTAATATTCTTCGAGGATGTTAAAAGCTAGGCCTATGTTAAATAGCTATTAATGTGATTTTCTCTGCTGAAAATTACTTCATCTAATTTAATAATAGCTTTAATAGCTAAATGATCAAGTATTCTAGCCCACACTGTTCGAACAGTGTCTCAAATAAGACAAGTCTATTCAATTCAATTCAATTCAAATTTAGCTGTAGCCTAGGGCTTTTCACAATATTGTTTCAAAACAGTTTTACAGAAAATGCATTTCAGAAATGTACATAGAAAAATACAGTTAGTAAGTTAGTCATTTATTAATCCCTCATACAAGTAGCTGCATAAAAGTACGTGCACTATTTTTAAATTAGCCAAGGCACGTTTTGCGTTCAGACGTGCAGACGTGCAGACGTTAAGACGGGCAGACGTGCAGACGTTAAGACGGGCAGACGTGCAGACGTGTAGACGTTAAGACGGGCAGACGGGCAGACGTTCTCCACACGCACGTTAACACGTCTTTAAGCTTGGTTAGGAAAGAAATGACTCAAAGCGAGCGCCATAGTGTGTGTGTGTGTGTGTGTGTGTGTGTGTGCGCGCGTGCATGTGAGAGACGCATGGGGAAAGGAAATGCAGCTGAATGAATACGCTGCGTTTTAAATAGCGTTAAAAAATGAAAGACCTTGACAAAGACGAAAACTAAGGACATTTACTCTATAATTTTATTTTAGTTAGTTTTGCCAAACACACATTACAGTTTTAGTTAGTTATCGTTTTTTTGTAATGCCTCGTTTTTATTTTTATTTCAGTTAACGACAATGTTTTTTCCCACCTAGTTTTCGTTTTTTCGTTCGTTTTCGTTAACGATTATAACCTTGGCACAGACACACACACACACAGACACACACATACACAAACACACACACATACACACACACACACACACACACACAGATAGACATGCACATACTATTACTTTTTTTAGGTATACATAAACACGCAATACAGCCAAATTACTCCACGTCATTTATTTTTGTGGAAAGCCAGTGCAGGCCTGAGCGGCGGTCATATTTTGTACCGCGATGCGGTACATCTAGTTGTAGCAGAGTTTGTGCTGAATACAGTGTAATCAGACTTTAGCCATGAAAATGTCACAAGTAACAGAAATAAGCACAAATGTCAGAGCATGTCAGAACACCTCCAGGGCCAGAAAACACCTCAGACCCCAGAGGGTTAAATAAAGGTTAAAGAGAGTTGAATCACAGATTCTGGATTTTATCACATTTTACAAAATATGACAACTTTTCTGGACAAGTTGTTGTCTCATTATTATTTATTATGCATTTATTTAATAAAAATTATTATTCATATGACAGTAATAGCTAATATAATGTAAATCAAATGCACTGTAAAATAAATTAAAATGTATATTTCTTAAAGGAGCATTTCACCCATGGGAACATTGATCTTTATTGAAAGTGGGTCATATATGTAGTCGAAATGTAAAATAAATTTTGAATTTGGTGCCTTCTTGACCGAGGAAAGAAAGAAAGTAACTTCAGGACGCATTTGTATGAAAGACAACAACTCCCACAATGCACCACATTGCACAGCTGCACAAGCCACTCCCACTAATCCAGAACAGCATATGAATCACTCATCCGTCCATAAGGCTAGCTACCACCGGAGCTTGAATTTCACACAAAATGTCTAACGTTAGTTAGTTGGCGAACTCATTAATGAATTACTCCTCATTTGTATTTCTTTCGAAGTGGTGAATTATTGCATGGTTACGTTACCGGGATGTTCAGTCAGATGCGGTGCGAAACTAGGATGGTTCACAACACAAACGTCCGTGTCCTCGTCTGATTCAGAGATTTCGTCCAGGAGAAATTGGCATCGTTTAAATGCTTTGCAGCAGACGGACTCTATCTCTGTGTTCGTAGCGGTTCGTAGTTGCATAGTGAGATCACCGGCGCCACCAGTCCGCCCCCAGCTCGAGCCAGTCTGGGCTTCTCGTCCGCGACAGGCAGGTCTTCTGCCTCGGCTGCTCTTCGCTATGCGGCTTGTAAAGGTAGCCACAAACACCTGATTCGAGCATCAGACTTCCGAAATCCTCTTCTTCTACATCATATTGAGTAACGTTACCCTCCGCTATTGTCATATCTTCACAGCTTGCTCCACAGTGCCTGTTAGCTTAGCTTCCAAACAAGATGGAGGATATTGCTTTTAGTTTCAGAAAGTGAAGTCCCACCCACTGATCTGTAATAGGCCTGTAGCGTGAGCGGGTCCCGCCCCCTGGAATAATGAGGAGCTAGTGTTTGTAGTCTCTACACTTTTCAATGAAATGTGACTTCCTGCTTATTATGACGCAAAATGATGATTTTTACGTCATAATAAGCAGGAAGTAAAACACTTAAATCCTTATTTCTCCCATCTCAGGGAAAAATTAATGAAAAATCCACGTTTATTATAATATATGACTGGGTTTCTAACAATACAAAGCTTAATGCAAATGCGTGAAGTGTCCCTTTAAGTAAATATATATTTTCTACTTTACAGTAGGGAAATTACCAAACTTTTTTCATTTCTTCACTTGCATTACTCTTGAGTTTTTATTTAGTCAGAAAACTAAAAGTGCAATGTGTAGCAAAACGTTTTCAGGTTCAACCCTTCATCAGTGCCATGTGCTTCCAAGCATCTCCCTGCACAAGGCAAGTCAAGTCAAGTCAAGTATATTTGTATAACGCTTTTCACAATACAGATTGTATCAAAGCAGCTTCACAGTATTAAATTAAAATAATACAACAAGGTTTGTTTCTAGTGGAATTTATTGATTGATAAAATCAAATTAAATATCCCCATAATATCCCCAACTGAGCAAGCCAAAGGCAACAGTGGCAAGGAACCGAAAAACTCCATCAAGTGACCTAATAGTGTCCTAAAACTCCATCAGGTGACCTAATGGTGTCCTAAAACTCCATCAGGTGACCCAATGGAGAAAAAAAAACCTTGGGAGAACCCAGGCTCAGTCGGGGGCCAGTTCTCCTCTGGCGTTTATTAACTAGAGGCCGGATTGTAATTTGAACTGTAAGATTAAAAATATTATATGAATGCCTGGCTGAAGAGATGCGACTTTAATCTAGTTTTAAACTGGGAGAGCGAGTCTGAGCAACGAACACTATCAGGAAGGCTATTCCAGAGTTTTGGAGCTAAATGTGAAAATGCTCTCCCTCCTTTGGTGGATCTGGATATCCTAGGTATGACCAAAAGCCATGAATTAAGTGATCTTAAAGAGCGCGATGGATTATAGGGCGATAGAAGATCCGTTAAATAGACTGGAGCTAAGCCGTTTAGGGCTTTATAAGTCAGTAGCAATACCTTGTAATTAATACGGAACTTTATAGGTAACCAATGCAGTGATGATAAAATCGGTGTTATATGATCATATTTTCTTGATCTAGTAAGAACTCTAGCGGCGGCATTCTGGACTAACTGTAGCTTGTTAATTGAGGATGCAGGACAACCGGCTAATAAAGCATTACAGTAATCTAGTCTCGAGGTCATGAATGCATGAACTAACTTTTCTGCATCAGAAACTGATAGCATATTACGTAGCTTAGCAATGTTTCTAAGGTGGAAAAAGGCGGTTTTTGTAACATATGAAATATGATTTTCAAAAGAAAGGTTGCAATCGAGTATAACACCCAGGTCTTTTACTGTAGAGGATAAAGTAACAGGACATCCTACTATATTAAAGTTGTATTGCGAGAGGTTTTGTGGGTGGTTTTTTGAACCGATGATTAGTACCCCTGTTTTGTCTGGATTTAATAAAAGAAAATTACGCGTCATCCAATCTTTTATATCTTTAACACACTCTGTCAATTTGGATAATTTAGCGTTTTCATCTGGCCGTGATGAAATATATATTTGAGTGTCATCAGCATAACAATGGAAACTAATTCCATGTTTCCTTATAATATTTCCAAGTGGCATCATATATACTGAGAATAACAGAGGGCCTAACACAGATCCCTGCGGCACTCCATAGTTTACTGGAGTTATGATCGATTTTTCTCCATTTAACCCTCTGGGGACCAAAAACGCGCCCGCGCGTTTTGCTCGTTTTTTTTTTTAGCAATGAAAAATAAACACAAAATGCTCTGTTAATTTTGATCTTTCATTTTCGTGTAATACATCAATCGATCCTGTTCAGTTTCTATCTGTTCTATTTCTATCTATAACGCAAATTCTGAGAACCATTTCAGTCTGTGAAACGCCCCCACATCAGCTGTAAACAAAGAGGCATAATATAGCCTACCTTATGGAGAAAATTTTCCGTGCTGATATGAGGAGCAGATCCCGCTGAGGAGTGAGGTAGGCTAAGTTATCCTTTCTCAAGTGTTAATGTGGAATAACGTTATGGAATAACGTTAGTGTAGGCCTATGTAAACAAAAAGATGAATCGCGTTTCTATAATATGAATCGCGTTTCTGTGAGATGAATGAAGGGTACATATTTGTAAAGACTGTTTAGCCTAAATATGAATCGCGTTTCTGTGAGATGAATGAAGGGTACATATTTGTAAAGACTGTTTAGCCTAAATATGAATCGCGTTTCTGTGAGATGAATGAAGGGTAGGCTACATATTTGTAAAGACTGTTTAGCCTAAATATGAATCGCGTTTCTGTGAGATGAATGAAGGGTACATATTTGTAAAGACTGTTTAGCCTAAATATGAATCGCGCGTCTGTGTGTGAAAGAATAAACTGCTTTGCTAGAGCCTACTGAGATGAGTAAAAATCGACTGAAATATGTTGAAATAAAATGTATTTGTATAAGCAACGTATTAAACTGCAAATTAACATTTATAGGCTATGCCCTAATATTTCATAAAAACAACGTTACAGTCAGGCGAAGTATGAAAGACAACATTTTGTTGACTAGATTTGGGTACAGTTTTTACTGTAGAATATACTGTCACATCAAATAAGCTTTTCTGCTCATATATATAAAATACTATTTTGTCAAAAATAAAGTCATAGACTAAGATGTTCCAATGTTGGCTATATTCAAACTAATGAATACATATGATAAAATGTAGGCCTATAATCTTTTTTTTTTTTTACAAAGAAAGAGTACTTTTTTGCAGAAATATTGCTGAAATTGTAATTATTGTTGTAATTGTAACCTTTTTAATAAAATAGCAAAACATATTTACAAGATAGATGTAAGCAAAATCTTAAATGGTCAATATAAGTCTTCTTCAAAATATATATTTTGTCCTTGCATTGTGGCTCAGTCAGTGTCACACCTGAATGAATGGCTAATTATGCAGAGTCATTATGCAGAGTGGGTGGGACTAAGGTGTAAACTACTCCTCCCCCTCGCATATTGGCTTTCCAAGCAAAACCTGTTTTACACCATTTAAATCAATGTATTTTTTTTTGTGAACGATAAAGCAAGACTATTTTCACATAATTTTGAAGCTAGAACTCGAAGAGAAAACATCCATTAGTCAAAAGTCTTGTGGGCACATATTTTGTATGAGTTTTGTGGTCTTATTTCAGCAACTTTCATTTTTATTTTTTTAAATAACCACGCATAAACATTATTCTCTTAAAAATACAAACATCTACATACATGTTGCTCGCATATTATGGTAGGCCTGTTTGTGCTATATAGAGTGAATTTACACCTTTGCCATTAACATGTTTATAAATAACTGAAAAAAGCACAAATGTCAGAGCATGTCAGAACATCTCAAGGGCCCCAAAAACAGCTTGGTCCCCAGAGGGTTAAATAGACAAAATGGTAGCGGTCAGATAAGTATGATCTGAACCAGCTTAATGCTTGACCTTGAACACCAGTATAATTTTGTAGTCGATCTAAGAGTATTGTGTGATCTATAGTATCGAACGCAGCACTAAGATCAAGTAAAACTAGTATTGAGATACAGCCTTGGTCAGAAGCTAAGAGTAAATCATTTGTGATTTTAACGAGCGCAGTTTCAGTGCTATGGTGCGGCCTGAATCCAGACTGAAACTTTTCATAGATATCATTTTCTTGCAAGAAAGAACACAATTGAGCGGACACCACTTTTTCTAATATTTTAGACATAAATGGAAGATTTGAAATGGGTCTACAATTTGCTAGGTTATTATGATCTAATTGTGGTTTCTTAATGAGAGGTTTTATAACTGCCAGTTTAAATGTTCTTGGAACATGACCTAAAGATAAAGACGAGTTAATAATATTGAGGAGAGGCTCTTCCACTACAGGTAACACTTCTTTCAGTAGCTTAGTTGGTATAGGATCTAATAAACATGTTGTAGTTTTAGATGAAGTGATAAGTTTATTTAACTCTCTTTGTTCTATAGTTGTAAAGCACTGTAATTGTTCTTGCGGGGTGATAATTGAGGCTGAATTATAAGGCGCAATTGAAGATTGAACGTTTACAATTGTGGTTCTGATGCTTTCTATTTTCTCAGTGAAGAACTTCATAAAATCATTACTACTAAACTGTAACGGGATATTTTGTTCGGGTGACGTCTGTTTATTTGTTAGTCTAGCCACGGTGTTAAATAAAAACCTTGGATTATTTTGGCTTTTTTCTATTAGTTTGCACAGGTGCTCAGCCCTGGCCGCTTTTAGGGCCTTTTTATAACGTGACATACTGTCTTTCCACGCGATTCTAAAGACCTCTAAATTAGTTTGTTTCCATTTACGCTCTAAAATACGGGTTTCTCTCTTTAGAACATGTGTAGTATTGTTGTACCACGGTGCTTTAATTTTTTCTCTGACCTTTTTTTATTTAATAGGTGCAACAACATCCAATGTTCTAGAGAGAATGGTGCTCATAGTGCTAGTTAGTTCTTCTAGTTCATCTGTTTGTTTGGGTTCAGGCAGCAGCTGAGACAGATCAGATAAGCAATTTGAGAAATTATCTATGGTGGATGGAAGGATTGTTCTGCCTGGTTGATAACGCGGCGCCGCATGACATATTACAGCAGTACGTAATATGCAAGTTACCATGTAATGGTCAGTGACTTCATCACTTTGCGGTATAATATCTATATCGGTTGGATCGGTTCCATGTGATATAATTAAATCGAGTGTATGATTAAGACGATGAGTTGGTCCGGTGACGTTTTGCTTGACCCCAAATGAATTTAATAAATCTGTAAACGCAGCCCCTAACGCATCATTTGGATTATCTACGTTTATGTTAAAATCTCCAACAATTAATGCTTTATCGACATTGACTAATAGGTCTGAGATAAAATCTGCAAACTCTTTTAGGAAATCAGCGTAAGGCCCAGGCGTATGGGATTAATATCCTGCCATGATTCAAAACTGAAAATAAAGTTCTGAAAGGTTGAAACTAAGTGTTCGAAAACTCAAAGGGCCCTATTTTAACGATCTGAAACGCAAGTGTCAAAGCGCAAAGCGCAAGTAACTTTGTGGGCGGGTCTTGGCGCTGTTGCTATTTTCCCGGCGGGATAAATGACTCTTGCGCCTGGCGCAAATCTAAAAGGGGTTGGTCTGAAGTAGCTTCATTATTCATAGGTGTGGTTTGGGCGTAACGTGAAATAAACCAATCAGAGCGACATCTCACATTCCCTTTAAGAGACATTTTTTCAGAGTTTCGAATTTGTCATTGTTCTCCCAGTGTATTAGTTTACTTTCCAGATTTGAAACCATGTAAATGGTGATCTGAAAACTGGTGTGCGAATAGGTGAAAAAAAGTTTTGAAACTCTGAAAACTGAGGTTCGAAAGGGCGAAACTTATTACATTACATTACATTACATTTGCACTCCCATTGCAGACTATTTTTTCAGAGCTGAGTTTACAACACCCACTTTGCGGAGATACGCACACACAGTTGCGAGCTTGCGACTCACGTGATTTGTGGCAGCGTTGTCACGCAGCTCTGCTCTGAAACTCTGAAACTCAGACTGAGCGAAAATGAAGCTTCGCAACTTCGCAACTTAAAAAAAGCCTGGAGGGAGGGCCTTCTGCTCTTGGCCAATGCTTTTCTGTCTGCTGACGTACAGTCCAATCACAAGTCGTATTTACTGGAAAGGTGGGATTGACCGACAGCTCCGCCAATGACGAAATTCTCACTCTCGAAATTCTCATACTCGCTCTCCTCACACAGCGAGCGACTCACTTTCCTAAGCTGGCGACTCACCCTCACTCACCTCACACAGCGAGCGACTCACCTTCCTCAGCTGGCGACTCACTCTCCTCTGATGGCGACTCACTCTTCTCACATAGCGAGCGACTCACTTTCATCAGCTGGCGACTCACTCTCCTCAGATGGCGACTCACTCTCCTCACACAGCGAGCGACTCACTTTCCTCAGCGAGCGACTCAGTCATGTACATTGGCCTAATATTATAATAAAATCTCAAGTACTGTATTCGTGCAATAACTAACTTCAGTAAACTGTTCAATTTTGTGTTGTAAAAATAATTTATTCTGAACCAATAATCTTAAATTGATTCGCATTGCATTTTTATTTTTAAAAAAATTTTTTATAAAGGCAATTTCCCCCTAACTGTCATCTTTCAAGTCAAATTCTATACATTTTAAGTCACTATATTGCTTTTACCAATCAAATTGACTAGTATAAACCAAAAAGTTTTTTCCCACTGCAGAGAAAACTGCATCAGAGGTGGCATTTATAAAAAGTTTAATATGCAAAACAACCATAAAAAAAAAAAAAAACATTGCTTTGGTATCAAATATTCAACATGAATGCATGAGGCAAAAATTAAAAAAATATATTTTGTGTATATTATGTGTATCTTATGTTTGTTTAATGACTGCTGCTGGCCAATAAAAAAGCCAATAAAATTGGAGTGGTATGAATACAATTGGAGTTAAAAAACTAAAAATAATCATAAAACATAATGGGGCATTCATGTTGAATATTCTTTTGAATGGTGTTATCAAATAATAATCTGTTATAATCTGATAGAGAAAAACAACATGAAAATAGGCCTACAGTTAACTAATGTGATCTTTACAAAAACATAATGGTGTATGTAACTTTGAAATGTGTTTTACCTATTTTGATACCAATGTGAATCAGCAAAAATGTCACATTTTCAGAATATTCTATTTTAAAGATAATTTATAAAATAAACTTTAAAAAAAGCTGTGCATCCTGTTTGTGTATCCTGTGCTCTTTCGTCATTGGCGGAGCTGTCGGTCAATCCCACCTTTCCAGTAAATACGACTTGTGATTGGACTGTACGTCAGCAGACAGCAAAGCATTGGCCAAGAGCAGAAGGCCCTCCCTCCAGGCTTTTTTTAAGTTGCAAGGTTGCGAAGCTTCATTTTCGCTCAGTCTATGTTTCAGAGTTTCAGAGCAGAGCTGCGTGACAACGCTGCCACAAATCACGTGAGTCGCAAGCTCGCAACTGTGTGTGCGTATCTCCGCAAAGTGGGTGTTGTAAACTCAGCTCTGAAAAAATAGTCTGCAATGGGAGTGCAAATGTAATGTAATGTAATGTAATAAGTTTCGCCCTTTCGAACCTCAGGTTTCAGAGTTTCAAAACTTTTTTTCACCTATTCGCACACCAGGTTTCAGATCACCATTTACAAGGTTTCAAATCTGGAAAACAAACTAATACACTGGGAGAACACTGACAAATTCGAAACTCTGAAAAAATGATTGCACAACACCGCAAAAAAGAGGGTTGCACTTCTGAAGAAGGAAAACTCAAAAACAAAATTATGTTTGCAGAGATTTTTTTTTTTTTTACCACTCTGAAGCCTGCAAAACTATGTTTTCAGAGTTTCAAAACTTTTTTTCACACATTCACACACCAGTTTTCAGATCACCATTTACAAGGTTTCAAACCTGGAAAACAAACTAATACAGTGGGAGAACACTGACAAATTTGAAACTCTGAAAAATTGTTTGCGCAAAGACGTAAACATTTTTTTTTGCAGTTCTGAAGAAGGAAATCTCAAAAACAACATAATGTTTGCAGAGATATTTTTATTTTTTTACATTTTGCAAACTTGCAAATCTTTTTTTTCGATCTTGCAAAACTTTTTTTGTAAGATTTTGAGTTTTCGAACACTTAGTTTCAACCTTTCAGAACTTTATTTTCAGTTTTGAATCATGGCAGGATATTAATCCCATACAGGCGGTCTATATACGGTAGCCAAGGCTAGAGATAATAGGGATGTTTTTCTAACATCTAAGAGCGTAACATTTAGTACAAGTACTTCAAACGAAATAAACTTATAACCCGCTTTCTGAGTAACATTGAGAATATCTCTATAGATTGTTGCAACACTGCCGCCACAACCAATCAGACGGGGCTCATGCTTATAGGAGTATCCAGGAGGAGCAGACTCATTTAGACCGAAATAATCATTTGGTTTAAGCCAGGCAAAGTACATCGAAGCTATTATCTGTGACTATTTCATTTACAATAACTGCCTTAGGTGTGAGTGATCTAATGTTTAGAAGACCTAGCTTTAGAAATTGTTTTTGTTTACTAATAACAACGGTTTCTGTTTTAATAACAATTAGATTTTTCCTAGATCCTGCAGTAGATTTATTATTTGATCTCACTAAACGAGGAATAGACACGGTTTCTATGCAATGTTCTACACTAGTATTTATATCAGTTAAATTGGTGCAGCAGAGACTATGATTTGGACTTTTGGTTACTAGTCAAAAGGTATTTAACATTTTGGAGATGTTATCCGACAGAAGATCTGCTCCGAATCTGCTTGGGTGTAAGCCATCAGCACGGAAAAGCCTTGGACGCTCCCAAAACAGATTCCAATTATTTACAAAGAGCAGTTTCTGCTCATTGCACCATGACATTAACCATTCATTTAGCGCAAATAATCTGCTAAACTTTTCATGTCCTAGTCGGTACGTGGGAAGCGGTCCTGACACTATGATCGTTGTTTCAGGCGATGTGCTGCGTACCGTATCGATCAGATTCCTGAAGTCTTTCTTCAGAACCTCAGTCTGGCGCAGCCTGATGTCGTTCACTCCCGCGTGCAGGACCACAGTTTGTAAGTGAGTGTTGAGAAGACGCGTTCAGCCGTGATCCACGGACGTAACCTATAGGAGTATCCAGCGTTGGATCACTAATAGGCTTGAGACGCGTCTGCTCAACAGTCCGCGTTGTAACTATGAGGGTTGAGCAGTAGTGCTTCTCAGTGAGGTAAAGTAGAAAATGTTTGTTGTAAGTAAGTTTAAAGAGTAAAATCAAGATTTATAAATCAAATCGATGGAGCTCCAAAGACAACAACGCGTTCAGACGCGACGCATGCGCATTCGAAAAAGGCAACAAGGCAAGATCCAGTAAATCCTCATGCAAGAGCGCTTGACATAAAGCATTCTCATGTTTCAGTTGGGTTGTGACTCGTGCACCTTTCGCACAGCAGCTGCAGTTTTCCATATGTGTTTTATCCAAATAAACGGGTTATTCCCCACTGTGACAGGCGGATGATTTTTGTGCACAGTGCGCAGACATGACTAATCGATAATCAAATTCATTATTTTATTTATTTGATTATAAGCTATTTTTATGTTAAAATAAAGTTTATGTACATCCCTGTCATTTATTTCACCAGATCACTAAATACTAAAGAGAATATTTTTTACAAGTATATAGCTTAGTGTTCAAGCTATTTTAAGCAGTTTGATTCTTGAATGTGAATGTTCCTCACCTCAATCTCTCCAGCTCACAGCGTGAATCTCTCAGTACACCAGATAAGTGCTTTGCTCCTGAATTGTTTAGTTGATTCTCACTGAGGTCCAGCTCTCTCAGGTGTGAAAGGTTTGGAAATAGAGCCGAAGTCAGGGTGTGACACTGATTCTCTGTAATACTGCATCTACGCAGACTGAAGACACAAAGAGAAAAGACAATGAATCAGAGCTATGATGATCAAACTAAGATTTGTAAATATTTGTAATTCTCTCTATCAGCATTTTCCATTTCAGAAATGTCAATCGAATTATTTTGGGGTGGGGGGTGGGAGTGCCAGATTTTTTAAAGGGGGTGCGACCAAAAAAACGTACTCGGTTACTAACGTAACCTCGGTTCTCTCTAGAGAGGGAACGAGTACTGCGTAATATCTTACGCTACGGGGAAATCTCGTTTCTACGATATATTGAAGACAAAAATTATCCTTAATTTTGTAATAATGTAAAACGCGTTGCGGCAGCACGCAGACATAGGCGAGCTACAATGAGGGCGCTTCGCGCCCGCTGCGTCACGTCCCGGCGAAACGGGCGTGGCCTTGGGCTATAATATAGCTCGGGAGGCTGATATAGCTGGTTTTCATCGCCGGAGCGAACCAGAGCATGTTGCAGGCACGGCAAGATACGCAGTACTCCTTCTCTCTCTAGAGAGAACCGAGGTTACGTAGTAACCGAGTACGTTCTCTTACGAGAGGTTCTCTCGTACTGCGTAATATCTTACGCTATGGGGAACACAGTGTAAAATGCTGTGTGTGCTGAGATCCAGTACCAAAGTCCCAAGGGCAGGTGCCCGGGGCCCATATAGTACATGATCATCAGGGACCCACAGAGAGTCCAGGAAGAGGGGCTAGAATAGCATCATTCCTACAATGAATAGCATCCTATAAGGAGCGATTATATAAATAGTGTTTCACACACAGCCAGGGCGAAAACTCGGCCTAGTCTGGTGAATATTATGGGTCTTACACACTGCCCATAGAGCTGCATGATCGATCAGTGAGCTTCATCTAGTACTAGTTTCAGTATTCTGGGCCGAAAACATCGGGGCAGATAAGCTTAGCCTGCAAAGCGGGAACCTCTAATGTAGACGGGGAGGTCCAGCCTGCCGCCATACAGATATCTTGTAAGGCAATCCCACTAGACCAAGCCCACGATGAGGCCATGCCTCTTGTGGAGTGCGCTCTAACACCTAACGGGCACTGCAAGCCCCTAGAGGTGTAAGCCAGCGCTATAGAATCGACTATCCATCTGGATAGGCTCTGTTTCGACACGGTTAGTCCCTTAGAATGGCCGTTGAACGAGACAAAGAGCTGTTCTGTCTGTCTGAAGACAGATGAGCGAGACACATAAGCCCTTAATGCCCTGACCGGGCAAAGGAAGCTGGCGTCCTTTTCCTCGTTAGAGACCGGCAGGGCTGACAGGGAAATCACCTGAGACCTGAACGGTGTGTTGAGGGATTTAGGAACATACCCGTGCCTCGGTTTGAGTATGACTTTCGAGTCATTTGGCCCAAACTCCATACATGTCGCGCTTACTGAGAGCGCTTGTAAGTCCCCAATACGCTTAAATGAAGCGAGAGCCAGAAGAAACACTGTTTTGAAAGACAAGTGTATTATATCCACTGATTGGATTGGCTCGAATGGGGCACCTTTCATGGCCTCCAAGACCGTGGAAAGGTCCCATATGGGAACTGAGGGAGCTAGGTCTGGGAGGATTTAGCCTCTTAGCTCCTCTGAGGAAGCGAATGACCAGATCGTTCCTTCCAAGTGACTGGCCAAGCGTTGGTTAAGTAAACGCTGCTATAGCCGCCACGTAAACCTTGAGCGTGGATGGGATCCTGCCCTTATCCAGTAGCTCTTGCAGGAAGGAGAGAACCTGGGGGTGATATTTATTTTTATTTATTTATTTATTTTTGATCAGGGACAATGCACAAAAAAACATTAGTCTTAAAAAGAAGAGATGTCATGTGCCAGGTTATAGCAAAAAATGCTAATTTCCACCCGCAGTCCCTGGACAGGTTGATGTTATACTTACAAAAAATCATAAAATATATACATAATAATACAAAGCATTACTTCACTCACATCATAAAAACTCTAGCCTGCGTGATCGTGTTTAACACTCCCTCCGGGAGGCTAGCGGGTACCTGTTGATGGCCCACGCATGTAGGGACCAAGCTCCGGGCGAGGATGCCAGATCGAGCCCCTGGCTTGAGAGAGGAGGTCCCTTCTCACTGGTATCGGCCATGGGGCAGTGCTTGTCAGCTGCATCAGAACTGGGAACCAGGCCTGGTTCTTCCAGAACGGAGCTACTAGTAGCACTGAGCATCCATTTTCCCTGATCCGCTCTAATACCTGAGGTAGGAGCGCGACGGGGGGAAAAGCATAGAGCGGGCAGCGGGGCCAGACATGGGCCAGCGCATCCTTGCTCTTGGAGAAAAATTTCGGACAGTGAGCGTTTTCTTGAGACGCAAACAGGTCTACTTCCGCTCTGCCGAATGCCTCCCACAGCAGCTGGACTGTCTGTGGGTGTAAAGACCATTCTCCTGCTGGAACATTGTTCCTGGACAGTCTGTCTGGTCCCGCATTCGGGTGGCCGGGCACGTGCGCTGCTCTCAGCGAGCGCAGATTGTGCTGGGCCCAGACCAGGAGGCGTTCCGTCAGCCTGTAAAGGTTTCGGGACTCGAGCAGTGCTCCCCATCCCGAGGTGGAGGCGTCCGTAGACACCACCTTCACACTTGAGGAAGTACCCAGGCTTACACCTGACTGGTACCAGTCGATCGCTTCCCAAGGTTTAAGAGCTGAGACGCATTTCTGATCGACCTTGAGATGAAAAAGACCGGAGGTCCACATTCGGCGCGGCACTCGCACTTTTAACCAGAACTGCAGTGGGCGTATGCAAAGAAGACCCAGCTGAAGTACTGATGATGCTGAGGCCATGAGACCCAGCATCTTTTGAAACTTTCTGAGCGGGACTATAGCACCGCAGCGAAAGGTTTCCGTCATGCGCTGAATGTCCAGTCTGCGCTGTGGCTATAGCTGAGCTGTCATAGACAGCGAGTCAAGTTCTGTGCCCAGAAAAGATATTCTCTGACTGGGAGACAGTGAACTCTTCTCCCAATTGACTTTGAGACCCAGGTTCTCGAGATGTTCGGGTAACATGGTCCTGTGTTCTATGAGCTCTGAGTGAGACTGAGCTAGAACCAGCCAATCGTCCAAGTAGTTCAAAACTAGCATTCCCCGAAGTTTCAGGGGAGCGAGGGCTGTGTCCATGCATATCGTGAATGTACGGGGTGCTAGGGACAGGCCAAACGGTGGGACTGTGTATTGATATGCCTGGCCCTCGAAGGTGAATCTCAAAAATCGCCTGTGACGTGAAGCTATTTGTATTTGAAAATACGCGTCCTTCAGATCTATTGACACAAACCAGTCCCCTTGGCGAATTTGCGAGAGGATTTTCCTGGTTGTGAACATTTTGAACCGGCGCTTTGCAAGCGCTTTGTTCAGCTGTCTTAGATCTAGAATGGGTCTGAGACCCCCGTCTTTTTTCGGTACCAGAAAATATCGGCTGTACAGACCCCCTTCGCTCTGAGCTTTGCCCTTTTGCTCAACAGTTTCGCAATCTCGGTTTGAAGTAGATGTGTTACTTCCTTTTTCACCGTGGTTTCGATTCGCGCCACGCAACTGCGGGGGCGTCGAGCGAACTGTAGCGAATAGCCTCTTTCTATAACATTCAGCACCCATTCTGATACCCCGGGAAGATTGCCCATGCCCATTCTGATTGCCCATGCATTCGCATGAATAGCTAGGGGTTGAATGAGATCTGGGCTCTGGCCGTGACATAGTGGCGGCCGGAGAGCTTCGGTATACTGTAACATAGTTACGTGCTTGCAGCGTTTGAGGCGGGGGGCGCGCTGATCACAGCGGGTAGCCTGTCCACGCTCGACTCTCTTTGGGCGGATAGCTGAGAGAAAGCGAGCGGGGGGAACCCCGTGGGGTTTGTCATGTCTGTGAGTGAATGTGGGCGCAGAACAGCGGGCACATTTACTGCACTGAAACACCGTCGGTCTGGGCTGACTGTATGTGTGTTGGTTTCGTTTTACAGAAACCGAAAAACATGCAGTGTGTAGTGTTTGTGGGCACTGGATCGTGGGCACATTCACTATATTTAATGCACAATCGACATGAGTCGATTTTATGTGCGTGAGCCCTGTGGGGCAGGCTGTGTCTGTGTGTAGGAATGAGCACTGGGCATTTTTACTACACTCATAACACCATCGCCCGTGGCCGGACATTTAATGCACAATCGACATGAGTCGATTTTATTTGTGCGAGCCCTGGGCTTGTCATGTCCGTGAGTGAATGTGGGCGCGGGACAGCGGGCACATTTACTACATTGAGAACGCCGTCGGCTTGAGCCGACTGTATGTACGTTGGTTTCGTTTTACAGAAACCGTGAGACATGCAGTGTGCAGTGTATGTGGGCACTGGGTCGTGGGCACCTACACTACATTTAATGCACAATCAACATGGGTCGATTTCATGTGTGCGAGCCCTGAAATTTGGCGGGCTGTGCTTGTGTGTAGGAATGAGCACTGGGCGTGGGCATTTTACTACACTCATAACAACATCGGCCGTGGCCGGAAAACCAGAAATACACTCTTATGAGATTTATCTGGGCTGACGTGAAAACGGCGTTTGTGCAGGAAAACGGGCTGTGGTACCGGTTTGTTTCTGTTAAATATACTGGGAATAGTCGCATTTTCTGGAACTGAACGAGCGGGAAGTTTTGGTGAAAGTCTGGCCGCAGCGGGACTTGAACACTGTCACTTTCCTAGGCGGGCTAGGAAGACTTTGAGGCCTCGTTTTTAGAAACGGTGTTTGGGTGCGGGCGGGTAGTACAACACGCTCGTTGGCTGCAAAATACACATTTTACACACAAAATACACAATTTTGTATACACATTTTACACACAAAATACACCTTTCAAGGGAACTTGACAGAGCGAAAGCCTTGACGCATAATTTCATATGCTGGCAAACCCAGGATTCGAACACGGGTCTCTGGCGCGAAAGCCTAAGATTCCGCCACTGAGCCACGGGGGGGAAGACATAAGCTTTCAGTTAGCGCGAGCATATAAGAGAGCATCAACACGTCTTGTGACGGCGTTTGTTTGCAGGCGTGCATGTATTATAACAGGCTCATTTACTGCAATATTGACATTTCCAGTTGCCTGATTCAGAGGGGACTGAGAAATGTGTGAGAGAAAGGAGGTTGGTCCAGCCTCTGCGGGACTAAAAACACTCTCTTTCTCCTTTCGCCGGCGACGCACGCGAATGGGCGCGAGGGGCGGGGTAGCTTTCTTGTACGTAAAGAAAACCAGCCCAGTGACCGTCCGTTTCTGACATCCCTTGCGAACGGCGCAGATTGCGCGGCACGAGCAAAGGGAGAGAGAGCGGGAAGAGAGAGCGTCATCATGTTTTGCTTCGGCGTTTGTTTGCAGGCGTGCGTGTATTATAACAGGCTCGTTTGCTGCAATATTGATATTTCCAGTCGCCTGACTTAAGAGGGGACTGAGAAATGTGTGAGAAATGGAGGTTAGACCGGCCTCGGCGGGACTAAAAACTCTCTCTTCTTCTTACGCCGGTGAGTGACGCGTGAATGAGGGCGGGGTAGCTTTCTTGTAACGTAAAGAAACACTAACCCCGGGACCGTCCGCTCCCGACCTCTCTGTGAACGGCGCAGTTTGCACAGCTCGAACAGAGGGAGAGCAGGTATCATCCCCCACAGACGCGGCTTCCTGGTCGATATCCACGACGGAAAGCGGCGGCAGCGGCGGCCACTGTCCATCAGGAAGAGACTCTAGCGAAGCGGGTGAAGCAGGCAGGCGAACCGGCGAGCTTTTGCGGGTTGGGGAGGTTCCGAGCACGGCGCTTTTTACCGCACGGAACCGCAGCGGGCAGAGGTGCAGTCTCAGAAAGGATGCCAGGCGAGTCCTCAGCGTCGCCATAGGCAGTAACTCGCAAGAGCTGCGTGAACCTCACCCAGGCAGGAAAGGGGTATCTTGAAAAAGAAGCCCAGCCCTTTTAGTGCAATAAGAGTGTGTGTCGTGGCGGCGAACACACACACACACACACACACACACACACAAAACACAGTAGCAGAGAAAAGGATATAACGCCGGATAGCGCAGCAGGAACGGCGGCTGAAGGCGGCGCGGCCAACGGCTTCAGATGCAAGGCTCGTCCCGCTGAAAAGGCTTTTTCTGACGGCGCGGCTTCTTCTCTCTGGATCCAGCGATGCGTGAGCTCCGCTTGAAGAGATGAAAATCAGCTATATCAGCCTCCCGAGCTATATTATAGCCCAAGGCCACGCCCCTTTCGGCGGGACGTGACGCAGTGGAGCTGACGTCACGACAGGGCCTTGTCGATAGGCTGCTGCAGTTCCCGCAGAGCAGCCAATAGGCACGCGAGCTGTCTCGCCTATGTCTGCGTGCTGCCACAACGCGTTTTACATTATTACAAAATTAAGGATAATTTTTGGCTTCAATATCTCGTGGAAAAGAGATTTCCCCGTAGCGTAAGATATTACGCAGTACGAGAGAACCTCTCTAGAGAGAACACTAAGTTAGGGAATGTTTTTTCAAAATGCAAAAAAGTTTACACAATTTCAGATCAACTTCGAAAGGGGTTCTTCCGTGTCAATGTCATCATTTGGGTGCTACATTTTTACTCTCTCTCTCTACCACCAAATTGGATCAATAATTTTGATGACATCATTCTGCATTTGTAAGTTTCCATTCATATTTTCTGGCAAATCAAATGCACCTTCAATTTTTATACTTCTCCAGGCATGGGAAAAAAATAAGTTATTGGTATTGGCAGATAAAAGCGATCTTCCATGCTTCCGGCCATCGGCTGATTGTTTAAAAACAGCTGACAATTAGGGCTGATTATATCCTATCAATCAAAAGAGGGTGGGATTAAGATAAATATCAGCTGATAAAGTTCGGTGGCCGAACAATTAGTACATCACAATTTAATTTGCTTTGTTCTGGAACAGGCACCAAATTGTTGGTTGCAAAAAAAAAAGCTTGCAAAAAAAAAGGTAATGTTTCACAACTCCCAATTAGACACCTCCTCGGGACAGTTATTTTCAGTCACGCTCCCAGCCCCTCCCGCTAGATTCTGTCCTGCTCCTACAAAAACATATGTAACCTTCTCCGGCTCCCACCTGCAACTTTCACGTATAAAAGCGTACATAGATCACTATGTTTTTAACACATACATAAACTAACATGATCATCAAACATTAATCAGCATTTAAAATAAGAATGCATGAAGCTATATCAAATGATTTTTTTTTTCTTAAAAGCAGAGGGTCTGTTCTTTATTTTGATATAGCCTATTGTATGCAGGGTTTTTCCTGCATAGAGAATTACAAAGCGGAAGCCTCCATGAAATTTCGCCCCACCTCCAACTGTCGACAAAATTCAGCTGGGGCTCGAGTCATTCTGAGAGTGCGGGTCGGGCGATGAAGAAATAAAATTAACATTCCAATTTTAATAATTGTGCGTGGGTCATGGGTGGACTATTAAAATCACACATTAATGACCCCAGCCTGGACCGGCCTGGACCACCCTAGACGGATAGAGGTCCCCCCACCACAGTCTCATAATATCCAATGGGAAACACTGTATGATAGTGTTCTCAAAATAAAAATAATTTTCTTCAGCCAGTTCAAGACACAGTACACTTGCATCTGTGCACATGATCATGATTTTACCACCGCCACTTCATTTTGAGCTAGGAAAAACACTGGTATGTTCAGATATTCATCCAACAAAATATTCTGGGGGCCATGAAACTTTTGTGAAAATGATCAAAAATGCTGACAGTAAAGAGTTAAATAGATACAGTAGGCGTTTAGTCTGTCATAGAGTGTATAGCCGTCGGGCCGAACGGTTTTCCACCTTTTCCACCATCAGGCCGAACGGTTCTCTTTGCTTAACCATTCTATTCTGTGCCGACCCGGGCCAGCTGGTACAGATATGGTTTTGTTTTCCACTGCGGGGAACAAAAGTCGTTGCCTCGGTAACGTGAGAGTTTACAGATGATAATGAGATGTAAATAGCGGCTGCGTTATGGAGGATGATCTGATATTTCTTTTAATTTTTATTAGTTTTTGTTTACATCGCTCAAAATAGCGAACTTAGCAAGCTACGGAGAAACTGGCAGCCAGGCAAAGCAGCAAACAAGTGACTGATCCTGAGTGATATGGGGTTAGAATTGTTGCATTATTCCAAATGAATTGATTGAGATTCACAAACAAATGTAAAGAGTTTCACAAAAAATTATAAAACTCACAAATAAATAAAATGAGATTTGTCACAAACACAACTCTGCCTGGCATTTATTTGTGAACCGGTTTCTGTGCATTTGTAAATCGCTGCACGCATTTGTGAATTGCTTCTTGTGCATTTGTAAATCCCCTCAGCTCTCGACCTGTGGTTAGAAGCATAGTTTCTAGTTTGCATGACGTGGACTAAGTAAATCCTTATCTTGAGCCAAATAAGCAAGCTGACATTCAGTACAACCCATGTCATTTATTTAGAATACATACAAATGTAATTTACGTCTTTTAGTTTGTCAAGAGATTTAAAGCACCGTTTTTGAAGAGTGCACATGTATGAACGTGCTCTGCTATGTAAGAACGAGCCAATGATCGAGTCTGGAAATAAAGCAAAATAACTGAGAAAAATGAGAAATAGTCCTCAGATGTCATGTCTGTAATGTATATCAAAACATCTAGCGTTAATTCGATCTCAAACAGATTCATTAAAATAAGTTATTACTCCACCACGTGCGTGACGTCATAAACCAAGGTGGTTTAACGACCAAGTTGCGACAATATAGTTTCGGGAAACAGTCGTAACCAGCTAGTTGATTTCTTCAACGATGTCTTGTACTATGGTAGTGAAGCAGTGAGTTACGTAGTTGTACGGGAAACGCACCCCTGATCGGTTGGTTCTTGTCACATGACCTGCGGTGCGTTTGCGGCATTCTTAAAAGTTGAGAATTTTTCATCTCGCTGCGCCTGGAAAAACATGTGCGCTTCTATTATTCTTGTTGCGCGTCTACACTTGAAATAACTAACTTGAGCTTGCAAAAGACGCAACGTGAACAGCCCCTAACGAGGGAACACACCTGAAATGAAGACTAATTAATCTGTGACGTAGGACACTAACAGGCAGGGAACGAAAGAAAGCAGAGCCAAAACTGACCAGAAGACTAAAACAGAAATCAGGACATGAAAACTATAAACTAACTGAAAATGTGACAGTATAGTTCCCATGGGCTATTTTTAACAGTCACACTAGTTCTGTGTGCTGGAAACTGTTACAACAGCAGATGTGAACAGCATAAAATTTCTGCAGAACAACACGTACACAATTAGTACACTGAAACTTGAATTGAATCAAATTAAATTAAATGCAAGTACTCATTAGTTAGGCACCTAATATAAGTGTGACCAATAGGAAAATGCAGTTGCAGTTCAGGTGAAATGCTGCAGTATAAACAATGTAACCTAAGCTCTGTTGTCTTTAACTAAACAGTAAACTTTAATCACACTGTAACTGCTGTAAAGTATAATGATACTAACTGTAGATTTTCCAGTTTGCACTGTGGGTTCTTCAGTAGATCTCCGAGGTTTTCAAATCCAGAGTCTCCTAGTTTATTCCCACTGAGGTCCAGCTCTCTCAGGTGTGATGGGTTTGAGTTCAGAGCTGAAGTCAGGATGCCACACTGCTTCTCTCTAATACTGCATTTACACAATCTGAAGATAAAACAAAAACAAAACAAAAAACACAAAGAACAATGATCTAGTATGTCATCTTATTTTCTTTCCCCACTATTTGTCCCCTGTTGTGTTTAACTAAACAGTAAACTTTAACCACACTGTAACTGCTGTAAAGTATAATGATACTAACTGTAGATTTTCCAGTTTGCATTGTGGGTTCTTCAGTAGATCACTGAGGTTTCTCACTCCAGAGTCTCTCCAGAGACCAGAGTCTCCTAGTTTATTTCCACTGAGGTCCAGCTCTCTCAGGTGTGATGGGTTTGAGTTCAGAGCTGAAGTCACAGCAGAACAGCCTTCAGCTTTCATCTCACAGCCTCTTAACCTGCATTATGAGAAAGAAATAGCAAGAAAATAAGACAGAGGAGAAGATAACTCTTATTCTGTAAAGTCACATCCTCTTCTTAAACAAACAAAACAAAACAGACATTCAGAGGAAGAGAGATCATCATTCAGGGCGGTACACTGCAACATGTACACTGAAAAAAAGATTATAACTACCTTCCTGATATCCTCTGTCCAGCTTTTTTAGAGTGTGTTGCAGCCATCAAAATCAACATTTGTTTATATTTACAAAATACAATTAAGTTAGTCAATGAAAATATTAAAAATCCTTTCTTTGTACTTTTGTTAGTTAAATAAAGGTTAAAGAGAGTTGAATCACAGATTCTGGATTTGATCACATTTTACAAAATATGACAACTTTTCTGGACAAGGGGTTGTCTTATTATTATTTATTATGCATTTATTTAATAAAAATTATTATTCATATGACAGTAATAGCTAATATAATGTAAATCAAATGCACTGTAAAATAAATGAAAATGTATATTTCTTAAGTAAATATATATGTTCTACTTTACAGTAGGGAAATTACCAAACTTTTAAAATTTCTACACTTGCATTACTCTTGAGCTTTTATTTAGTCAGAAAACTAAATGTGCAGCAAAACGTTTTCAGGTTCAACCCTTCATCAGTGCCATGTTCTTCCAAGCATCTCCTGCACACGGCAAGATCCAGTAAATCCTCATGCAAGAGCGCTTGACATAAAGCATTCTCATGTTTCAGTTGGGTTGTGACTCGTGCACCTTTCGCACAGCAGCTGCAGTTTTCCATATGTGTTTTATCCAAATAAACGGGTTATTCCCCACTGTGACAGGCGGATGATTTTGTGCACAGTGCGCAGACATGACTAATCGATAATCAAATTCATTATTTTATTTATTTGATTATAAGCAATTTTTGTATGTTAAAATAAAGTTTATGTACATCCCTGTCATTTATTTCACCAGATCACTAAATACTAAAGAGAATATTTTTTACAAGTATATAGCTTAGTGTTCAAGCTATTTTAAGCAGTTTGATTCTTGAATGTGAATGTTCCTCACCTCAATCTCTATGAATCAGAGCTATGATGATCAAACTAAGATTTGTAAATATTTGTAATTCTCTCAATCAGCATTTTCCATTTCAGAAATGTCAATTGAACGGCAACTACACTGAATCGTTCTTCTTCAGACCGTTGACTTGTCACAGTTGGAACAAGGCCAATATAGAAGTTGCTCGCCATATAAAAGCACCTCTTCAGCGGACCGAATCACAGGCTGCGATTGTGAACACGCCACTCCGCTGCTGTGTGTGTTCTGGTGAGACGAACAAGAAGCTGAGCTGGAGAGGCGCTGCCAAAAGCTGTTATATATTAGCGTTTTGAATGGGCCAATATATTGTATATCGTTCATCCAAAGCATCACTGAAATATTTAAATGTTTTTGTTTATTTAAATTAAAAGGTAAGTTCTGATCTATTATTCTCTCTTACTGTTATATGGCATTACAAAGTGAAACTATTGCAGGTGTTTTTCATTGCATGTTTTTCAAATGTAAAAAATCTTTCTGTTTTTATTTAAATTTTAAAATGTTATTTTGGGGTGTGTGTGTGGGGGGGGGGGGGGGGTGTTGCCACAACATCATAGCATAAATGCTCTCAAAAAAAGATTTGTTATTAAAGCATCAACATTCACAAATCACTGTTAATTTAACAGAAAAGCACTCATAGGCTACGGTGTGCATGGTTTGGCATGGCAGAATGCATGCAAAGAGCGCTCCCTTTATAATCACTAAAAAGCTGAAATCTCACAAAACTAGTTATAATCAGTAAAGTTGACTGCACAAAAAATATTTTATAATGTCTACACTTTGTTTGTGATATTGAGAGGACTCATGAGAGTGTGAACAAAATCCAGCACTGAACAAAAAACTATGGCGTTTGAGCAGTGAGTGGATTCTAACTTAAATACATCTGATTGGTCACTGCGTAAAAGAAATCAACAGTCTGTGATAGGCTACATTACTCAATGCTGTAAAAATAAAAACTCTGCATAATCTTGCATTTGTAAATAAATTTTTATTTTAGTTATTCTTGTTGCTTTTGTGCAATAGATGAATAATAATTTCTTTGTTTTTAGATATTTTATTTTTAGATGCTTCTACTTTAAGTCCCACGAATAATTTTATTCTCCCGCAACCCGCACTTGCCCATCAAATCTTGGACCGTGCCGCACTCTGTTGCGTTGGGTGAGATCCCATGGGATTGCAGGTCTCTATCCACAACCACATTTTTGCACACATCAACATACTTTAAAGTAAAAACTCTGTAGATATATAATATGAAATATAAGCTTTAGGAATTAAAGCATATACAGTATGTGTACTTAATTTAAATTCTATACAATCTGTGAAAGTAATTTTTATCTAAATGTGTATGTTTTTAATTGTTTACTTAATTTTAATATATAACATTATTGTCTGCTAAGAGAAAAACTGCTCTGACTCAAACAAATGAGGAAATGGTATTATCCACTACAGTAAAAATAATATTAAATGTAATGTAACATTTTATGTCACTAAAACAAAATACTCACATCAGTGTGTTGAGTTTACAGTGTTTATCCTGCAGTAGAGCAGCGATCTGATTCACTCGTGTGTCTCCTAGGTCACGTCCACTCAGATTCAGCTCTCTCTGGAGTAACGGGTTTTTACCCACAAGTTCTGTCAAATATTTACAGGCTTCCTCTGCAGTAGGACTCAAAATCCTGCAGAAGGGAAGATGAAATTTAAACATCTTTATGGTTTTAAGCAATATGTGAGAAACATCAGCACAGAGAAAACTGGCTTGTGAAACTGCATGTTTGTGAACATCTGGAGACTCACAGAACTGCTGTAGAGAGATACAGTGATACAGAGAACCTGGGCTTGATGGCATTAAACTACAGCTTCAGAAACATTTAATACCATACTACTGAATACCATCAGTACAATTCAACCCTCTACAATGCGAGAGCATTAACGTTACAACGCATCTGCGAGTACATTTTCACTCTGGGCACTAAATAATGTCTATCACGAGCCATTGGCTAATCAACTCTTAGTTTTACTCGCCAGTGTGTGTGTTAGAGGCAGTGTGTGTGTGTTAGAGGCAAATTATGAGTTTGGAATAGTCAGAGTGTTCAGTAATTGAAAATATATCTGAGCGCTTGAGAGTTTTGCTCTCCGTCTGTATTATTTCAATTCAGCTCAATGGATGCGCAGCCAGCATAAGGATTGTCCACATAAGCACCGCCAGCCCTAATATTAGTTAAAATGACAAATATGCATACATGGTTACCAAGTTTTAGTTCTAATTACTAAAGTTTTATCATTAAATAGTGCTTGATTATCATTATATAATGCTTAATTGACCGATGTTAAGAGCGTACGTTCAGATATTTAAAAAGCTGTGGCATTTTATAAAGACAAGTAGATTTGATGGTATCATATTCATATATATATAGGCCTATCAGTCTGGTGAGTAAACTAAAAAATGTACAAGCCAATGGCGATTCTATTGCCAAGGTGTGTGTAGAGGGTTGCAATTGTATCTAAACAAGCAGATTTTATGGAATAATATATATATATATTTTTTTTTTTTTATGAATATTTAGCATGCATATTTATTTTGTGTTATTTCATCATGTCTCACCTCAGTGTTTTCAGTGAACACTTCTGATCCTGTAGTAAATCACTGAGCTCCTTCACTCCTGATTGTCCAGGATCATTTCCTCTGAGATCCAGCTCTATCAGGTGTGAAGGGTTTGATCTCAGAGCTGAAGCCAGAGCTTTATAACCTTCTTCTGTGATACTGCAGTCTGAAAGTCTAGAAAAAAAAGGGAATTTATATTCCCTATATAATCATTTATATATGATTAATATATTTAAACATATTTCATACTGTTAAACAGTGTTGGGGAGTAGCTAGCTACAGTACAAGTCACGATACCACTAACATAACTACATTTTTTAGTATCTGGACAGTAGCTCAGCTACTTTTAAAACACTGTTGCTTTTCCAGTAGCTAGCTACTTTTTCCAAGTAGCCGTGTAGCGCGACTGAAAGCTACACACCATTTTGCATTCTGATGAATCATGAGCCTGTAATGCACTGAAGCAACGCAGCGTCTTCTTCTTACTAGATAAACTACATTTGTTCATTACCACCATCTGTTGTCACATCATGCATTTTACGACTTTACAGTCCGTCCACCGACAGGAGATTGTCTGATGATTATAAAAAGGATGAACAGGAATGGATATTTTATGTGAATCGACTGTAATTTATGCAAACCAAAGATTAAAATGCAGTCTACTTTAAAGACTTAAAGCGCATATGGAAGGTGAATAATAGTTTTTTAAATGAAGTGAACTACTTTTTTTGCACTTCTCTTTTGTATTTCTATTTTAATTACAATAATGAACCACCATAGATTAATCTGTCCCGTTAGTTTTGTAATGAACATAAAAGATCACTAATAAAACTGAAATAAAATTGCAATATAGTAGTGCGCTTATTACTTGGCAAAGGATGGTTGCGGTGGGATTTCAAGCAAAGCGCGAGCAGCTCATGATTTGCGTCTCAGAGCGGCTCTGTTCAGTAAATAGCCTATCGCATGTGCTGTGAGTTTAACCTGCATTTTTGATTACTCCTGTGTATCCAGTTTGAGTTTGCATACATTTTGTTCTTGTATTGATGTTAAATTTGTAGCAATTTTGCACTGTGACAGTAAGTTTAAGATATAAGCTATATTTTTTGTGTGTTTTGGATAGTTTACAAAATCAAACGATTGGGACACTTTTTGCCATTGAAATGACTGGGAAAAATTGTCCCAGTCAACCTGAATTCACCCTACTCATTGAAACCATATTTGTATTACAACATGTTGTTTTAAACCCCCCAAATATTTTACTTATAACAATCTTTATTAAAGGAACACGCCGACTTTTTGTGACTTTAGCTTATTCCCCGTATCCCCCAGAGTTAGATAAGTCCACACATACCCTTCTCATCTCCGTGTGTGCCGTAACTCTGTCTGACGCACCCACCGCTAGCCTAGCTTAGCACAAAGACTGAAGGTAAACGGCTCCAGCTAGCATACTGCTCCCAATAAGTGACAAAATAACGCTGATATTTTCCTATTTACATGCTGTGATTTGTATAGTCACAGCGTGTACAAATAACAAGGTCACATAAGACACTGCCATCTTCTAACCGTATACATACTGGGAACTATATTCTCAGAAGGCGAAGCACTGCTACTTCTTGGTTGTTGTTCTCTGATTCTCCTTTTCATGATGAGCCATAGCCTACATTTTCAACAAGAGAGATCTGGGGCTGTATTCACAAAACATATTAAAGGGCACCTATTATACCCCATCACAAGATGTAAAATAAGTCTCTGATGTCCCCAGAGTGTGTATGTGAAGTTTTAGCTCAAAATACCCAATAGATCATTTTTTACAGCATGTTTAAATTATCACTTTTGGGGCTCAGAAATACATGCCGTTTTTGTGTGTTGGAGTATATGCTGTATGGATATAGAACAGGTATAGTTTAGTTTAATTACAGTTGTAATGTATTTGTCATCTGCTTTTATCCACTATTAATACAAGCCTGTTGTAGCGGACCACAGTTTTACTCCAGAAAATCACTGTAAGAGCTGAATGAACACAGTATAAGAAGTGTGCATTAAAGTCTTATCCATAAACTCGCTCTCTCTCCGTTTCATTATCATCAAGAAACACAGCAAAGTACACAAAACACTTGTTACAGCTAACAGTAAACAAATTTATACACACCTTTTCAGTGGCTGCTTAATAAACTGGTAAACTTTATATCTGTAGATACAGATAAGGAACTCCCGCACACTATCGTAACTTGCAATTTACAAATAATATTTATTCACACACGTTTCGGTCACACGACCTTCATCAGGAGACTTTATATCTGTAAAACGACTCGATGAGCTGTGATAAAGTGCACTCTCTCTCTTCCATTACTGCCGTGATCAGTACGTTAGGCCTATCACTCCAGAGACTGTAAGCTGGATCATGAACAGTTGGTACTGATCCATCCTCGAGTAACAACGGGAGTAAATGACGACTGTTATGTCCAAGACTGTTATGTGACTGTTATGAACAATTAAATGATAATTGTTCACGTTAAACCATATAGATTTTTGGGTGAATTTCAGGTGATCTCAGCATGAGAGAGAAAAGGAACGGGGGAATGGGGGCTCAAGGGAAAGAGATGTAGATTAGGATGATGCCTAGTTGAGACTTGCGTCTCGAAGGGTGATGGTAATTTCACAAGAGAGAGTTCAAATGTTAATTTCCAGAAAGATTTGTCTTCTCAGGGAGTGATTGTTCCTCAAACAGACTGCCCAGCATTTTCTAATTTCTCAAGTCTTACAATAGGAACCCATTCTATGTGTGCCCATCTGTTTTCAATGAAGCTAACTTCGGCAGCTTGGTGTCATTTACACACTCATTAAACTTTGACAGGTGAGGTGCTGACAAAAGACGGTCATTGCAACACTGTAAAATGATGGCGCCATGCAGCCATGTGCTTTTTTTAAACAAATTTAATAGGGTTTAATGTTACATTATCAGCTTGGAAAGATATCAGCTAATTTGACTAGAAAAAAACTTAAAGGGGTCATGAACTGGATTGTTTTATTATTGTATAATGTTGCCTGGGGTGCCCTTATAATGTTAGTATGATTTTTACATCAAAAATGTTCATAATTTATAAATAAAAGCCATTCTTCCAAGCCTGATTTCAGCCTCAGATTTGAACGCTCTGTTTGAAGGGGCGTGTCTGCTGTGAGACTGCAGTGCAAACGCCCACCGCTGTGATTGGCTGACATGCTTGCATATGAAATAGCTAGTATTACATGAACTCTCTCGAAAACTTTTACTACGTTTTTACTATTACAGCTATCGAGATTAACAAATCGTGAAAAGTATCGTTTAAAGCATTATATTTAAATCTATTCCATCACATGAAAGGTTGAAGCATGATGAGCACTGACTGAGCAGATGACAGACAGTCTGTTGATCGCGTGAATAAAGATCTTATCATTGCAACGCAATTTTTGCACTCTCACAAATGCTTACACCAAATCACAATGCAAACACGATGTGAATACACAGTAAGAGCTTCGTTGTGTAGTGTAACAGTGTCATTATTTCATCACGAGTTTGGTAAGTGTCCAGATAAGCTCTCGCGGCTCGCGCTGTGCTGTTTGATTGACAGCTTGGGCGATTGGAAAGGGATCGTTCTTTGATCGCTTTCTGTATATAATTTAATAACAGTTTAAAAAAGATTATTTTCATAATTCTACGAGAAATGAGGTGAAGTTGATCGTTTAGTCACTGATGCATAAACAGTATTGAACGATTTTAAGAGAAATATCTGAACTTGAATAATTACACAGAAATCACTGATCGCAGATCAGGCATTAGAGTACACATGGTTACTTACATGTTGCTGGCAGATCCGTGTCGGGAAATTGTGATTGACTGATTTAATAAAGTTTAACCATGCTGGAATCCGAAGGAAGCTTATGCAGACTGTCTTCTTCCACAAACAGGCACTGCTCAATATTTAGTAAACAGCATGTTTATTGCTTGGAAGTAGCTCGATCCGGTTTAGCAATTATCATATGTCTTATGTTATTTAGCATGTTTGGACGAATCGGTGGGCGGGGCTAAACAGGCCGTGTTGAAGTAGGCGTTGATCTTCTTTTGTGGAGGCGGTGTTTTATCCTCTTTGACGTCATAGTTCCCAACTTTGAAAAACGAGTCGTTTGCTGAGCCTGATGTCTATAAATGCTTTTATTGGACTAACAAGGTAGTTTTCAGTTCTGAAACTTACAAGATATTATTATAGTATGATGATCTCTTATATGTCAAAAGCTCAAAGAAATTTTTATTTCTCAGTTCATCACCCCTTTAAGAAAGTTACAATTCAGGAAAAAGGTGGATTGGTAGAAGTACTTGCTTTTTTGTGTGTTTGCATTGCAGGAACTAGCAATGATTTTAGTTATAGGAACTCCTTTTAAGGGGACGTAAGTGACGTAAGTGTACACTGACTGGCTGAATACATGAGAAAAACAAATACTCAATACTTCTAAAAGATGTGTAAACACAGTTTACATATACTAACGGCAGTTTACATCACTGAGTCCCAACTGGCGATGTGCATGCAAACAGGAAAATTACCCCAGGGGAATATTTATTCTCAGGGGACTGCCCTGGTGACTAGTTCCTATAACTACCCGGGTGCAAAAGCCCTTAAAGAAGGGTTTCAAACTAATTAAAGGTTAAGATGGGCAGAATTACTTTGAAATTTTTTTTAAACCTTAGTGTGCTGACAATTACATTAATATTAACCATACAAACTTCTATCCGTCTGTATTCAGCGTCTGCCTGTGTTAACGAATACAAATTGTGGAGGTTTTACACAAGCTGTTTTTTGCAGGTCCGGAATAGAGATCGGACAAAATAAAAATAAATAAAAAAAGTTTAGATCTATGGTCAGTGGAGCAGTGCATCTCTATTTTTATCATTGTTCAAATCATCCCGCTGGCCGGATTAGACAAACCTGTAGGCCGTATTCAGCCCCTCGGCCGTATGTTTGACACCCCTGCCTTACAGTGTTTTGGTCACCTGATTTATTTGAGACAATTTAAATGTACAATAACAAGTGAACACAATACTCACATCAGTGTGTTGATTTCACAGTGTTTATCCTGCAGTAGAGCAGCGATCTGATTCACTCGTGTGTCTCCTAGTTCACGTTCACTCAGATTCAGCTCACTCAGGAATAACGGATTTTTACCCTTAATGCCTCTCAAATACTGACAGGCTTCATCTGCAGCAGGACTTTGTAATATCCTAGAAACAAATACATTACATTGATATTACACAACTGTGCATGGCACAGATGTGGTAAAAGAATATTGATGCAAGTGAGTGCAGAAATATAGTTTGATGGTTTAATTCACTTTCAGATAAAATCTTAAAACTATTGCAGTTTAATTTATAGACAACACTCACCTCAGTGTTTTCAGTGAACACTTCTGATCCTGTAGTAAATCATCGAACTCCTTCACTCCTGATTGTCCAGGATCATTTCCTGTGAGATCCAGCTCTATCAGGTGTGAAGGGTTTGATCTCAGAGCTGAAGCCAGAGCTTTATAACCTTCTTCTGTGATACTGCAGTCTGAAAGTCTAGAAAACATTAAAACTTAGAATGAACACTAGAACTAAAATGAACACTGCTGTAAATACAGTCAGTTTTGAACTATAAATAGTTGAGAAAAAAGGCATGTTGTGTAACAGTTGGATTAGTATTCGCTCTTAAATGACAGCAGCCTAATAAACCTGCTGCTATCATTTTAATCAAAGAACAAAAGACAAAGAGAAAAACCCCTCACTGCTCGACTCAATAACTTTTGTAACTTTAGTTGTAAGCATTAGCACCTGAAAAACATAAAGCTGTGTTTGTTTAATTTGTCTTTTCATTTTTTTGTACTGTTCCACCGTATTTTATTACTACAAAACAAAATTAAAAAACTATTCTTAGATTATCCTCACTTCTGAAGGTGAGTGGACTCAATATTTATAACTGATAAGCAAGTGTTGTGGTGTTGAGTGTAGCTGATGGTGAACTGTACTCACTTGAGTATCTTCAGCTCACACACAGGCTTCTTCAGTCCCTCACAGATCTCTTTGACTCCAGAGTCCAGCAGACGGCTGTTGTTCAGGTTCAGCTCTTTCAGGATGGTTTTAGAGGAGAGAACAGTAGCTAGAACTGAACAGATTTTCTCTGTCAGCTCACAATTATTCAGCCTGAACACAGAAACACCATAATTTATTATTCAGTACATATTTACACATCAGATTAACAACTCTTAGTATCTGCTCACACGTGACTGACAGTCTTTTATAATCGATTAACAGAGAAGTTATAATGTATAAATCATGATGACTCACTTGATTTTCTCCACTTTGCTATGAGAGTCCATCAAAAGAGCAGAGAGCTTCTCTACATCCAGATCTCCTAATTTATCTTCACTCAGATCCAGTTCTGTCAGTAATAATGGACTTTTACCCAGAACTTTAGAGAGACACTCACACACTTCCTGTGCAGCAACACTTTTCAAAAACCTACAGGAAGTAGAATTACAAATCAGATAATATTCCAATTTTATGCCTTTTGCAGCTTCATCCTGAATGAGTCACTAAACAGAGTAGAATGATTTACTACAAGCATTTGTAACAATGAATTAAACCAAAATGAAATTTACAGCATGTAATAACCATAAAATATACATAAACATACAGAACGCAAACAAACAATATGCCATTTTCATGTATAAGCAAACACCAGTAAGAGAAAATACAGAAATGCATTTTCATTGTTTTCACTTATTACTTCTTTACACATTAAACAGAATATCTATAATTACAGTAGCTGATCAAAACTAAAACATGCCCAAAACTAATACTAACAGAAAATGATAATGTGATATGATAATTTGTCCAAACACACACGACACGGCCAGACAAATACACTGAATCATTATCAGAAATGATATGCTGAACACAAATATAACAATGGAAATAATAGTGGAAATTCTATTGTCCCAGTGATCAGCCAATAATATCTGATATATTTTGCACCTCTAGTCCAGTGTAGTATTAATGTAAAGTGTTGTGTAATATCTGGTTAAAATCATAGTTATGATAATTATCTCGTTTATCACCTGATGGTCTTTAATTTACAGTGTTCATCCTGTAGTAAATCACTGAGCTCCTTCACTCCTGATTGTCCAGGATCATTTCCTCTGAGATCCAGCTCTATCAGGTGTGAAGGGTTTGATCTCAGAGCTGAAGCCAGAGCTTTATAACCTTCTTTACTGATACTGCAGTCTGAGAGTCTGTGTATGAAAGAAGCTGTTAAGCACTTAATGATCTACACTACATAAGCAAAACACGTGTATAAAGTGAGATGACATTATTTAAATCATAAAAAAAAAAAAAAAAAAAATTATAATAATTATCATAAAAAGCATTGCCAAATGCTTGGCAATTTGAAAATTTGGTGTGAAAATTTACCAATATTTTTATTTTAATATTAGCAAAAATCTGACCCACAGATAAGCAACAGATGTCTTAATATAACATCTGCCTAATTTGAATATTTCAATTTCATAGAAACATAGCAATGTACAAAAATGGTAATTTCAACTAAATGGACATTCACACACAAAAAAAAGTACATTATCACGCAGAAATGTAGATAAATTAAAACACACACTTAATTTTCTCCAATATGCATTCAGGATTTTCCAACAGAACACAGATGTCCTTTATTCCTGAGTTTCCTAGTTTATTCTCACTCAGATCCAGCTCTATCAGGTTTGAAGGGTTTGAATTAAACGCTGAAGTCAGAGCAGCACAACCTTCTGCTGTAATACTGTTATTATTCAGCCTGAAGAGAAGAGGAAACAAAGACAGGAAACATTCTTCAGTTTATTTCCAATTCCAAACCTTTTTTTAATGAACAGCAATGACAGTCTTAGGGTACGCTTAACGTTATGCTTAAAACGATATGCTGAAAAGTTTTTCCTTTGAGTTTTCCGCGTACAGACGACACCATTATCAAAACGATGCCCTTTCCCACAGATCCGCGAAACTGACTGAAAATGCTGTGTTCTGCTGCCAGGCCACTAGATGGCGATGAAACACTATAGACTAAACACATAATGCGAATGTGCATGACGTCATCGTCTTCACAGATTCGCCTTTTTTGTTGTTTACACGGAGACCGTTTTCAAAAACTTGCACTTTGAAACCCGTTTTCAGGCACCCAAACGCAAAATATGGGGATCATTTTGACAATGGTGTTGTCTGTGAGCGCAAAACTCAAAAGGTAAAAACTTCTTCATTTTAAGCACATAATTGTCAGGTAAATGTAAGTAACCCTTAATTGCTTCTTCTTGTATTATTGTCATTTGTGAGTTATAAGTGGCATAAATGCAGGTTTATGCACAACTGCCAGCCTGCAGGGTGAGTAGACTCCAGAGACTCCAGTGGCTTCAAACACCTGTTTGCTGCTCAAAAGTGGATTTTTTTTTTTTTATAGCTGGCCTTTTAATACAATTAATTTGTTTTACAGAAACATTCCTTAAAGGACAAGTTCGGTATTTTACACTTAAAGCCCTGTTTACAGATCGTTTCTGATGAAATAGAATGGTTAAGATTAAATTTTGGACACATGCTGCTGTCCCGAGAATTTTAGGTTTCTTTTGCTTTCCCCCCCACCTACAGAATGGTTGCATAGGTGCACTTGAACAATCCTTCCTAAAACGCATTAAACTTTCGTTTACAAAGAGATGAAACTCACCGAGTGGTCAGGGGTGTTCACTGATATGCTCACACAAAAATCGCTGCAAAAGATGCTTTCCAACAGGTTTTATCGTAGTTTTTGTCCAACTCCATTGACGTGCTGTGAGGCACGGGCTGTTTCTCAATATGCGTTCTTGTCTGTACTTGTGTTCTTGTGGACTTGTGAAACGTCATCAGTCGCTGCCCAAGTACTGTCCCAATACACAAGTTTGCATTTTGGCAAGAACGGTTAAAAATCCCGGAAGTGTTCTTGACACGCCCATTTTGCCGAGGATGCAACGGTTGGTAACTTGTGTGAACTTGACGGCAGAAATATCCCAGCATTCATTTCGGCATTCGAGGAAAGAGAGGCAGGTCAATACAGCAAGTCGTTTTTTTACAATTTCGTACGCTATTTCATCACTAAATTCACTTCTGAGAACATTTGATGCGAGAAATCAACTGTGTAGATTTCAAATATTGGCATTTTTACGAAAATTTATGGCAAATCGAAAATGTGCTCAAACGTTTTCGGAAGTGAGAGATCTCCATAAGCGTAGCTTTATTGTTATGAATATACATTACATTATAGTGTACAGTTGTAGAGTAGGCTTGGGCGATAAAGCCTGGCTGTTATCGTCAATAATTCTCGTTATGTTTGGGTACTGCAGACGGCGTCTGTGCGGGGGTATTATTGCACAATACCAGCAAGAACACATCGTCTCAAACTGTCAGCTGCGTTACTGTGTGCTCGTCACCTTGTGAGTTCATTCTTCCTAGAACAACTAGCAAGAGCGTTCTCCCCAAGAACACAAGTCCGTTCTTTGCATTCTTGGTTTTGAGAAACACCCACGGTATTACTCCGCCACCGGAAACTGAACTTCTTCTTCTTCTTCTTGTTTTTTTTACGGCGGATCGCAAACAATGAAATGCCAGTGGTTTGCTTGCAAAGGTGCATTATCGCCACCAACTAGGCTGGAGTGTCTATTATTTAAGCTCTCAATGGAAGAATGTACGGGTGTGAGACGATTGGAAAAATAGCTCCACAGTTTTACAACGAATGGTAAAACACCTGTTGGAAAGCATCTTTTGCATCTAACAGTTTGACAATCTTTATTTAGTTTTCACCAAATTATAGTTCATGCCTTTTGTAAGACAATGCATTATTTCATGCTTTTCATCTTCAGAAACATCTTCCTTCCTCTGCATATTGCATGAGGACTGCTTAATAATGTGGAACAACCTCTTTAAGAAATGCTACCATTTACCTAAGACGACATGGCAAACTACTATACAACTTTATAGTATTTTTAACTTTATAGTAACTTTATTTAAAAATCCACAGTACCCTCAAGACTATAACCAACAAAGGTCCAAGCAGGCTCCAAGATGTCTGCTCTAGCACCGATATCTACTTTTCTTCTCCTGCTGACATTAGCCAGTCTAATGGACTTCAGAGACAATCCAGGTGCAGGAAGGAAAGATGGATAAAGCCCATAAAAAGCACTTCTCTCCATTTGATTCATAGAATTGCAACTTCACCATCAATGAACTACTGATGTAACCCCTTCAGTCCTAACCGAACCGCACTTAACACTTCTGTCCTAACCGAACCGCACTTAACACTCCTGTCCTAACCGAACCGCACTTAACACTTCAGTCCTAACCGAACCGCACTTAACACTCCTGTCCTAACCGAACCGCACTTAACACTTCTGTCCTAACCGAACCGCACTTAACACTTCAGTCCTAACCGAACCGCACTTAACACTCCTGTCCTAACCGAACCGCACTTAACACTTCTGTCCTAACCGAACCGCACTTAACACTTCTGTCCTAACCGAACCGATGATCACTTAACACTTCTGTCCTAACCGAACCGCACTTAACACTTCAGTCCTAACCGAACCGCACTTAACACTTCTGTCCTAACCGAACCGATGATCACTTAACACTTCTGTCCTAACCGAACCGCACTTAACACTTCAGTCCTAACCGAACCGCACTTAACACTCCTGTCCTAACCGAACCGCACTTAACACTTCAGTCCTAACCGAACCGCACTTAACACTCCTGTCCTAACCGAACCGCACTTAACACTTCAGTCCTAACCGAACCGCACTTAACACTCCTGTCCTAACCGAACCGCACTTAACACTTCTGTCCTAACCGAACCGCACTTAACACTTCAGTCCTAACCGAACCGCACTTAACACTCCTGTCCTAACCGAACCGCACTTAACACTTCTGTCCTAACCGAACCGCACTTAACACTTCTGTCCTAACCGAACCGATGATCACTTAACACTTCTGTCCTAACCGAACCGCACTTAACACTTCTGTCCTAACCGAACCGCACTTAACACTCCTGTCCTAACCGAACCGCACTTAACACTTCAGTCCTAACCGAACCGCACTTAACACTCCTGTCCTAACCGAACCGCACTTAACACTTCTGTCCTAACCGAACCGCACTTAACACTTCAGTCCTAACCGAACCGATGATCACTTAACACTTCTGTCCTAACCGAACCGCACTTAACACTTCAGTCCTAACCGAACCGATGATCACTTAACACTTCTGTCCTAACCGAACCGCACTTAACACTTCAGTCCTAACCGAACCGATGATCACTTAACACTTCTGTCCTAACCGAACCGCACTTAACACTTCTGTCCTAACCGAACCGATGATCACTTAACACTTCTGTCCTAACCGAACCTCACTTAACACTTCAGTCCTAACCGAACCGCACTTAACACTCCTGTCCTAACCGAACCGCACTTAACACTTCTGTCCTAACCGAACCGCACTTAACACTTCTGTCCTAACTGAACCGCACTTAACACTTCTGTCCTAACTGAACCGCACTTAACACTTCTGTCCTAACCGAACCGCACTTAACACTTCTGTCCTAACTGAACCGCACTTAACACTTCCGTACTAATCGAGCTTTGCTGAGGCACTTCTGAAATGTCTTCCATGTGTTGTTGTCATGGTCTCAAACTCAGTTCCTGGAGGGCCACAGCCTTGCAAAGTTTAGCTCCAACCAGCTCCAACTGACATCTGCTTGGAAGCTTCTAGTAATGCTGAAGAGCTGGATTAGCTGGATCAGGTGTGTTTGATTAGGGTTGGAGTAAAACTGTGGAGAGCTGTGGCCCTCCAGGAACTAAGTCTTAGACCAGTAGAGACAGATCTACTTCTATATAAACAATATTCTTGTCAAGAAAAATTAGACAGAAACATCAATTGTAAGCGGGGTGGCCAAGCTCCACTCCTGCAATAAGAGCACTGTATCAAATGATGAATTTAAATTTCAGTACATATTTGCTGATGACACTTAATATAATGTGGGATACTTCAATGCAAAGTATAACTTTGAAACTTGTGTAAAATACTCACATCAGTGTGTTGAGTTTACAGTGTTTATCCTTCAGTAGAGCAGCGATCTGATTCACTCCTGTGTCTCTTAGGTCACGTCCACTCAGATTCAGTTCTCTCTGTAGTAACGGGTTTTTACCCACAATTCCTCTCACATACTGACAGGCATCATCTGCATCATGACTCAAAAACCTGCAGAAGGGAAGATGAAGCAGGTTTAAAATCAACTAAACTTAATGTAATCAGTTTGTTTCATTTAACTGGAAATAACTTACCTGCACAATTTGTTGTTGCATAAAAGTTAGTGAAATAATGTTTCTATGAATAATTCACCCTCATATAATTTATGTTATATTATTTGATCACGTCTCACCTCAGTGTCTTGAGTTTACAGTTCTGATCCTGTAGTAAATCATCGAGCTCCTTCACTCCTGATTGTCCAGGATCATTTCCTCTGAGATCCAGCTCTATCAGGTGTGAAGATCTCAGAGCTGAAGCCAGAGCTTTATAACCTTCTTCACTGATACTGCAGTCTGAAAGTCTACAGATAGGACATTTATTTATAATAGGATTTATTTTACAATTAATATCACTGCAAAAAAGACTTCAGTATTATTTTAAAGGGGTCAAAAGCATTTTTTTAAAATTGTATAATGTTTGACTGCACAGGATGACCAGTGCTACAAAAATACTCAGAACAAATCAAACCTTCTGAAACTTATTCACACTTGTATGTTGCGACATTACTCTCAAAAGATCAAGAAAAAATGTATTTCTCAGTTCACAGCTCCTTTAACTTTGAACAAAAGAAATGTTATTTAAACAAACAATCTCACCTGAGTCTCTCCAGTGTGCAGTTTGTATTTTCTAATCCGTTCTGGAGTTTCTTCACTCCTGAATCCTGCAGATTATTGTTGCTGATGTCAAGCTCTTTCAGACTGGAGTTTGATCTCAGGACTGTAGCGAGAGCTGAACAGCTTTCCTCTGTTAGACCACACTTACGCAGCCTAAAATGATGAACATAAGGGGGAGATTTTACAAACACAAAGTACTTGACGCCAACATGTTTTTGTCACCAAATGTCTTTAAAATGCTTTAAATCTACAATAACATATGAACACAATACTCACATCAGTGTGTTGAGTTTACAGTGTTTATCCTGCAGTAAAGCAGCGATCTGATTCACTCGTGTGTCTCTTAGATCATGTCCACTCAGATTCAGTTTTCTCAGGAGTAACGGGTTTTTATTGCAAGGAATTTTAGTCAGATATTTACAGGCTTCATCTGCATCAGGACTCTGTAACAACCTGGACAGGAGAAGAAGGTGACATTACCTGCTACTAATGATGTGCAAGACTAGTCGACTAAACGGTACAGCTGCTACTAGTCGACACTGAAAACAATAGTCGATTACACAAAGAAAAAGAAAATACACAAGATTTTAAAGGTTAAAATTACTGTCGTTTTAATGTTTCTGTGACGAGCGTGTGAAAACTGAGCTCGCGTCCCAGGAGCTCTGGAAGGATAAAGGAGTAACGACAGTGTAGGACGAGAGAGGACCAGGCCTGGGACATTTAAGTTGCATGTTGTTTATGTATGTGCAGCAGTCGGCCATGATGCACCTGCCGTTTACTTTCGTTTTATTTATTTTGTCAATAAAACTTACATTTACAGTTCGTCGGTTCCCCCTTCTTCCCTGAGCCCTGCACTTTGTTACATTTATATTTAAAGGCATTTTAAATTACACATTAAAATAAAACACTGGGGAAAATAATACCTTAAGTTGTACTCTTTTAATTTTACCTCAGATCTCCCATGCGTTTTCTACGTGAGTCGCGGTGAGCTCGGAAATGACCACTCAAAAGACAAGCAAGGTGCGAGAGAATTTTGAATTAAAAAAAATGTTTTATGGGGGAAAAAAAAGTTTTATGAAAGCTGTGACACATCAAACTGGCATAATTGCACTGGAGTCACGTGTAAACATATTCAACACATGCACATAGGTGTGATAGCTAAAGCAATCAAATGCCCATCGCGTCATTCACTTCAACTCTGAAAAAAATATCTTATCTCTGTGACGACAGCAACAGACATGTTCCCACTCAGTTTTGTTGAGGGAGAAGGCTTCCGAAAAGTTATAACACAAGGCAAGCGTACTGCATATTTATGACCTTTTTAGCTGTTACCTGTTTACCTGTTTGATTTATTGTTTCAAATGGATCATATGTAGCCTACGCACAAGTCTTAACTTACTTTAGACTAGTCGAGTCGGTTAAAAAATTTCCATTTAAATGACTGTCAAATTAGTCGAAGCGCACATCCCTAGCCTGCTATAGAGATATATGCTCACAATGTTGTGAAAAAGACTTCAGTCATTTCAAAGCTTTGTTCTTTTTTGTTACTTGTTTTTTGACAGTTAAATTCTCGTCCACCTAAAACGCTTTTAGGACTATTGTATATTATTATTTTAATAGCACTTACCTCAGTGTTTTCAGTGAACACTTCTGATCCTGTAGTAAATCATCGAGCTCCTTCACTCCTGATTGTCCAGGATCATTTCCTCTGAGATCCAGCTCTATCAGGTGTGAAGGGTTTGACCTCAGAGCTGAAGCCAGAGCTTTATAACCTCCTTCTGTGATACTGCAGTCTGAAAGTCTACAGAAAATACATAAGCACAAATTTTAATTAACATTGCACTGTAATATCAATAAATATGACTAAATCACACTACATCTTAACTGAATCAGATATGCGCCAGTTTTATTCTGCTCTTAATGTGCAAGATTAATTATTTAATGATCACCAGGAATCTGTTATTGTTACATTTGAGTGAGCGAGTTTGTTCTAAATTTGATCTTAAATTTAGGTTATTATAGTTAGCCTATACATGTATTAATTCGTTTTCATTAATATTGTATTTACTTAGGATACAGATGACGCTGTAAAGTTATTATAAAGGCCTGCTTACGCAAAGACAAATGTTCCTCAAAAAAAAAAAAAAAAAATCTGCACCAATGAAAAAAAAATACAAAAAAAAGGAAAAAGCCCAACCCCAAATTAAAATAAGAAATTTTTAGGGGTGTAACAGTACACAGAAGTCACAGTTTGGTTAGCACCTCGGTTTTGGGGTCACGGTTCGATACGAGTTTGGTACAATAGGAAAAATGGTCACACTTTAGTTTAGGGTCCAATTCTCACTATTCACTATTAACTACAACTTTGCTCAATAAACCCCTAATTACTGCTTATTAATAATTAGCTAGGTAGTTGTTTAGTTTTAGGTCGTTTTTTTAAATAAAATGATAAACAAAATAATAAATAGTGTTTCTCAGCAAGCTTTTATTTTGGCAGGTTGCCAGGAAGTAAGTATATGCACTGCCAGTTTTAGCCTTTTTTTACAGTCTATGGTTTTAGCACTGCAGAGTGAAGCATGTTATTAGCCATGTTTCCATCCAAATTTGTGAATTAAACTTGTGTGCAAAACTGCAATATCACATAAAATATTTGTGAATAGAGCAGCGTTTCCATCCAGTGAGTCTAAGAGAACAAAATTGTCACTTCCTGATAAACTGGCGCTAAATATTCACTAAGAAAAGCAGGAAAAGCTACTGTATATAATAATTTTCACATAAGCCTATAATAAATTACTTGCGCCTCAGAGCATGCAGACTAAATGCAATAAAGCCATTATCTTGCTTTCTTCTCTTCAGTGAACTAGGGTTACATACGTAAGAGAGACAGTTGTTCTGCCTGGCAGCATTTAGTCCCCCCTGAGTTAGTTGGTACAGTCCTCCTCTAGTGTATTACAAACTAAGCAGTAAATAGAATGCACTCTTTCATTAGTCATATTCTAGCAGGGATGATAAAAACAAAAACAAAAGGTATTTGGTTACAATTCGCTACAAAATTTAATTTTGTGATAAAAAAAAACCTAAATAAATGGAATAATGAAAAATTGTAATTGTGCATTTGAAGTGTCAGAATTTGCTCCACTTAGGCTATATTTAAACATTCAAAGCTTATGCCCAACCCTCCAATACTTTCCGCAATCTGCTCCCTTTCAAAGTAAACTCCTTCGTTTGTGAGCACAAAAAGACGCATTTAAAGTGTGCCCGCTAGTGGACCTCTTTTCAAATGCTCAATACGCACATGCGCTGTTTGTCTTCTGCTCTTTTTCCTAGTGTGGTGGTTAGAAAAACAGCGTTGCGTCCCCTTCTGGATTGGAGTGTGAATCGCGTGTATTCTTCGTATAGCTGAATGCACAGAACCGTGATGTCCGTACCGTGACGTATCGTTACACCACTACCAATTATTAATAATAATAAAAAACTTTACTTAAGCTTTTACTTTAATAATTACTGGAATGTCTTCAAATATAGACTTATTGGCCTCTGTCAAGATCAAGTTTTGTTTATTGTGTTTGGTTCTGTCATTTTAAGTTGACATTGTTTTCTAGTGTGTGTCAGTTTGTTCTCTTGATTAATGACACCGTTCACCGGTTGTCTAATTTATTATCTACCTAGGGTATGTTTACATGGCAGTGATGTACTAAAAACAGACAACAAGGTTGTCAAAACGATCCCTGTTCACACGAATCTGTGAAAACAACTAAAAAGGCTGTATAAGAATAATAATAATAAAAATAACAAAAAAAAAAAAAATTTATATAGCACCTTTAAATTATACTTGTGCTGCCAGGCCAGTAGTTGGCGATGGCACTTAGTCAAGATACACCCCGCGAAAATAATAATACGCATGCGTGAACATGTAGTACGCATGCGCATGATGGCACCATTTTCACAAATTTGTGTTTTTGCTGTTTACATGAAGACTTTAAAAGCATTGTTTTCAAAACCTAGCTGAAACCAGTTGATAAAAGCTTGCATTTTCAGGCCTTCAAAACGCCACTGTTGTGCAAATGAACAGCCAAACTGCATAAAAAGTTTCTTGGTTTCAGTTGAAAAGGTTGTTGTGTAAACAGCCCTTTAGTTCCCTTTCAGTCGAGAACATCAGACGTAGTCGACATCGACTGAATGGGATCACGCTAGGGAGCCTGTCATCTTCGAGCATGTTAGAACGAGCCAATGCGAGCAGGGAGGCATATAAATACAGAAGCGGATGCACGCACCATCTGGCTTATGTGACTAGGCGACTGACTTATGTGACTAGGTGTAAATGGAATTGTTTTGATCAGTAAAAACGCATGAAGTGACCAGGCCCCTACACCATAAAAAAAAACACTCAAGTAAACACTTAGTGAGCTAGATACGCAACACAGTATGAAGCCTATAGTCATTATCTCAAAATACCAAGTGCAAAAAAACAAAACAAAGAACTCACGCACACTATCAATACTTGCAAATGAGTATCAATTTTATTAGCAACGTTTAGGTCTTACCAAAAGACCAAGTGCAGAAACTGTAGTTACGACCAAAACAGTCGACACTGAGGATAGGAAGACGACAAAAACTCCTTTTTGAGGACAACTTAATGTAGCCTACTGCAAGTAGTGGAAAGGAAAAAAGCAAGCGGGCATTTGTTTTGTTTTTAGCACTTTATACTTTATTGAGGTGTTCATTCTTTTTATGTATTTTGAAGTAGGCTAAAAATAATAATTGCATATTTATTAAACAGGTAGTTCACCCAAAATAGAAAATTCTGTCATTTATTACTGTCCACCATGTCGTTCCAAACCCGTAAGACTTTCACTCATCTTCGGAACACAAATGAAGAACTTTTTGATGAAATTGAAAGATTTCTTTCCCTCAATTGACAGCCTACACAACTACCACTTTGATGCTTCGAAAAAAGTTAATAAAAAGATCTTAAAACTAATCCATATGAATTGAGCAGTTTAATCAACTTTTTTCACTTTGCTCCTATATTTCTTTGTGTGCTCCTAAATCTTTTCATTTAAAAAAAGTTCGCGTAGAGCCCTGGGCCCAACCGGACCTGGTTCCCCGAACTCACACTCCTCTCGACAGCCCCTCCCTGGCCCATTTCTCGCACCCGCCGGAGGTTCTAGGTGGTCTACGACAGTCAGTCGTAGACACCATCACTTCTGCGAGAGCACCCTCTATGAGGCATGCTTACGCCTTGAAGTGGAACCTATTCGTTGAGTGGTGTTCTTCTCACCGAGAAGACCCCCGAAATTGCTCGATCCACACCGTGCTTTCTTTCCTGCAAGAGAGGTTGGAGCTAGGGCTGTCTCCCTCCACCCTCAAGGTGTATGTTGCCTCTATTGCCGCACATCACAAAGCAGTGGATGGGAGATCACGACCTGATCATCAGGTTCCTGAGGGGGGCGAGGAGATTGAATCCGCCTCGCGCCCACTCTATACCCTCTTGGGACTTATCTCTGGTGCTAACTGCACTGCAGAGACCTCCCTTTGAGCCTCTTCTGGCAGCTGAGTTAAAAGTCCTGTCTTTAAAAACAGTTCTCCTGCTTGCTTTGGCCTCCATCAAGAGGATAGGGGACCTGCATTTTCGGTTGACGAATCTTGCCTGGAATTCAGGCCGGCTAACTCTCACGTTGTCCTGAGACCCCAGCCTGGATATGTGCCCAAGGTTCCTAACACTCCCTTTCGGGACCCAGCCCTGGCTTTTCTCTGTCCATTCCGTTCCTTACGGATATATGTCGACAGAACGCAAAGCCTCAGGACCTCAGATCAGCTCTTCATCTGTTAAGGAGGCCAGCAGAAGGGAAAGGCTGTCTCAAAGCTGAGGTTGGCCCACTGGATAGTGGATGCCATCATCTTGGCGTATAAGTCCCAAGGTGAACCTTGTCCCCCGGGATTGCGAGCTCACTCCACTTGGAGTGTAGCCGCCTCCTGGGCGTTGGCGCAAGGTGCCTCGCTTACAGGTGTTTGTAGAGCTGCGGGCTGGGCGACACCTAACACATTCGCTAGATTCTATAGCCTACGCGTCGAGCTGGTTGCTTCCCGTGTGCTCTCTTCACAGAGAAGCCAGTTAACAACGTAGCCCCGCTCAATGTGTCGGCTTGCTGCACCATTCCCCTCCTATGGACTGGATACGTGCGCCATTCTGCTCCAGTTGAGTTCCCCTTTGGCAGAACCCTGTTGAGCTCCTCCATTCCCCCTGCGGCCTCGGACGTGGCGGAGCGTCCGATGCCAGGCCTACCACTCATACCACTCGTTCTAACATGCTTGAAGATGACAGGCTCCCTAGCGTGATCCCATTCAGTCATCTCGACTACGTCCTCGCTCCCTCCTTCAGGGAACGGTGGGTTGCATACGCAACCAGGACGTTCCTCTGTGTATTAACACACCCTGTTTGGTTCAGTTCTTTGTCCGGTCTTGTCTTGGTTGAGTGGATGTGTTTCCCCTGTGATTCTCATCTTTATTCTGTGGATAATTGTATTAAAGACAGGCACGCTAATTACACAGCCACGCATAACAGCCTCTAAGTTCTGCATCAATTAAGGCTTCCACATATTTAGAAGCTTAAAGTGTAAGTTGCAGGTTAAATTTTTCACGAAGATAATGCAATGTGTTTATTAAACATAAAGATAAGAACCGCCCACCATTGTTTTTTATACCAAAATGCTGATATAATATGAAAAGTTGGCACTTTTAACAGTGGTTTTAACCGCTCCCGCTCCCTTCCACTAGATGGGGCGTGACGTCATAAGAGGAACTCACTAGTAGAGTTACCGTACGCTAGCAGCTATATTCGCCTTACATAACTTCAGAAAAGTTGGTTGTATGTTTTATTTGATAAAAAAAATTATGGATAAAATAACTCAATTGTAAACATACTCGTGTGTGCTGACTTCAAGGGGACCATGATCCTGCCTGAAATGAGAATAAGCTATTCGCAAAACAAACGGGTTCAGGCACGTCAGATCAGCCGGTCGCAGGTCGAGCTGTTCCACTAAACTCCAAAACGCGTTCACCTCACGGCAGCACATACTCTCCACTGCTGATTCAATTGGGTGGCATAGCCCACACAAACACAGTGATGGGGACATCGATCTCTCTTTTTCTTTTCTGACAATAAACATCGCTAATTAAATAGTGAGAAATTGATAACGCGTGGATTGAGGAAGGGTATTACATGACGTTTGAGGCGTCGATGAGACTAGCGATTGATGCCTGTGCATCATTTGGACTGACTTACTGTAAGTAAATAATGTCTTCAGTCGTTGTCCCTCCTTGCTATTCTACATGACGGCAATATTTTGAAAAGTCTTGCTTGTTCCGTTATATTATCCGGGTTAAGTTTGCACCAGGCTAGACTAGCTCTAACGTAGCTAATGTTACTCACCAGGACACCTGGCCAACCCTCCACTAACTCTCCTCACACCAAGCATTAATAAATCTTTGAGTGCCATGGCTTCCCTCTCTCACGCCTGACCGGTTAAAAATTGTAGGGCTGTGGTCCATAAAGAATTTGATGGTTTCCCACATCCTCAGTCGTTCTCCAAATAGCCATAATATAGTAAGAATCTAGCGGAGTATGGGTTGCGAGTTCCTCTTGTGACGTCATCACCCAGTAACTGAAAAAAACACGCTACCTTTGAAGAAACCCCAATAAATGTTATTTTAACGCATTTTAAGACAGAAATAATTAAATATATACATATAGAGCACTTTAATTTACACATTAATTGGCTGTGGTGGTTAACCTGCAACTTACACTTTAAATAAAGTAATGAACTCGAAACATAGAACAAGACTAAAAATATACCACGTTTTGGTTTTGTTTCATGCTCCTCTTTCATGTCTGTCATGTGATCCCCTGTTCTAGTTATGTGATCCTGCCATGTTTTCTGTGTTGTCATTAGTCCTTGTGTATTTAAACCTTCATGTTTGCCTTGTTCCTCGTCAGTAATTGTTTGTGTAACCACTGTTTGTAAGCATTCTGAACATGTTCATGCCATTGTTTTATGTTTGACATTACTTTTTTATTTTATGCTTTACATTACTCTCCATTTGGAAGCACATTTTGTAAACAAATTAGTACATTTATTTATTTATTTATTTTTCCGCATGTCATGTATGGGGATACAACCACTCATGTAGAAAAACTCCACCTAGGCTGTGAAAAATAGTATTTACATGTTTTCAAACAGTTCATCCTATTTATCCAATCCTATTCAGATTTTTTTTTTCTCATTGAATTAAATTTATCAAACAAAACAAGAGCTGCTCAATACCAACCTCCAAACCCTGTTCCAGATTCTTCCCCTGGTATTTAATGTCACTTAGCAAAAGAGTCAGTGAGCCACCAAGGTAGTGTGTCATGATCCTGGTATTCTCTCTCTCTCTTTCTCCCTCTGCTGGTCTCATTCACACACTCACACACACCCTCCTTTTACACACACACATACACTCACTGGCCGTTTCTCAATATGCGTTCTTGTCTGTACTTGTGTTCTTGTGGACTTGTGAAACGTCATCAGTCGCTGCCCAAGTACTGTTCCAATTCAAAGTTCACATCTAGCCAAGTCCAGTTCAAATCCCCGGATGTGTTCTTGATCCGCCCCTTTTACCGAGGATGCATCGAGAGGTGACTTGTGCGGACTTGAGACAGCCAGGTATCCCAGAATGCATCTCACACCAACCAGCAAGCGTCAATAACAGAAGAGAAACCCCGCGTAATTTAAAAATACTGCTGTTATTGTGTCACGAAATGTAGTTTTAAGAGTATTTCAGGCGAGAATGTAGTTGTTTAAAGCTCAAATCTTTGGTTTCTGACAGGGTTTCTGCAGGTTTCAGTAAGTCAAATTTAAGACCTTTTTAAGACATTTTAAGACCATAAAGATTGAAATTTAAGACCTACACAACGCATTATACAAGTAAGATAGATTACGTAAGTTACCTCAGGATCACTAGAGTATCTATCTATCTATCTAGGATCATCTAACGTGTGTGTGTGAGAGAGAGAGGGAGATGTAGATATTTTTTTTAATAGAAAATTGTACTTTTGCATATTATACTGTAAAAACACAATTATTGTTGATTTTAGTTGATCATAGTTAATCATAACTAGAGAGGAAATGATGAGATGATTAAAGTGATCAAAATGATCACGGTTATCACAGAATCCTGTTCAAAAAGTACTAATACTACAGAATGAAGTCAATTCAACAAGTTTTATGTCGAAAAACAGTAAATAACAAATTGATCAGCATCAATATGCACTTTTTGTTTACGCAAACATTAAAATACCATTAAAAATGATGGCCAGATTTTAAAAGAGTGTCTTGCAACATGTTATCTACTAACATGTACAAGTTCAAATAAAGTTTTGACAAAAAAGGTTTTATACAAAGATAAACCTCATATTTTAGCCTTTAAATAATTTTTTATAAAAAGATTGAGTCAAAAAAGATAAATTACTGACATTTACACATTAGTTTATATTTATTAGTAGTGTTTGGGTGCACCCCCATCCTTCATGTTGACTGAGCTTTCAATGTTGTTATGGAAAGGGGTGATTGGTTGGTTCCTGTCACATGACCTGCGGTGCGCTTGCGGCATTCTGAAAAGTTTAGATTTTTTTCATCTCGTTGCACCTGGTAAAAAGAACAGAGAACAGCCTTTCCTCGGCTAGTGCTGCTGGCGTTTTGCCGCTGGCTCGGATGTCTCTAGTCTAAGTGGTTTAACATGAGATATAAATCGTCTTGTGTATATCTAACGGGCGATTTATTCATGTATTTATTTTATTTGTCTCATTAATCTATAATTTGTTCCCTGGCAAAACGTTTTGGTTGAGGGCAAAGTGAAGTTTCATAGCTTTATATATTTAGTCTATTTAACTTTAACGTTGTAGCCTAGAGAGCTGACTTATGTTTGACTGAATCGTTTGCTAGCTTCTTATACCTTTTAGGCTACTTATACTTTTATAATGGCTATTATTGATCATTAAAACTCATTTAACAAAAAAGGTTATGTCATTGTATTATATATATATATAAAACATATAAAATATTTTATTATACATGTTGCCTCCATTCTCTTCACTGTATGTATATATAATAAAATAAAATGACACAACCCTGTCTCTTTTTGCTAAATGTCAGTTTTAATGATCAATATTATGTTTGTTTTTAAAACCTATGTTTTTTATGTATCATATTTTTTTAATTAAAACAAAAAGAGTCAGGGTTGTGTCTTATATTACGTGTTGTTATACATGTATGCAGTGAAGATAATCAATTGCGTTGCCTGAACCACATTTGTGTGGCCATTAATAGATTTTTTTAAATGAAAATGAAAAGAGGCAGAGTAGTGGTTTATAACATATTTTGTTTTATTGTAGCCTAAATATATATAAAGAGATAACCGGAGTAGCCAGAGCGAGTTGAGTGACGCTATCAAGTACGCCGCTGTTCCATTTGCAGAATAACCGGACTTGCGTTCTCCTGAGTCGAACTTGGCAAGTCCAAACTACCAAGGACGCAAGTCCGAAGTTTGCATACTTGGTATTGAGAAACGGCCACTTATACTCAGCTCACACAGTTTCATTACCTGCTGCCATCACGCTCATCCTTTCCACACCTGTCCCCTCTTTCTCTCTGATTAGCACCTCTACTTCTAGTTCTATTCTTTCCTTTGTCCTCTGCCAGATTATTAACGTTGTATACGTATGTGTTTGATCTCTCTAGTCTCTACCATCAAGTCTTGTCTTGTCCTGTCTGGTCTATACTACCTTCTCGTCTACCTCCACTGCCTTAAGTGTTTGCGCTAAATCTGTGCTCTGCCCAGCTTACCTGCCACTGAATGCTGTGATCGGCCCCGTGAGTACACCAGTCTACGGCCGCTGCTGCTAGCCACCGCTGTTCTCTTCTACTGACCTGTTTACCCTGCCTTGGGTCTTCATCTGCTTTTGTTGATTATTTATGAGAGACTTTCTGTTTGCCAGCTAAAGCGGCCAATTGCCTAATTTCTATTAAAGACATTATTACCTGCTTTCGCTTTTGGGTCCTCTCTCTCAACTCTGACACAGTGTTATATATAACGGCAAAGTGTGAATCTGATTGGTTGGTCAGTTTTCTTTATAGTGCAATGGAAAAAATAACAGCTCTCCATAAAAAAAAAAAAAAAAAAAATGTCAGTCTGAATGAACAGCAGTTTATGGTGAAATGTACTCACTTGAGTATCTTCAGCTCACACACAGGCTTCTTCAGTCCCTTACAGATCTCTTTGACTCCAGAGTTCAGCAGACGGCTGTTGTTCAGGTTCAGCTCTTTCAGGATGGTTTTAGAGGAGAGAACAGTAGCTAGAACTGAACAGCTTTTCTCTCTCAGTTTACCATTATTCAGCCTGAACACAGAAAAAGCATTTTTTTTTTTTATTCAGTACATATTTATTATGTACACATTACACATGAGATCAACAGCTCTTCATATCTGCTCACACAAGTGACTGACAGTCTTTTATAATGAATAGAAGTTATAATGTATAAATCACACTGACTCACTTGATTTTCTCCACTTTGCTATGAGAGTCCATCAAAAGAGCAGAGAGCTTCTCTCCATTCAGATCTCCTAATTTATCTTCACTCAGATCCAGTTCTGTCAGTAATAATGGACTTTTACCCAGAACTTTAGTGAGATACTCACACGCTTCCTGTGCAGCAGCACTTTTCAAAAACCTACAGGAAATAGAAGAGAATTTTAGATGAGATAATTTGTTATAATTTTATAACTTTTGCTGCTCCCATCCTGCTTATGAGTGGAGTTATAAATCAAATCCAGAAAAAAATATAGATCATTCCCAATAGTATGTTTCATAGTTAGTGTATGAGTGTGATGTAGGAAAATCAATTCCAACAAGAATAAGTAAGAATTTAAATTCTTCTTATCAATTCCTTTCTGTGGATTTTAATGTGATTTTAAACCATTCAAGATGACTGAAGTACTTTTGTAACTGAATTTGTAATGCATATCTTACATTTGATTTCAGTTTCTGTACCTGAACATCTGAAAATCTTAAACGTTTGTATCTTTTAGTTGTATTTATTTGTGTTATTGCTAATGTGTTTATTTGTTCTTATTTAATTGCTGAGTATTTATTGTATTTAATAATGCTTTAAATTTATATTAGTTAGAATAGCTGTTTTTGCTGTGGTATTTTTGTTAAAACCATAGGCAAAAGTTCCTTGTATAAGTTCTTTAGCTTTTAGATTTTTGTTCATGGTATTTAGCATGGTATTATAACATTTCGGAAAAAAGACTATGTGAATGATATTGTAACAGTTATTCTGTTATACGCGTTTAGTTTAGTTTTCATGGACTTTTAATTTGCATTCTTCAGTTCCTGTTTTCCTTTGTTCAGTTTTCCCACTCCTCCTTTGTTGTCATGGTAACTAATATGATTTGCCATTGTTCAAATGTGTCGTTGTTGATCACCTCGTTTTTACCTGTGTATATAAGTTCCTGTGTTTTCAGTTCTAATTTGTCTTGTCACATTAACGTTAAGTTGTGTTTGCTCGCCTGCCTGCCTTTTGGATTGTTTGCTCGATTATTAAAGCCTTTTTGAACCTAATCTTCATCATCCTGTTCTTCCTACAACCCAAACGTGACATATTTTTATTTTTTTTACCTTATTGGAATCAAAACTAGGAATTGATAAAAATCGGAATCAATAAGCAGAATCAGAACTAGAACTACCAACTCTAGTGTGATGTTTCATTTGGTTTTTGGTTGTACCTAGAGTTTTGAATTTGTTTCTAAAGCATTCCTTTTAAGTTTTAGCTTTATAACCATAAACTAACATTTACATAAGGCTGCAAATACATATTTTTTGTGTGTGTGTGTGTGTGACAACCAAATAAGAACTTGTATAGAATGTTTTCTTCAATGAATAATTGTTTATAGATGATGAAAGCTTTGTTGATGAAAGAGAATTTGATATTATTAAATGTAATAATTTTTTTGGTGTGTGATAAATGAACTAGAAATTCTTAAATTGGAGATAAGCAGCAATCACTACAAAATTGTAATGTTTACTGGATATTATGTGATGTTTTAATGTTTATTGCAATTGTGAAAAATAAATAGCTTAATTTATTAACAAAATATGCACGTTTTACTGTTTAAGGAAATATAAAATCTGCACCTGTTCATCAACGCAGCAGAAGTGTAGTAACTGATAGTGCTGTTAATGTTCTGTTTATACCAGAAGTTTATTGCTTATGAAAACAAATTCATGATCTTGCTAATTTTAATCCTCCATATTATGTGATGTGATTAATAAACAATGGATCAATACAAGACATGAAAATCAACTGATTATTGTTTTGTTGCAGCATGGTTTCAGGTTATTAAAAAAGTACAATTTTATTAAATATTTCAAGGTTTTATTCACCTGGTCTTTAATTTACATTGTTCATCCTGTAGTAAATCACTGAGCTCCTTCACTCCTGATTGTCCAGGATCATTTCCTGTGAGATCCAGCTCTATCAGGTGTGAAGAGTTTGATCTCAGAGCTGAAGCCAGAGCTTTATAACCTTCTTCACTGATACTGCAGTCTGAAAGTCTACAGAAAAACAGAAGAAAAAATGAACAGTTGTTATTATTCTTTTTGGAGACACAGATTATCGTATCACTAATGGGATTTATGAATGGCTTCTGACAAATTAGACAAATTATGAACAAATTATTGCCATATAGAGTGTGCAAAAACATGTGTCAATATGATGTTTTTATTTTAATATTGGCAAAATCTCCCTTAGATATATATGCATTGACCAAAACCTTATTAAATGAAATAACTTTAATAACCTAATCTTATTAAATTAATAGTTCACCAAAAAATGAAATTCCATAATTTTGGGATTTTGTCCTCATGTTGTTTACACATTTATTTTCTTCACTAAACACAAAAAGAGATGTTTAAACTGAATTTTAGCCTCAGTCATAGTGTACATTTAAAAAATAGTAAAACTTTTTTTCTTCAGTTCATCTAATTAAATAAACCTTAATAAATAACCATACATAAACATGCACAAATGTAGATGAATGTTAATACACACTTCAGTTTCTCCAATCTGCATTGTGTATTTTCCAACAGAACACAGATCTTCTTCATTCCAGAGTTTCCTAGTTTATTCTCACTCAGATCCAGCTCTATCAGGTTTGAAGGGTTTGAATTAAAAGCTGAAGTCAGAGCAGCACAACCTTCTGCTGTAATACTGTTATTATTCAGCCTGAAGAGAGAGAAAACAAAGACAGGAAACATTCTTCAGTTTATTTCTGCCACAATTCACAATACAGTAACGGAAGGATACATTTATTTGATAGATCAACTAATCTCAATCCTCAAAAACTTTAAAGAGCAATGACAGTCTTTTATCAGACTTTAAAACTGTAATGTATTTTTTTCTTTTGTAAAGTATAAAACAATGTAAAATACTCACATCAGTGTGTTGAGTTTACAGTGTTTATCCTGCAGTAGAGCAGCGATCTGATTCACTCGTGTGTCTCTTAGTTCACGTTCACTCAGATTCAGTTCTCTCAGGAGTAACGGGTTTTCACCCACAATTCCTTTCACATACTCACAGGCTTCATCTGCAGCAGGACTCAAAAACCTGCAGATAAGAAGATGAAGCAGAATTCAAATAAATTCTTAAACTTGATCTAAGGAAAAATAACATGAATATGTGTGTGAAATGGTTCATTTTGTATTAGTGAAATAATGTTTATATAAATAAATTGCCTGCATATCATTTATTTTGTACTATTTGATCAGGTCTCACCTCAGTGTTTTCAGTGAACAGGACTGATCCTGTAGTAAATCACTGAGCTCCTTCACTCCTGATTGTCCAGGATCATTTCCTCTGAGATCCAGCTCTATCAGGTGTGAAGGGTTTGATCTCAGAGCTGAAGCCAGAGCTTTATAACCTTCTTCTGTGATACTGCAGTCTGAAAGCCTAGAAGAAGACAAAAAGAGACAAATAGTCTTAAAACTGAAATAATTACTCCTTCAATAACAGACCTGCAAACTCACAGAAGGTGAAAAAGGTGACAGGTTTATGAATGTAATCACTGTGGGGCGTCTGGGATTTTTTGTGTGATTTAAACATGTAAATTACACGTTCAGGTGCACTCTAACAATAATGGAAATATTAAGCCTTTGAACTTTCAGTGCACAGAAGAGCAAATAGGACATACACTTCTTTTACAATTCTTATTAAAATATGTCATAACAGTAGAAAACAAAGCATTTAATTTGTAAAATATTAAACATTTCATAGTAACAAAGTAATTATATTGCAATCTAATGGCTTATTTGAATATTGTATACACTCACATTAAAGGGGCAGTAAGTAAGAATTACTCCCATCTAGTGGTGAATTTGTATTTTGCAATCAAACTAATTTTGCTCTCCAGCGCCTCGCGTTTTCAAATGCGCGTTGCATCTACGGTAAGCGATATGTACCAAAAAGCTTTGACAGGATGTCTTCTAATAGCACCTCGTCGAGTTTTCCTTCTGGTGAACTGGTTTGTTATTTCAAACAAACTACAACTTGACACAACGAACAAACGAATGTTACAGTTTTGAACAAACAAAACTTGCAACCTTGTTTATAGGACCTTCTCTACTTTACTCAATAGCTGCTATTCATCAAAGAGCCTGTTTAACTTTTAACTATGTTCTACTGTCTATATCAGTGTTTCCCAACCTTTTTTCAGTCAAGGCACCCTTTGAAATTTAAAAAAAATGTGTGGCACCCCACACTGTTGTCACGATACTACTTTGATACTATACTTTGAAATGTGCTGGTTTTGTTTTTTATTATTATTTTTGATGTGCACAAATAAATGACAGGTAGGCTACCAGTACCATAAGATTTTCTTCTTCCTGTTCCTTTTTTTCCTTCGTTCATGCATGTTACAAATGAATGAATGAATTAAACATTTTTAATTTTATATAATATATAATTTTGTTATAATTGCACAAGATAGCTTGTTTTTACTATATTTTATGTAGCCTAATAATTTCACAGTAAATCTCCAAATTAATGTAGAAACATCATAAAGACAGTATATTTCAAATAATTGTTTAATGGCATCTTTTTATGAATGAAGTGTTATTTGATTCTGATGTCACTGCTGCACTGTCACGTGGATCCCACACGCGTCCCATTTTCTCACAACTCTTAACGTTCATTTAAGACTTTATTTAACTAATTTAAGACTGCTCTCATGAGGATACTCAAAGCGAAAGCTCGAAAGAGAAGTCGAGTCTGGCGCGCGTCGTGTCAGCATCACAGGACAGCGCATTCTCTTTTGTATTTTCTCGCTTGCATGGCATGAAGAAGAACGTGATTATATAATGTAACGCTAGCCAAAGGATGACAGAAAAAAATGCTGCTTTAATTGCGTTAAATATTTTTAACGTGTTAAACTGAAAAATATTAATCGCACGCGTTGCGTTGACAGCAGCACAACCGATGTGAATACGCGGCAAGACGGACGTTGTGACAATTCGTGTGTATTTGACTGTAAGCGCATCAATGAAAAATAGGCAGCTTTATGTGGACGCACTGGGAATGAGGCACGGGAATAAAATCACATGCAAGCGCAACCTCCGCAATTCAACGCCAAAAACTTATGATTTGCATTTGTATTATAAATTTGTGCGCATTATTTGTTGTTATTAGAGACTTCCGACGATCCGAGATTGATGGTAAAGATTTGTTTTTTTTACACAGTTTCCCGCTGGGAAACGCTGGTCTATATAGGCTAATAAAGAAACAAAAAGCCTGTAATTAAGACCTTAACATTGACTTACCTGTCGAGAAGAAAGCAGGCAACTTCAGCGTCTCTTTTGAAAGCTTTCTCCTGCATTAGCTATCCCGACATTATAGCTAATAACCCTTGTTTTTGTAATCTCCGATCACGTTTCCCTTTACGGTCTTATTGTGGAGTTTTTCGACTAAGAGGACTCGTTATCCTGTGACTTAACCGTGCAGTGCAGCCTTTTAAACTTGCCGGGGCAGTGACAAAAGCGCCTCTCACTGCTCTGCTCCGTTTCTGCTTCAGTCACTTGACGGGGGCTCTGAACGAAAACGCGTTGTGGAAACGCGTTGGCCTAGTATTTTTTGTCCCTCTCTGCTATTATAGTTTTTCAAGATGGCGGAACTACATGGAAGCCTCCGTGGACCTACCCGTCCCATGCAGGCGCGTAGCCAGTAATGGGCCAGGGCGGCACTGGCCCACCCACATAACTCACTGGCCCGCCCAGGCAAGTTTGATCAAAATACATTTTTAGTTTATTTTTATTATTCAAATGTATTTAAGAAAATATATTAATATAAACCTGATTTATTGTTGACTGGTGTGTGTGTTTAATTCTGTTTCCGAATAAAATGCGTGAAAGCCTCCCTCCGGAACGTAATTGGTTGCTAGGGGTTCCGAGTCCGACAGGCAGACTCTCTAGGCGGCGGGCTCTGGCGGTCTTTAGTTCTTTGAAAAATAACTCTGTGACTCTTTGGACTATGATGAGATCATTTCTGTTTTTAATACTAAACCCAGGCACTTGCATCTTGTTTTGTAGAATGAAAACAACAAAGGTAGGCCAGTTGTTTAACTAATTTCCTTCATTTTTGCCCGTGAAGTGATTTAAGGCGAGACACGGCAAAAACATCGTTTTTTTTTTTTTCACTGGTCAATTTTAAGATTTTGGGCTATTTGTCTTCTTCAATGCATTATTTCAGACTTGTGGTGAAAAAAAAATCCAAAATACACATTTAGGTCTTTATTTTACTACATTTTGTCTATTTGCGTCTGTATATTTCTCCTAAATTCAACAAAAGTTGGCGTTGTTAATCAATATGCTGCACCGCGATCGCTTTCTGCACCTGTCATAACACAAACACCGTTGAAAAGCTCTCCTTTCTCCTGTACACAATGCTGTCGGAACCAAATATGGTAATTTCCTTTAATCAGCAACCAATCGTGAAAGTACAATGGGGCATTTAACTCTAAAAGCGAAATCTCATTGGCTGATATCAATTTCTGACAATGTGATTCGTTCAGATGCATCACGTGACGTGCTCTGACATTTTGATGTGTGTTTTTGACTGTTTTTGACTGGGGTTCTGTTCAGTTGTTGGCCATAAATGCTGTGTTATAAGTTTTGATGTGTTTTAGGTGGTTTGTATTGTTGTTGCTGATGATTTGATAAGATATTGTGTCTGTAAATAGTTGTTTCTGCTAAAAAGTATGATTTTTTACATTACAAATCTTTAAATGCTGTTTTCTCAAAATTAGTTGTTTGTCATTCTCCAGAATAACTGAGGAAGTTTTATGGTAATATCTATTATTTTAAAATGTTACCCTATTCACCTGTCTCGCCTTAAGTTACTGGTGTGTTGTGTACTGTATAGCTGAATGCCTTATAGGCTATCCTACTGTACATTGTTTAGTTTAAATTAGTTGCAATTTTTTTGGCACAAAAGCTTAATTTCCACCAGGCTGCATTGTATATGGTTGATTTAACAGAAATTGGGGAGTGTGTTGTTATTCATTTCAAACCATGCTTATTAATATATTATTATTATTTACTTATTAATTATTATTTAAGTAATTTTTTTTTCTAGGAAAAACTATTGGCCCACTCACTTTTTCACTGGCCCGCCCAAAATACAATTTCTGCCTACGCCACTGGTCCCATGTATATAAAGATAATAAATTCTTCGTTTACGAGGATAAGTCAGATCATTGGCAGAGGTATTTGGACACCATTGAGGACATATTTATGAATAAAAATATTGATTTTAGATAATAAAATACCTAAAAAGTTACTTATTGTCCCTTTAAAGACATAAGCTATCCAAAACACAACTTGTTTAATAATGCTAAATACAAAGTTTATAATGGCTGTTATTGTTCAGTAAATTATATTTTATATTTTAAAGCCCGTAAGTTTTACCTCTTTGTCGCCATCTCTGTTTGAACCCTGAAATTGCAGTTATTGTGTTATTTAGTTATCTTCTTTATGTAGGCTGTTCATCAGTACGGCTCCAGTGCGCAAGAATCGAATGTTTTGAGGTGTATGTGTGGGTTGTCTATCAACGCACCAGTTGTCAATGATGATTGTCGTTTTGTACTTGCTGGATCACAAACCGGCATCAAAATGACAAGTTTAATTACATTCAGCTGCAGTAAGAAGAGGCTACAAAAGATCCGCCACCTGCTGCATCCACACACGCGATATAGCTTACTATCCGGGACTCCTTTATTATGTATACAGACGTGACGTAATGATGCAAAGACGAACGGCAGAAGCTTGTTTTTCCCCGTGAAAACCTACTAGTACCACTCAAATTATAGACATAAACAAGCTTACTGTTGTGAATTGGGCTACTGTAAGGAGATCGTTTTGAACACTGGCTGGTTATGCACTTGCTCCAAATTGGTATACATTAACAAAAAAGTTATGGACTGCAGCTTTAGGGTCCTATTTTTACAATATAAGGCTGTGTTTACACTGGCACAAAATCCGATCTTTCAGAATTTGTTGCACATGTGTAAACACAAAAATCCGCTCGAGATCCGATTTTTCGCATCTAATCTGAGCCACTTCCAAATGTGGTTTTAAATCAGATACATATCCGATATCTGGACATTGACCTACGTCTTAACAAGCATATTCGATTCCCCTTTGAATTCCCAGGCGAGGACGACCCGTTTATTTACAAAGATAGCTTTTTAATGTTGTATTATGAGGCAGACGTGCCTGTATGCGCTCGCTCACAGCTTTAGAGAGTGATTTGTGTGGTTCCCATTAATGTCAATAGTAAAGAAATTCTGGAAAACATGAGAGTGGGAAATTTCACAGTGAAAAGTGTAAAAAAAGATTGACCAAAGGAATAGAGAAAAAGGAGACAGAGTCAATACTGATTGAATTTGAGGAGAAAGAGTTACCTAAAGAAGTATATTTTGGCTTTGTAAGATATAATGTAAGAGAATATGTACAGAAACCAATGAGATGCTACAACTGTCAGGAGTTTAGACATACAGCTAAAATGTGTAAAGGGAGAAGAAGGTGGACAGAGGAACCAGAATATAGAGATGGAAGAGTGAATAAAGGAGAAGAGGAAATGAATGATCAGCATGGATAGAGAAAAAGAAACTGGTCACATTCACTGCAGGAATAATTAATGCATATGAGATGAAGTCAATGACACAAAGAATTCAAGTAATTGTGAAAGCAGCAGAACACCATTTGGACATGATGAGGCTGAAATGGGAGGAAATAAATGGTGAACTCAGAAGTCAGGTGAGATGATTCATAATCCTAATAATGCTAATTTTACAATGGAATGTGAGAAGTCTGTTAGCTAATGGGCAGGACTTCAAGCAAATTGTTGTTAGTAGGATAGAAAAAACTGAGATTGTGTGCATTCAAGAAACTTGGTTAAAACCTCAATTGGAATTTTTTTTTTTTTTTGATTATGTGGTAGTAAGGTATGATAGAAGGGAGGGGTGAGGAGGAGGGTGTGTATAAAGCAAGGAATACCGTACCAAGTCTTAAGAGTAGGAAATGAATGAGAATGGGCTGGAAATAGAGAGTTGGTAATTGTTAATTATAATTATTATAATCCTTGTAAAAAGCTAGAGAAAACCAAGCTAGAAGAGATAGAGGGACAACATTTTAATACTATTATATGGTGTGGGGATTTTAATGGCCATAACACATTGTGGGGGAGGGGAAGAATTTACTACAATGGTCAAATAATAGAAGAAATGCCAGAAGAGAAGAATTTAGTGTTCTTACATAATGGTGTATGTACAAGAATTGATGTTAACACTGGAAAAGAATCAGTATTAGATTTCACATCAGTATCAAATAAAATTGCAGTAAAATGTGATTGGACAGTGCATAAAGATGAATGAACGAACGAACAAACTTTACACCCAAAGCGCTTGACAATCATGTCGGGGTCTCTCCTCTACCACCACCAGTGTGCAGCATCCACTTGGAAAGATGGCACAATAGACAGTGATCATTATCCAGCGTGGTGCAAAATAAATCTAGAGGTAGTATGGAGTATTGAGGAAGCAAGTGGGAAATGGATTTTTGAGAAAGCTTATTGGGGAAAATTCCAGAAAGAAAGTAATAAGATTGATTAATCAAATTAACGATGAATTGAGTGTTGAAACATTAGACAACCTAATAAAGCAAGAAATAATATCAGCAGCAGCAGAATCCATTCCCAAGAGTAAAGGAAGATGTAAAAAGAAAGCAGTGCCAAGGTGGGATGATACATTTAAAGAGGTAGTGAAAAATAGAAATAAATAATTTAGGTTAGTTAAAATAACACATTATCAGCATTTGATTCAGTATAAGCAAGCTCAGGCAATAGTAAGAAGGACAATCAGACAGACAAAAAGAAAATTCTGGAAATCTTATTGTGGCACAATAGGAAATACAACTCAAATAGACGAAATATGGGGAATGTTTAAAAAGATGTGGGGATAAAAGAGAATGGAATTACCCAGTTATGACTGAAGGAAATGAGATTGCAACAACAAACAAGGAAAAGGTAGAGATGATGGCAAAAGGTTTTGTTACTATAAACAGTTCTAGAAGAATAGGAATATAAAGAACAAAAGCACAGTATAAGGATGTGATATGCAGGAAAGATAATGTGGATGAGGAGCAAGATGCTCCTTTTAGCATGGGAGAGTTGCAGAGAGCACTGGATAGGACAGGGAAAACGGCTCCAGGAAAAGATGAAGTGTGTTACAGTATGTTAAAACATCTAAGTATGGAAGTTCTGGAGAAATTATTGATGTTATACAGTGCGTGCAGAATTATTAGGCACGTTTATTTTCTGATCATATATTTTTTTCAGGCACATTTGACCAATTCCAAACCACATTAATCGTAATAACTACAATTGATTTTGTATTTAATCATTTATAAGTTTTATATAATTGTTCATGAAGGCTGGAAATGAAAAACGCCTTATTATTAGGCAAGTTTTCTTTTACAGATAAAATAAGCCAAAAAGAGATTTAACTCAGACTGAAAAGTCAAAAATGATTAAATGCCCATGAGAAGAATGCAATAATAATGCAAAACTAGAAATTGCAGTTAAGGCATGGGTCAACAGGGTCAGACAAAAACAGGTGGAGAAGAAAAGACTCATGTTAACTGCAAAAGAATTAGGAATTAAGGTGAAGAATTAAGTGTGAAACCATCAGGAACCCTTTAGTCTTCAGCTCCACCATTTTCCAGAACTGTAGCCTACCTTGAGTCTCCAGAAGAGCAAGGTGTCAGGATCTCACTCATCTCAGAGACTTGGGTTAGGTAAAGAATCCTAAAAATGAACCCCCTCTTGATAAGAATCACAAGCTGAAGTGTTAATTAAAGAATTAATCTTTCAGAATATGTTTTAATAAGTTTTGGGAGTTTATTTTTAGTCCATCTCTGCAAAACGGACTTCAGGGTAGGAGATTGTTAGGCTTCCGGGTGGATGAAGTAGGACGCAAACTCAAAGATGAAGAATTCCAAGGCTTTAATTCTCAATTATAACAGATACACAAAAACAGGGAGTGTGTGCTCAGAACAAGACTACCTAACATTAAACATTGACCGACAAAGACTAAAGGAACACACAGGACTTAAATACACAAGGAAACAGATCAGGAAAATATGACACAGCTGGGGCAAAACAAACGAGATAACTAAACGAGGTGATTAACAGGGCACAGGTGAGACAGATGAATTAATGAACTGAATACAAATCACAAACACAGTCCAAACTCAAACAGAAACGTGACAGTACTCCCCCCCCTCCCCGAAGGCGCGTCCTTGCGCTGTATAACATCCTAAGGGGTGGGAGGGTGGGCGCCCTGGAGGCAGATGAAGGCGTGGTTGCCCAGGACAGGAAGCCTCCAGGGTGGAGCTGGCTGCTCGGGGAACCAGGGCAGAACAGGATGTGGGCGTGGCCACGGCGGAGCTGTCGGATCCTTGGGCATCCATAGCGGAGAAGACCCCGGAGGCAGATGAAGGCATGGTTGCCCAAGACAAGAAGCCTCCAGGGCGGAGCTGGCTGCTCGGGAACCAGAGTAGAGCAGGCTGTGGGCGTGGCCACGGCGGAGCTGTCGGACCCTTCGGGCGGCCATGGTGGTGCGGACCTTTCAGGTGGCCATGGCGGTGCGGACCCTTCGGGTGGCCACGGCGATGAGAACCCCTCGGGGTGACCGTGGCCCCTCGAGTGGCCAGGACGGAGCTCTATGGCCCCCCCCCAAAAAAATACTTGGGGAAAGTCCCGAGTTTTAACACTGGACAGGAAGAGGCAGGGGGCGAAAGCGGCTCTGGGCTGGACAGGACCAGCGATGAAGGCGGCTCTGGGCTGGACAGGACCAGCCGCGAAGAGGGCTCTGAGCTGGACAGGACCAGCGATGAAAACGCCTTTGGGAAGACTGGTTCTGGCTCTTGCTCGAAGACTGGCTCTGGCTCTTGCTCGACCGGGCAGCCGACCCCCCGACTCGGAACTAGACTCGGAACTGGACTCGGAACTGGACTCGGAACTGGACTCGGAACTGGACTCGGAACTGGATCTGGCCTCTCTGGGCCAACAACTGTCTCAGGCTCGGCGGGCATGACGCGAACTGCCTTGTCTTCGGCAGATCTGGCGTGAAGTGCGGGCTCGGTTGGACTCGGAACTGGATTCGGAACTGGATCTAGCCTCTCTGGGCCAACAACTGTCTCAGGCTCGGCGGGCATGACGCGAACTGCCTTGGCTTCGGCAGATCTGGCGTGCTGTGCGGGCTCGGCTGGACTCGGAACTGGACTCGGAACTGGATCTGACCTCTCTGGGCCAACAACTGTCTCAAGCTCGGCGGGCATGACGCGAACTGCCTTGGCTTCGGCAGATCTGGCGTGAAGTGCGGGCTCGGCTGGACTCGGAACTGGATCTGGCCTCTCTGGGCCAACAACTGTCTCAGGCTCGGCGGGCATGACGCGAACTGCCTTGGCTTCAGCAGATCTGGCGTGAAGTGCGGGCTCGGCTGGACTCGGAACTGGATCTGGCCTCTCTAGGCCAACAACTGGCTCAGGCTCAGCTGGTATGACGCTCTCAATCTCAGGCGCGGCGGGCATGACGCAAACTGCCTTAGCTTCGGCAGATCTGGCGTGAAGTGCGGGCTCGGCTGGACTGGCGTGAAGTGCAATCGCGGCTGGACTGGCATGAAGTGCAGACTCGACTGGACTGGCGTGAAGTGCAGGCTCGGCTGGACTGGCGTGAATTGCAGGCTTGGTTGGGCTGATGAGAGGAGGGAGATCAGAGAAGTCATCATCCCTGGAGATAGGTTTGATTGAACTGATGAGATGAGGATCCGACTGGACATGAAGATCTGGTTGGACATGGAGATGTTGGTGCTGGAGAAAGTGCCTGGCCCCATGTCGTCCATATCCTCCCCTGTGACCTCCACGTATCCCCCTGAACACAGCTTGGCGGGTTCCCACAAAAGCCTGCTTACATATCTCCATCTTTTTCTTCTTTTAGGGTCGGTCAATCTGTTAGGCTTCCGGGTGGATGAAGTAGGAGGCAAACTCAAAGATGAAGAATTCCAAGGCTTTAATTCTCAATTATAACAGATACACAAAAACAGGGAGCGTGTGCTCAGAACAAGACTACCTAACATTAAACATTGACCGACAAAGACTGAAGGAACACACAGGACTTAAATACACAAGGAAACAGATCAGGGAAATATGACACAGGTGGGGCAAAACAAACGAGATAACTAAACGAGGTGATTAACAGGGCACAGGTGAGACAGATGAATTAATGAACTGAATACAAATCACAAACACAGTCCAAACTCAAACAGAAACGTGACAGAGATGGTCGAAAAATAAACTCCCAAAACTTATTAAAATGTATTCTGGAAGATGAATTCTTCAAACAGTGGTAGAAGAGGATGTGGTGCTGGTCCTTCAAGAGTCACTCTCAATCTGTCTGTCTATAAAGCCTATAAAAAAATCAGTCTTCATGTATTTCACAACACTTCAGCTTGTGATTCTTATTAAGTGGGGGTCATTTTTTAGGATTCTTTACCTAACCCAAGTCTCTGAGATCCTGACAGCTTGCTCTTCTGGAGACTCCAGGTAGGTTGCAGTTCTGGAAAATGGTGGCGCTGAAGACTAAAGGGTTCCTGATGGTTTCACACTTAATTCTTCACCTTAATTCCTAATTCTTTTGCAGTTAACTTGCGTCTTTTCTTCTCCACCTGTTTTTGTCTGACCCTGCTGACCTAATGAGTATTTCACTGTCCAATGGTCATGCCTTAACTGCAATTTCTAGTTTTGCATTAGTATTGCATTCTTCTCATGGGCATTTAATCATTTTTGACTTTTCAGTCTGAGTTAACCCCTTACCAGTCAGGGATCACTGGTGATCCCAGATTATTTTAGTTCAAAATATGTTTGAGCTTATATATCTCAATATTAATAACAGTCTGGTTAATTTTGAGTCTTGAACTATAAACTCTCAAGTGTTGGCTTTCTAAATGTATGTGTGTTATGTTTCTATTCAGAATTACTTATGAGCAGTAACCTTTTTATTTTGGGCATTTCATGTATGCAGCACTTGCCAAAATTGGGGGTGACTGAGAATCTCTTTTTGGCTTATTTTATCTGTAAAATAAAACTTGTCTAATAATTCTGCACACCTGAAAATAAGGTGTTTTTCATTTCCAGCCTTCATGAACAATTATATATCACTATATATCACTTTTAAATGATTAAATACAAAGTTAAAGGAGAAGTTCACTTTCAAAAAAACTTTTGCTGATAATTTACTCACCCCCATGTCATCCAAGATGTCCATGTCTTTCTTTCTTCAGTTGCAAAGAAATTAAGGTTTTTGATGAAAACATTCCAGGATTTCCCCCCATGTAATGGATTCTATTGGGACCCAAACGGTAGAAGGTCCAAATGACAGTTTAAGTGCAGCTTCAAAGGGCTTTAAACGATACCAGACGATGAATAAGGGTCTTATCTAGCGAAACGATCGGTCATTTCCAAAATAAATAAAAAAGTTTAAGTTTTATAAGCACAAACGCTCGCCTTGCTCTGTTCTGTGATGCGCGTTCGTGACGTCACGTAATACGCAATTACGTTGAAAAGGTCACGCTTGACGTGTTTACAAATGTGCAGGAGGAGGACCATATACACATTTTCAAATGTATTTGTGTCAGTTTATCGTTTAAAATGCCCATTTCGTGTGCGTATCCTGGGTGTTTTAATATTAAAAAGCCAAAAAGAACATTTTCTTCAGGACAGAAATTTTTCAAGCGTGACCTTTTCAACGTAATTGCGTATTACGTGACGTCACGAACGCGCATCACAGAACAGAGCAAGGCGAACATTTGTGCTTATAAAACTTAAACTTTTTTATTTATTTTGGAAATGACCGATCGTTTCGCTAGATAAGACCCTTATTCATCATCTGGTATCGTTTAAAGCCCTTTGAAGCTGCACTTAAACTGTCATTTGGACCTTCTACCGTTTGGGTCCCAATAGAATCCATTACATGGGGGGAAATCCTGGAATGTTTTCATCAAAAACCTTAATTTCTTTGCGACTGAAGAAAGAAAGACATGGACATCTTGGATGACATGGGGGTGAGTAAATTATCAGCAAAAGTTTTTTTGAAAGTGAACTTCTCCTTTAATTGTAGTTATTACGATTAACGTGGTTTGGAATTGGTCAAATGTGCCTGGAAAAAAAATATGATCAGAAAATCTACGTGCCTAATAATTCTGCACGCACTGTATAACAAGGTCTGGGAGGAGGGAAGGCTTCCACAAAGCTGGAAGGTGGCAGTAATTATTCCAAGGAAGCCTGGAAACGATGCAAGTAATCCTGGTAATTACAGACCAATCACATATATGTAAGATAATGGGAACGCATGATAAATGAAAGACTAATATACCTTTTGGAGAGTAGAAATAAAATGGCTAGATGTCAAACCGGTTTAAGAACTACAGGAAGAACTACAATGGATCCTGTGATAAGTTTGGAGGAGGAAATAAGGAAAGCGCAAGTAAATAAAGAAACTGTAGTAGCAGTATTCTTTGATGTGGAGAAAGCATATATAGTGTGGAAGGAGGGACTCCTAATCAAACACTTAATGGGAGTTGGAGGGAAAATGTTTAATTGGATTATGGATTTCTTAAATAGAAGGAATATACAGGTGAAAAATGGGTTAGATTTATCAAAGCAATATGCTGTAGAAAATGGGACACCACAGGTAAGTGTACAACTTTATTCTTCATCATGATTAATGATTTAAATTCCAGGGGATATGGGGAGGTCTTTATTCGTAGATGATGGTGCTATATGGAAGAAAGGTAGAAATGTTTAGTATATTTTAAAGAAGATGCAAGAAGTAATTGATCAAGTTGAAAATGGGGGGAAAAAAGGGGATTCAAGTTCTCAGTGGAAAAATCTAAAGTAATGGTTTTTACAAATAAAAAGAAGGGCAAGAAAATTAAGTTGAAAATGTATGGAAGTATATTAGAGAAAGTAGAATGTTTTTTTGGGGGGGGGATTATACTTTGACAAAACTAACATGGAGAGAACAAATAATGTATACAGTTAATAAATGTAAAAAAAGTGCTAAGTGTGATGAGGTGTCTTGCAGAGTTGGAATGGGGAGCAAGTGTTTCAGCTTTAATAATAATAATAATTCATTACATTTATATAGCGCTTTTCTCGGCACTCAAAGCGCTTTACATAGAAGGGGGAATCTCCTCAACCACCACCAATGTGCAGCATCCACTTGGATGATGCGACGGCAGCCATATTGCGCCAGAACGCCCACCACACACCAGCTTGCTGGTGGAGAGGAGACAGTGATGAAGCCAATCAGTATATAGGGATGATTAGGAGGCCATGATGGACAGAGGCCACTGGGCAAATTTGGCCAGGATGCCGGGGTTACACCCCTACTTTTTCGAAAGACATCCTGGGATTTTGAATGACCACAGAGAGTCAGGACCTCGGTTTTACGTCTCATCCGAAGGACGGTGCAACCTGCAGCAACCAGCAGCAACCTGTTTTTCTCAGGAGGTCTCTCATCCAGGTACTAACCAGGCTCAGCCCTGCTTAGCTTCAGTGGGCAACCAGTCTTGGGCTACAGGGTGACATGGCTGCTGACAACTTTGAAGTATATCTAGATTGCTTTAATAAGATGCTTGTGTTTGTGTGCTGCTGCGTGTCCCTGTGTGAGTAATAAGCAGAGTGCATGTGCGTTGAGCACCCACCTATTGGCCCATATTACCAGTGCGCCATTTAAAAATAATAATACTGCGCCATTGACTTTAGACCAGGTTTCAGTTGGTCAATAGCGCAGTCGTTTTCAGTTGCCTCAAAATAGCAACGTGGCAACAATGCGACTGAACACACCTTGTTTTCAGATCAGCAGCCCATGGGCACACAGATGGGCGCAAATGCATTTGCACAACGCACAAATGCACAAATGCATTTGCACAACGTGAAAATAATAACTTTGTCGGGCCGAAATTAGCAAAAAAACCTTTGTGTCGCATTGCGCCGTGTGTGTAATAGGGCCCTTAAGGTTGATTTATCAACAACTTCAATGCAGGTTATATAGTTCTGCCAGTAGGTGGCAGCAAGTTAATAGACCATTTATTAAAAAACGCTGATTAATTCTGGAATGAAGCAAGGTTTAATATATTATTAATTTGTATGAACCCCAACTGTTAACAATTAAACACCTACATGTTGTTTCATGACTTTGAAACAAAACGAAAGAAAAATTTCTTCACTATTTTTATATATCTAAATTAACATTAGCAAACAACACGGATCATGTTGAAACTTAACCCTCAAAATTGTTGTAATACCGCGAAAAGCTGTCTATGGAAAATAAGACAATCTCTTATCTTGATTCTGATTGGTCAAAAGACTTGTGGCTCTGCATCCAAGATGTTTTATTGGAAAACAACTATGGTCTTACTCCGGTTTCTGAGCTTGCTATTTCACCCCAACACAATACGATAGGATTATACCATTAGGATATTTATAGTTCCCAGCACCCCAAAAGTTTTGTCAATAAGAGAAATTAATACAAGTGACATTTTCACTAATGTAAGTAACATTACTAACTAACAGAGGCTCTTCATGACATGCATATTAATAATTACAAGGCTGATTACTTGAGCCTTATTTACCTGCATTTATTACACGGCTTCTCTGGAATACTTCACTCTGACTGGTAAATTGTGACATTCCAAGGTTTGATTCACAGATAATTCTCAATTGTCTCAATTAATATCAATTAGAGCTTACTGCAGTTCCATTTTTCACCACAAATTTACATTGGAAAATTGTGGGGTGCTGTAGAGCTGGGGAGGGCTCAGAGACCGGCTGCCCCACTTAGTATCACAAATTATACATGTCTGCCGGAGCCATTTTCTAAATTTTTATATATCCTGCCTAATATAGCCTTACTTTACGATTTAAAATTGTTGAGAAAGTCCAAAAAAATATTTGTTGCAGAATGTCAAACACATTTACAATTAATTATTGATTCAGTTTATATAGAGGTCTATGTTCCGGATTAATATTTTGGTGGGGCTCTGACCCACCTGCCCATACAGACGAACCGTAGCTGTATCCCACCACCGTGATCTCTCGTTTATTTATAACTCAACTGCTATCATCTTCACCCTAGTTATAGAGTGCATTTACTGTCAAATGAAACCAGAGGACTTCAGTACTAATCGTAGGCCTGTGGTAATATTATTAAAAACGATTGTTTAGGTAATATTAAGTACATAACCCCTTACTTGGTGTATAGAGTGTAATTTCGGACCTGTGTACAGGCCAGTTTTGGCTATCATACTGATTCATGTTTAGATTAATCAAATTCAAACCTGAGAATCTGCAGTGTACACTGTGAAGTTCCCAGTAGAGTGGAGATTTCTGTTACTCCAGAGTTTCCTAGTTTATTCTCACTCAGATCCAGCTCTATCAGGTTTGAAGGTTTTGAATTAAATGCTGAAGTCAGAGCAGCACAACCTTCTGCTGTAATACTGATGCAGTTAAACCTGTAGAAGAGAAAATAAAGTTTTCATAATGATAAAGACAAATAATATCAGTTTTCTTGCAGGACTTGGCCTTTAACACATTGACTAAAATACTTGCATCAGCTTTTTCAGTTGACACTGTTCATTCTCAAACAGAGTCGAGAAGATCTTCATTCCTGAGTCTCTCAGTTCAGTCCCACTCAGATTCAGCTCTGTCAGATTTGACGGGTTTGAATTTAAAGCTTCAGTCAGAACACGACAATCTTCATCTGTGATATCGCTGTTATTCAGACTATATAAACACACAAATATTTACTTGAGGATGATGACATTACAAAAGCATCCAAAGTCAGCACTGTCTGGTAAATGATACATAAAACAAACCCAGCAGCAAGTTCACAAGAATTAAAAGGTGTTATAATGATACAACTTACGTCAGTGTGTTGAGTTTACAGTGTTTATCCTGCAGTAGAGCAGCGATCTGATTCACTCCTGTGTCTCTTAGTTCACTTTCACTCAGATTCAGTTCTCTCAGGAGTAACGGGTTTTTACCCACAATTCCTCTCACATACTCACAGGCTTTATCTGCAGTAGGACTCAAAAACCTGCAGAAGAGAAGATAAAGCAGGAATTAATTCAGTTCTGAACTAAACATGAGGGAAAAAAACATTGACTTTGATGAGAAACAGTGTGACGTGGTTTATCTTGAATTTACTTTGATGCAGCCCCGGAGTGGGTAATCGGGAGAATCAGGAGAATTCCCGGTGGGCCGCTTCACTTTTGGGCCAGTCGAGGATTATTTATTTTTTTCACATTTCAATGTCACATTAGTTACATTAGGCTACACATGTTCCACATTCTGACACCGCAGCGCGCAGCACTCTGCATGGGTTGTACCATGTGAGGGAGTTCTCCCCTCCCCTCCTATAGAGTTGGTTGGGTCCATAGCCCGTCTTTTCCAAAACGTTTTCTCAGGTAGGCTACCGCGGCACCGCGGGCGCCTACTGATAGCTGGGCCGGCCGTAACTGTACGTGTCAGGGAGGATGGATGGGAGGAAGAGGCCAGGAGGTGTGGAAGCTTTGTTTCCGCCACAGAATAAAACATTTTAAAAGATAATTGCGACTTTTTATCTCGACTTTATTTCTCAGAATTGCGAGATATAATGTCAGAATTGCCTGAAATAAAGTCGCTATTGCGTGTTATAAAGTCAGAATTGCGAGATACTGTATAGAGTCAGAATTGTGTGAAATAAAGTCGCAATTGCGTGTTATAAAGTCAGAATTGCGAGATACTGTATAGAGTCAGAATTGTGTGAAATAAAGTCGCAATTGCTTCTTATAAAGTCAGAATTGCTAGATATAGAGTCAGAATTGCGTGATATAAAGTCGCAAAACGTGTTATAAAGTCAGAATTGCGAAATATAAAGTCAGAATTGTGTGAAATAAAGTCGCAATTGCTTCTTATAAAGTCTAAGTGAATTATTATTTAACCTTTACATTATTTGTTAACCCATGGTATTAATACAAACCACACAATAGTACGAGCTGAACTGTTGCTTCATTTATCCAGTTTAAAAAAAGTGCTAATTTGGAATTCCACCATGGAAAAAGTGGGCCGGTCTTGGGCCTGAAACTCCCGGGCTGAAAAGTGGCCCCACTCCGGCCCTGCTTTGATGCATCAGCGGAGCTGAGTGATAAATCAATGTCAATATTTATTGGAAATAATAAATCTATGATGTTGATAAACTTTTAAGTAATTTTCAAAGTAATCTATACAATCAGATGTATGATGCTAAAAAGTCCGCATGTTCTGCTTGTCTCTGTGTGAAGTAGTGAAATTAGAAAAAAAAAAAAAGGTAGCTTAGTTTGTGCAGTTTGCTATTAAAGGGATAGTTCACCCAAAAATGAAAATTCTGTCAGTAATTACTCACCCTGATGTTGTTCCAGCCCCGTAAGACTTTCGTTCATCTTCGGAACACAAATTAAGATATTTTTGATGAAATCTGAGAGCTGTCTTACTCCTCCATAGGCTTCTTAAGGGATTGAAACTTGCTGGCCCAGAATAGTTATTAAAGACATCGTTAAAATAGTCCAAATGACTACAGTGGCTCAACCATATGTTTATCAAGCGACGAGAATACTTTTTGTGCGCAAAAAACAAACAAAACTAACGACTTTATTCCACTATTCATTATGTTCTCCGTGGGCCTGTGTGTGTTTACTTAGTAAAACTGCGTAGCGCGTCTGTGTTGCACGTCACACGCATCACACACATGATCAGCGTCGGCCAATAGTGAGCCTACGTGGTGATGTGCAACACAGACGCACTACGCAGTTTGTTTTGTTTGTTTTTTGCGCACAAAAAGTATTCTCGTCACTTGATAAACATATGGTTGAGCCACTGTAGTCACTTGGACTATTTTAACGATGTCTTTAATAACTATTCTGGGCCAGCAAGTTTCAGTCCCTTAAGAAGCCTATGGAGTAAGACAGCTCTCAGATTTCATCAAAAATATCTTAATTTGCGTTCCGAAGATGAACGAAAGTCTTACGGGGCTGGAACAACATCATGGTGAGTAATTACTGTTATAACTAGGTTATAAGTTATTTTTGGGTGAACTATCCTTTTAAATAAAGCAAACTATATTTACATTTTTGATGGTCTAACAAACATTGTGGAACATTTCCTTCCCCATTTTACTATGAACTAAATAGATATAAATATTGAATGCTATGGGAAAAATATTGCCAAGCCCTATACATTAGACTGAATTAGTAAAATAATGTTTCTGTAAAAATAGCCTGCATATACTGTATATATTTTTTTAATTTTTTTATTATTTCATCACGTCTCACCTCAGTGTTGTCAGTGAAAAGGACTGATCCTGTAGTAAATCATCGAGCTCCTTCACTCCTGATTGTCCAGGATCATTTCCTCTGAGATCCAGCTCTATCAGGTGTGAAGGGTTTGATCTCAGAGCTGAAGCCAGAGCTTTATAACCTTCTTCTGTGATACTGCAGTCTGAAAGTCTACAGAAGAGAAGAGAAAAACGTATTTCATCATCTGATAGAAACTTGTTTACTGGAGTAATTTAACTCTTGACAAAGAGTAAAGAGAAATGTTATTATTAAAGCGGCACTATGTAAACTTTTGGCGCTTCAGGGGTTAATAAACAAAACTGCATGCATCTAGCAGAAGAACATTGTAGCTGAAGCTACTTCTCTCTTTTTATGTCTATGGTGATTCATGCAGGTACAGTACTGTTCTACTCCACAGTGGTTGTGACCCGACCGGCTAAAATAGTCCAAATATAAACACTTATTATAGTGAATCAGGATAAGACAAAAACATGGTTTAGAAAAAGGATTCATGTCATACTCGCTCATTATATAAATTGAACACAAAAATAGTTACATAGTGCAGCTTTAAAATCATACAATGTTTTAATGAACTTACCTGAGTTTCTCCAGTGTGCAGTTTGAATTTTCTAATCCGTTCTGGAGTTTCTTCACTCCTGAATCCTGCAGATTATTGTTGCTGATGTCAAGCTCTTTCAGACTGGAGTTTGATCTCAGGACTGTAGCGAGAGCTGAACAGCTTTCCTCTGTTAGACCACACTTACGCAGCCTAAAATGATGAACAGAAGAGGGAGAAATTACAAACACAAAATACTTGATTTCCACATTAAATGATCACTGAGAATTACATTGTTTTGGTCACCTGATTTCAATAACATACTTAACATCTACAGTAACATATGAACACAATACTCACATCAGTGTGTTGAGTTTACAGTGTTTATCCTGCAGTAGAGCAGCGATCTGATTCACTCGTGTGTCTCCTAGTTCACGATCACTCAGATTCAGCTCTCTCAGGAGTAACGGGTTTTTATTGCAAAGAATTTTAGTCAGATATTTACAGGCTTCATCTGCATCAGGACTCTGTAACAACCTGGACAAATGAGAAGTACGCTGACATTACCTGCTATATAGTGATTTATGCTCACAATGTTGTGAAAGGGCTTTAGACATTTCAAAGCTTTCATAAATGTCTTTTTGACAGTTATTTTTTTTTTGTAAAGATAGGACAGTATAGAATGGACAAGAAGTAAAGTGGGAGAGATGGGAGGACGGGATCGGGAAAGGTCCACCAGTCATGACTCCAACTTAGGACGCCCGGAGTGCAACGGCACTATAACAGATTAAATATTTTCCAGCTAAAATTACACTTTATTATTTTAATAACACTCACCTCAGTGTCTTGAGTTTACACTTCTCATCCTGTAGTAAATCACTGAGCTCCTTCACTCCTGATTGTCCAGGATCATTTCCTGTGAGATCCAGCTCTATCAGGTGTGAAGGGTTTGATCTCAGAGCTGAAGCCAGAGCTTTATAACCTTCTTCTGTGATACTGCAGTCTGAAAGTCTACAGAAAATAAAACTATAAATTAATTTCACATTATGGTTTAAGTTACTTCATTACTGCACAATACGCTGAATACTTTATCAGATGCACAGCTAAGCCACTTCTGACTTTATTCATGTGTGGATTGATTAATGAATTATAATTAATTATTGGTCAGAAAGACTCCAAAATTTTATCATAAATGTAGGAAAAAATTTATTGTAAAGTTATGATTTTGTTTAAATTTGGTTTTTATTAATTGGGTATCTAGAGAAACCGATAATATGCATATTCTGCATGTAGAAAAACTAATTATTCTACAGATGGATGAAATTTACACTCAATCTATTCCGTCTCAAGCAATCAGATTGTTATCTTAAGAGCTTTCATGTTCCATTCACAAAATGTGCCCTGGAAAAGAATTCTTGTGCCTCAGGGAAATTCAGTGGAGTTCACATTCCTAAAAGCAACAGAAATGTGCTGCATTTTATTTATCATCAGCTACCTTTAAAACCATAACCTCAATAAGAAAGAGAGAGAGCAACATCAGCAATGGTAAGAGAATGATTGGGTGTCGAGTTTCAGGATGCAAAAGCAATCAAGTCGATTTTTTTTTTTGCTGGACCCCACTGACTTCCATAGTATTTTCCTCCCTACTATGGAACTCACCGGGGACCAGCAACTGTTTGGTTTCCCACATTCTTCAAAATAACTTACTGTATAAGGTCAACAAAAGAAAGAACATTTTTGGCAAATTAAGAAAATGTTTTTCTAAAAACCTTTCTTGTTAAGGTTTGTATTTTCAATTCAATTCAATTCAATTCAATTCAATTCAATTCAATTCAATTCAAGCTTTATTTGTCATTGCATAAATACAGTGTATTGACACAACGAAATTACAGGTGCTACTCCAGATCAGTGCTTTTAAAAAATAAAAAATAAATAAAATAAAATGTACTAATTTATAAATATATATTAAACAACCCCGCCCTCCCCCCATCCCTTTCATACATTGCACTCTCTCTTTTTCTCCCTCCCTCCCACACACTCACACACACCCTCCCACACACAAGTATAAAATAGCAGCAGGTTTCGGCATAGCAGCAAGTTTCAGCAAAATAAAAATATAAATAGATTGTTTGCCAATGAGATCATCTCTAGAGGTAATATGTTATTTCACAGGGTTATTGTTTGTTCAGTGAACAAAATGCCCTGGGGAAAAAAATATTTGTTAATCTAGCAGTGCGAGCTTTCATTGACCTATAGCGCCTGACAGAGGGAAGCAGGTTGAACAGGAGGTGAGCAAGGTGTGTAATGTCTTTAACAATGGATCTGGTCCAGTTGAGGCAGCAGGAGTTGGCAAGCTCTTCCAGGGAAGGAAGAGGACAACCTATGGTCTTTTGGGCTGAGCCTATGACCCTCTGCAGAGCCCTCCTGTCTGCCACCGAACATCCCGCATACCATGCTGTGATGCAAAAAGTAAGTAAACTTTCAATAATTGACCGGTAAAAGGACACCAGCAGCTTCTGTTCAAGATGTTTTTTTCTGAGAATTCTCAGGAAATGTAGGAAATGTTTTTTGTTATAGCTTTAGTGTTTGTGGACCAAGAGAGATCTTCAGAAATGTTTACTCCCAGGAATTTAAAAGATGAGACCCTTTCCACACATTCACCGTTCAGGAGGAGTGGGGCGTGGGCTGTGCTGTTTTGTATGAAGTCTATGATGATTTCTTTGTTTTTTATTGTGTTCAGCAGTAGGTTATTTGATGAGCACCAGGTTGACAGTTGCTGGACCTCGTCTCTATACTCTGTCTCATCTCCACCTGAAATGAGAGCGACCACCGTGGTGTCATCTGCGAATTTTATGCTGAGGTTGGAGGGGTGAGAGGGGGAGCAGTCAGATGTGTAGAGTGTGTACAAGAGTGGGCTCAACACACAGCCTTGGGGGGAGCCAGTGCTGAGTGTAAGGGGGGAGGAGAGATGATGACCTAGTCTCACTTGTTGTAGTCTGTTGGAGAGGAAGTCTTTTATCCAAGCACAGGTGGAGGGGGGGAGGTGTAAGCCCAAGAGTTTTTTAATCAGAATGTCCGGGATTATAGTATTGAAGGCTGAGCTGAAATCTATGAAGAGTAGTCTTGCATAGCTGCCTGAGTGTTTGAGGTGGCTCAGCGTTGTGTGAAGGGTGATGGCAATGGCATCCTCAGTAGAACGGTTTGCCCTATAGGCAAACTGGTGAGGGTCGAATGATGGTGGGAGACAGGCCTTGATGTGCTGGGCAACCAGCCTTTCCAAACACTTAATTACCAATGATGTTAGTGCGATGGGCCTAAAGTCGTTCAGGCTTTTCCGTGCTGATGATGGTGGCGGATTTCCAGCAAGATGGGACGATGGCTCGGGTCAGACAGATGTTGAAGATCTCGGTGAAAATCCCCGCTAGTTGGTCTGCACAGGCCCTGAGTACTTTCCCTGGTACTCCGTCGGGTCCAGCCCCCTTCCTCGGGTTCACTTCCCTTAGTGCTCTCCTCACCTGATGTTCCTGGAGGGATAGCGAGGTGCTGGTGAAGGCTGGGGGAGGAGCTGATTCACCATTCACCTCAAACAGGGCAAAGAAACTTTAATTCCTCTGCCATTTTTGCATCAGGGTTGTTAGATGTGATGTTGTGGCCCTTGTAGTTGGAGATGTGTTGTAATCCCTGCCACACTTGACGTGGGTTGTTGTCCATGATGTATCCCTCTATTTTCCTTTTGTATGCTACCTTAGCAGCCCCAATGCCCTTCCTTAGGTTAGCTCTGGCTGAGCTGTACTGTGCCCTATCCCCTGACCTGAATGCTGTGTTGCAATCCCTGATAAGGAGCCACACTTCACTTGACATCCAGGATTTCTCGTTTGGGAAGACCCTGATCCATTTAGTGACGGTGACATTTTCACTGTCACTGGTGATTGTCGTTTGAACCTTTCTGGATCCGCCATCAAATTGATAAGTTGAATTATATCAAGTGCTGTGAGAAAAGGCTATAAATCAGATGTGTTACGTCAGATGTGATGTAATGACGCAAAGACATGCTTGAATTTCAGTGTCATAACTAGACATCAGTGTAAAAACTATAAATGTCTTTTTTATATAGGCCTATAGTACTTAATTTAAATGTCTATTTAAATATCTGAAACCTCAAATAAACATTATGGGCCCTATCTTGCACCCAGCGCAATTGACTTTGTACACCGACGCATGTATCATTCCTATTTTGCACCCGCGCAAAGCGGACTTTTCCCTCCACAGACGCACGTCGGTTAACTAGCAAATACACTTGCGCTCCCCGGGGGCGGTTCAGCGCAAAGAGGAGGCGTGTTCCGGCGCAAACGTTCCCTAATGCTATTTTACAGGTTTAGAAAACAATTCCGCCACTGGCCGAAAAAAAACAGTTTAAAGTCAGTGGCGCGTTGCGCATGTTATTCATATGCTATTTTAAGGGCCATAATCAATGTAGCATGTGCTCAACGCGCATACACTTTGATTCTCTCATCTACACACAGACGCAGCAGTTATCATTTTTGCAAATCATACATTATTACGATCGATAGATAGATAGATAGATAGATAGATAGATAGATAGATAGATAGATAGATAGATAGATAGATAGATAGATAGATAGATAGATAGATAGATAGATAGATAATTATAAAATCATACATCTAGCTTACACATTTACCAAAATTATCATACGCCTGTTTAACCGAAGTTAATTTGGGTGTGTTTCTCCATCCCCAACGTCCCTGACGAGAACGTCGGTCTCCTCGGCTGTGAACCGCTCCTCGCGTGCGCCTGGCAAATCCGCCGTTATAATAGGAATCCGCTTTAGAACAAGCGCGCCTGCTCTTAAAGGGAATGTGAGATGTCGCTCTGGTTGGTTTATTTCACGTTACGCCCAAACCACACCTATGAATAATGAAGCTACTTCAGACCAACCCATTTTAGATTTGCGCCGGGCGCAAGAGTCATTTATCCCGCCGGTATAATAGCAACAGCGCCGAGACCCGCCCACAAAGTTACTTGCGCTTTGCGCTTTGACACTTGCGTTTCAGATCGTTAAAATAGGGCCCTTATGTGTTTGAAAACACTGAATAGTTGTGAAAAGCATGAGCGCATCCGTCTCTGGCTCAGTGCCAACCAACGTGCGAAAGCACGTTTGAATTTATCAGTGACTCATTGAACATTTTGTGATATTGTATGCGTCAATGGGTTCAAATCAGTCGCGTTTTGGGGGTGGAGGGGGCAAAGTGAGAGGGGCAATGCCTTCGTGGCACCAGCCCTGCATGAGAGATGTTCTCAATCTCTTTCTATCATTTTTACTAAAACTTGAAACAAACAAACCAAAATCTAATAGACAAAAAAATTTCAGGCCACATCCCACATGTAAAATTAGATTAATTATTAAAAATGTTATTAAATGAATACGTAATTGTGGCAACCAGGACAAGGCCGAGGGCCGTGAGAGAGCGGCACGAGGCCAGTGGCGTGATTACTGAAAAGCGACACCTGCGCGACGCACCGGTCTCATATCTCTCACGGAGGAGCGGAAGCATAAAGGAGGAGCGACGACAGTGAAGAGCGAGAGAGGACAGACCTGAACTTGTGTTGTGTATTATTTTATTTTATTGTGACAGCAGTCATACGTGAGGGGCTGCTGTCTTTTACTTTCGTTTTGTTTTTGTTTTATTTTTGATATTAAAGTTTCATGAATGTTCACCGGTTTCCCGCCTCCTCCTTCCCATAACAACGAGACAAGACAAAAGGGCAGAGCACTCTTTAACACAAACTGATCATTTACAGGTTGTGCACACAGTGCCAAAAAAGCTGTTCTGCAACAGCTGAAAAGAAGACTGTTGCTATACATTATAAAGCAATGTTTTACCCTACACAGTTGCACAGGGTAAAAGAGAAACAGACAATATAAGTTCTATACATGTGCTGATGAGTAATAAAAGAAGCCCTGCATTGGCAGATATGCATATAGCTGCACAATGATGACAAAGACAGGAAGGGATAGAGCCAAACTTATTTACATGATATTTTAATGGTTTTGTTTTGGTCCATCTACATCTACACTGATATGATAACAATACTATATTAAAATTGCTGAACACCACAATATGGAACACAAGCATATTTTTCACAATGTTAATTCAAACGTAAAAAGTTAGGGGGGTTCGGGGGCATGCTCCCCTCAGAAAATTTGGATTTCTCTGACCTACATATGTGCAATTTAAGACTTTTGAAGGCCAAAAAATGGACAAGAAATAGCTTTAAAACCATGTCATTGGACATTAGATTATTTGTCAATACCTGCTCTCTCCTCATCTTCATCTTTTTTTTTCTCTCCGTCTCCTTACCCTGCCCTATTTCTTCCTCTCCTGAAGCTGAACTTTGACTGATAGTATTTTCATTTTCATCTGTGTCAGTGAAGAAAGTAAATATAGGCTCATCTGATATTTATATGTTTTATGAATCATTTTCTGAGACAAGTTAATTTACTCAAGGCTACCAGGAAAGCTGTAGCCTAACCCAGCTAACAATTTTTGGTTCCCATAACGTTAGTTTTTGGTACCCAGAACATTCTCAGAATGTTAGTTTATGGTTCCCAGAACGTTACTTTTTATGGTAACCACCCAGCAACGTTCTGGGAACATTATTTTATTGTTACATAAAAATAAAACCAAAAAAGAACGTTCCCCTAACGTAAGTATTTGGTTCCCAAAAAAATAACCAAAAAATAACATTAGGGGAACGTTCTGTGTTAACTGGGAAGTCAGTATTACCAATAGGAACCTTCTACAAACTTTGGCATTTGAAGACATCTGAATTTAAATGTTAAAAGTAATATTAAATAATACAAATTATAGGCTGTTTACCACAGTTGGTGTAATTGGCAGATGTTCCCTTAGACATCATGCGCTGTGGAAACGCGTCAAAGCATTCTCAAGTATAAATATAATTATCTCTTGAAAACAGCACACGTCCAAATGATCTGACGGCGCGGGCGGGTATAGATATATACATAGATGTCGCCTTGGCTACGGTTTCGTTCCAATGAACTGCAGTAGCCAAGGCGACATCTATGTACAGTGAGGAAAATAAGTATTTGAACACCCTGCTATTTTGCAAGTTCTCCCACTTGGAAATCATGGAGGGGTCTGAAATTGTCATCGTAGGTGCATGTCCACTGTGAGAGACATAATCAAAAAAAAAAAAAATCCAGAAATCACAATGTATGATTTTTTAACTATTTATTTGTATGATACAGCTGCAAATAAGTATTTGAACACCTGAGAAAATCAATGTTAATATTTGGTACAGTAGCCTTTGTTTGCAATTACAGAGGTCAAACGTTTCCTGTAGTTTTTCACCAGGTTTGCACACACTGCAGGAGGGATTTTGGCCCACTCCTCCACACAGATCTTCTCTAGATCAGTCAGGTTTCTGGGCTGTCGCTGAGAAACACTGAATTTGAGCTCGCTCCAAAGATTCTCTATTGGGTTTAGGTCTGGAGACTGGCTAGGCCACGCCAGAACCTTGATATGCTTCTAACAGAGCCACTCCTTGGTTATCCTGGCAAGTGTGCTTCGGGTCATTGTCATGTTGGAAGACCCAGCCTCGACCCATCTTCAATGCTCTAACTGAGGGAAGGAGGTTGTTCCCCAAAATCTCGCAATACATGGCCCGGTCATCCTCTCCTTAATACAGTGCAGTCGCCCTGTCCCATGTGCAGAAAAACACCCCCAAAGCATGATGCTACCACCCCCATGCTTCACAGTAGGGATGGTGTTCTTGGGATGGTACTCATCATTCTTCTTCCTCCAAACACGTTTAGTGGAATTATGACCAAAAAGTTCTATTTTGGTCTCATCTGACCACATGACTTTCTCCCATGACTCCTCTGGATCATCCAAATGGTCATTGGCAAACTTAAGACGGGCCTTGACATGTGCTGGTTTAAGCAGGGGAACCTTCCGTGCCATGCATGATTTCAAACCATGACGTCTTAGTGTATTACCAACAGTAACCTTGGAAACGGTGGTCCCAGCTCTTTTCAGGTCATTGACCAGCTCCTCCCGTGTAGTTCTGGGCTGATTTCTCACCTTTCTTAGGATCATTGAGACCCCACGAGGTGAGATCTTGCATGGAGCCCCAGTCCGAGGGAGATTGACAGTCATGTTTAGCTTCTTCCATTTTCTAATGATTGCTCCAACAGTGGACCTTTTTTCACCAAGCTGCTTGGCAATTTCCCCGTAGCCCTTTCCAGCCTTGTGGAGGTGTACAATTTTGTCTCTAGTGTCTTTGGACAGCTCTTTGGTCTTGGCCATGTTAGTAGTTGGATTCTTACTGATTGTATGGGGTGGACAGGTGTCTTTATGCAGCTAACGACCTCAAACAGGTGCATCTAATTTAGGATAATAAATGGAGTGGAGGTGGACATTTTAAAGGCAGACTAACAGGTCTTTGAGGGTCAGAATTCTAGCTGATAGACAGGTGTTCAAATACTTATTTGCAGCTGTATCATACAAATAAATAGTTAAAAAATCATATATTGTGATTTCTGGATTTTTTTTTTTTAGATTATGTCTCTCACAGTGGACATGCACCTACGATGACAATTTCAGACCCCTCCATGATTTCCAAGTGGGAGAACTTGCAAAATAGCAGGGTGTTCAAATACTTATTTTCCTCACTGTATATATCTATACCTGCCGCGCCGTCAGATCATTTGGACGTGTGCTGTTTTCAAGAGATAACAACGATATAAATACTGTTCGTTTTCTCACACAAACCGCTCGTTTCGTGTCTTAGGCCATCAATGTGTACTTATGATGGGGAATTGTTTCATTTGGACGATGGGGAATTGTTTTAATTTGGACTCTGTGCTTGTGTTTTGAGCCAGTGACCATCGACATGCATTATATGACTGACAGACAAGAACGGTTTGACCTAAAAATATCAAAATTGAAACTACTGCGGAAACAAAGACACCTACATCTTGGATGCCCTTGAGGTAAGCTAAAACATATCAAAAATTAATTTCAAAGTGAACTATCCCTTTAACGCATGTGGGTGATTTTGAATGAATATTTCATGTCGATATACAATGGTTAAATAATGTTAAAACAAATCCTGCTATTGATATCTTTGTAAGACTGCTGGCCCTATAGAACAGTGGAAAGGGAAAACAAATGTCCGGCGAATATCGAACCTAAAACTAACTTTACCGCGCTCAACCACCGTGAGTGCATTTCACGCATTAGTAATTGCTACCGTTCAGCGGGGAGGGAAGAAGGACTTTGTCTGCATGGGTGAACCAACGCAGATGCACTCAAATCAGACAGGAGAACCGTGACTGAGAACATAACGTAGGGAAGCGTTTGTGAAGGTGTGCCAGGGGGTGATATTACGTTTTGATTTGATGCGGAAGGACTCCTTCAGAAGGAGCACCAGGCTGGCTGCAATTTGACGGTGCATGCAAAAAAAATGTTTAACAATAGACTACCATTGCGCTATCATTGATATTAATGAATCTATTTATTTATTGCTCTATCTGAGGTGCCGGACCGTTCCGACCCACAATAACCCCTCTTCACAGAGATACAAACAATAGAACATTTGCTTCTGCATACACACAACTACAAAACACTCAGGTTATGCATAGTAAATACTCGCCTGACTATAAACATGATGCTAGTTTAACTGTATTGATTGTTCTTTTAGCGTGACTCAAACACAACGAGCATTTGAATAAAACACACACATTTAACATTCACATTAACCCTCTGAGGTCAGCAATCACGCCAGCGTGATTTGCTCATTTTTTTTCTTATCAGTTCAAACGAGAGTCCAAATACTCTGTTGACTTTGATCTTACAAACCAGTTTCATACATCAATCGATCCTGTTAAGTGTGTATTATTTTTGTGTATACTCACAATAAAAACAAAGTGTTGTGCTTTTTGCCAAATAAAGAAAAATAAACATGATGTGAGTTCTGCTTTCTCTCTGTCAGTGAAGTCAATTCTGAAACGCGTCCGAAAATAAACAATAACTCAGCGAATACTCAGTCAAACAGGCATACAGACACACAGGCATGAAGCTTTTAAATGAAGTAATTTTTATAAAAAACAAATATTCTCAGTTTATGTAATCTGTATGAAAAGAGCGAGATGTCAGTCGTTCTCATCTCATCTAATTATTTTTAATGTGAAAATAATCACATTAAATAGCGCGCCCACGGAGAGCGCGCGCTATTCAAACGAAAATGACTGAGGCAATCCATGCAGCTCGAGAAAACACATCAAGTTTATTCAGATCATTGTACTTGTTTACACGTTCTCGCGTCGCTGTGAGGAATAATAATAATGGAAAATGTACCTCAGAGGTGCTGGTATTTCAAGGAGCAACGGATCCTGAGAATACTTAGTAAGTTTTTTTCATTCTCAAAGTGAATCGTGTTTCCGTGTGTGAATGAATGAACGGCAGAGATGCGCGCTGTTTACCACAGCTTGCAAAAAGACAGTTTAAATTTAAATCGCTTTCTGTGTGTGAATGAATGATGATGTTTTTAGCAAACTGTATTGTTATACTGAGATGAGTAAAAATCGACTGAAATATGTTGAAATAAAATGTATTTGTATAAGCAACGTATTAAACTGCAAATTAACATTTATATGCCCTAATATTTCATAAAAACAACGTTACAGTCAGGCGAAATATGAAAGACAACATTTTGTTGACTAGATTTGGGTACAGTTTTTACTGTAGAATATACTGCCACATCAAATAAGCCTTTGTTTAGCAATTTCTGCTCATATGTTCTATATATATATATAGAACATATATACATATATATGTTTATGTACATGTATGTATGTATATATATATATATATATATATATATATATATATATATATATATTAGGGCTGTCAAAAGATTAATCGCGATTAATCGCATCCAAAATAAAAGTTTTTGTTTACATAATATATGTTTGTGTACTGTGTATAATTATTTTGTATATATCAATACGCACACATGCTTGTATATATTTAAGAAAAATGTGTAATTTATATATAAAAAAATTATATTTATAATATAAATTATATATAAATATATACAGTATATGTATGCAAATATTTCTTAAATATATACATGCATGTATATATATATACAAAATAATTATACACAGTACACACACATATATTATGTAAACACAAACTTTTATTTTGGATGCGATTAATCGCGATTAATCTTTTGACAGCCCTAATATATATATAATACTATTTTTGTCAAAAATAAAGTCATCAACTAAGATGTTAGCTGTTCCAATGTTGGCTATATTCAAACTAATGAATACATAAGATAAAATGTAGGCCTATAATCATTTTTTACAAAGAAAGAGTACACTTGAAATATTGTTGAAATTGTAATTATTGTTGTAATTGTAACCTTTTTAATAAAATAGCAAAACATATTTACAAGATAGATGTAAGCAAAATCTTAAATGGTCAATATAAGTCTTCTTCTAAATATATATTTTGTCCTTGCATTCATTCTTGTGGCTCAGTCAGTGTCACACCTGAATGAATGGCTCATTATGCAAGTCATTACGCATAATGGGTGGGACATTGTATTCTCAGGTGTAAACTACTCCTCCTTCACGCCCCCCTCGCATATTGGCTTTCCAAGCAAAACCTGTCTTACACAATTTAAATCAATGTATTGTTTTATGTGAACGATAAAGCAAGACTATTTTCACATCATTTTGAAGCCAGAACTTGAAGCCAGAACAAAAGTCTTGTGGACACATATTTAGTATGAGTTTTGTGGTCTTATTTCAGCAACTTTCATTTTTATTTTTTTCAATAACCACGCATAAACATTATTCTCTTAAAAATACAAACATCTACATACATGTTGCTCACATATTATGGTAGCTCTGTTTGTGCTATATAGAGTGAATTTACACCTTTGCCATTAACATGTTTATAAATAACTGAAAAAATCACAAACGTCCTGGGGACGATAGAAAATGTGTTTAGAACGAAGAGAAATATTCTACAGGACGCCTACAGGATGAAAGACATTTTTGTATGTGTGTTCATTTATTACTAGCCTATTAGAGTAACTTACTTAGAAAATGCCAAAATTAACCGACTACAATGGAGCGCGTCTTCTCATGCTGTTACTATAGTTACTATCACTGGCCGGTACATCTATCACATGGCTTATTTTCACAGACGAAAACGAGACGATAACTAAATAAAAACTAGTTTTGAATGACAAAAACTAGACAAAAATGTTACATAGTGACGATTTGGGAAGCGATCCAGTCAAAACTGATGTCCTGCGTTTGTGGCAGATGCGCACATGTGTACTGTAACGTGCTGATCTACCCAGCGGCACACGGGTTGACATGCGCTGCATGTCTCATAAAACGTTAAAACATGTAAACGTCTGGGAGAATGAGTAGAGCAGACATATAGATCTGAATAAGAGTGACGACGCAAAAAAAAAAGAGCTCTATTCGGTACGGTTTTCTGTGCGCACACACCCGACCCGAAGCGTGCGGCCATGCACATAGACACCTATACAGCACGCGAGTACTGAATTGAGCTCTCTTTCATGTCTGAATGGACAAATACATACAACATTATGTCGAAATGTCCATTTGGAGAGTATTCCCGTAAACTATGTTGGTTATGTCTTAAACAGTTGTGAGTGTATCGGATGTGCATCAGTGAAATTGGATCCGCATGTCATTGGACATGATCCGATGTCTTAAAGTGACAGTGGGTAATAATACTAATGCGGTCTGTGTCCTTAATATTGATCAAGCAACAAAAGAAAAAGAGAAAAGCATTCACTGCTCGTTAATAGCTTTAATAAGGATTCATTATATTTAATTTATACAAATAAATGTCTGCTGCTTGAAAGAATAAAGAATGATGATATTTTTGAGATATCACCAGTATTTATTTGTTATTGTTTAATCCAACCAACTCAAAAACGTTTTGAGCTGTATGTATTTTTCTCTTAATTTTCGTATATGTAAAAAAAGAAAAAGGAAGAAAAAAAAGATTTGTTCTGCATGAATACAAAAAAAAATTTAACTCCTGTTATTTTTTATTAAATCTTTTTACCTGTTTACAGATAACTACTTTGAATGGAGCTAAATAAATATAATAATATACATCAAACATTTTAATGGTGTTTTTATTATGTGACTAACATAACAACTATAGATGATAATAACAAAGTACAGAAACAACATGTTTATTTTGGGACAGTTGACATTCACTTTAGGACAGTTCAAATTGTTTTTCAGGACGGTTCCTGGACGGAGGTGAAAAAAGTTAGTCTGGAGCCCTGCCCCAGAGGGTTAAATATGGTGAACGCCATTTAAAGTGTAATGCTTATATCACTTTAACTGTTTTCATATCCAAGTTAACAGTATATGAAATAGTGATGGCAATTTAAAAACACTGCTTCATGAAGCTTCAAAACCTTTATGAATCTTTTGTTCTGAATCAATGGTTCGGAGCGAGTATCAAACAGCCAAAGTGACATGATTTCAGTGGCTCTTTTTAGAGATGTGTGGATGGGCTATTATTTCATGCGCAACCGCATCACAAAACTGTGATGTGCAACCGCATCACAAAACAGCAGCAAATCACAACACAAAATTTTATCATTGTAATAAAAAATATAATTTGGCACAAAATTTCAACATGCTGCTATGTAGCCTACTACTAATTAATGCCTATTGCACTTTATTTTTTTGCAAGTCTACTGTCGACTTCAGCCGAGTTACCTATGACCTAGCGAGTCTACCGTCGACTTCAGCGTAGTCTTCTAACTCTAACTTTTCTGTTTGCTGTGCAGCAATAATAAACGGACAGACTCCAGAAAATGCCTTCGAATATGCTTTAATCACAGCCGGGAGAGTTCTCAGACAAATTTCAGAGAGAATTCCACCAGCAAAAAGAATACAATAGTTTTTTTATAGAATAGGAGCATGGCGAAAATGACATGATACATTACATAATGTGGCGAGCAGGACTAGGCCGAGGGCCTTGAGAGAGCGGCACGAGGCCGGTGGCGTGATTACTGATGAGCGACACCTGCCCAACGTACCGGTCTCGTATCTCTCACGGAGGAGCGTAAGCATAAAGGAGGAGCGACGACAGTGAAGAGCGAAACAGGCCTGAGTTTTATGTGATGTTTTGTTCCTGTTTTGTGTGGCCAGCAGTCGTCCGTGAGGGGCTTTCTTTCGTTTTTTTGTATTGGTTTATTTATTTAATAAAATATTTGAATGTTCGCCGGTTCCCGCCTCCTTCTTACCATAACAACGAACCTCGTTACACATAATTTCCCTACAATTTGATTGGTTCTTCATAGGCAAAGCCTTCTGTAGGTAGAAGCAAACTCTGTTTTCTTGATTGCTTCACTTTGTTAATCAACAGTTTATAAACCTAGACATCTGTCTAGTCATTTCCCCTATTTGTTATTTTTGCACACAGAAACTCAAAGTCATGAGTTTTCAACCAAAGGGTTTGGAAACATTTAAGCTTCAAAAGCAAATGAATGTTGTTCCTGCAAGAAAAATAAATGTTAGTTATGATTAATTAACCCTCTGAGGTCGGCAAACGCGCCGGCGCGTTTTGCTGGATTGTCTCCACATTGTAGCACTATAAACTTAAATTACTCTGTCATTTATGGTCATACAAAAAAAAGAAATATAAAAAAAGAATCTGTGATATTTCTATTTCTATTTCTTCTTTTGTATGTGTCCACTTACAATCAAATCAAAACATTGTGCTTTTGTAAAATAAAGAAAATAAACAGGGTGTGCGTTCTGCCTCTCCGTCGCAGTGAACTTTTTTTTCTTGAGCACGTCTATAAACTGAAATAAAACTCAGCGAATACTTGTCACACATTTATGAGCAATATACCTTTATAAACATTTAAGTGTGTACTTTTAAATGATCGGATTCAAACTGAAAACAAATATTCTCTGTTTAAGTAATTTGTATAAAACCAACAAGATGTCCAGCTTCTCAAACGCTTCCTAATTATTTTTTAATTTACCACGCCCACTCGCGCAAAAGAGATTCACAAATCTCCACATGGAACGCGATCGCGCTCATTAGGCCTACCTCAAAAACAAAACACCAAAACACTTCACAAGTCTCTGCTTTTAGATGGGCCTGAGCTTACATTGGGTTTACATCAGAAGAAGAAGAACGCGATTTGAAGACAAGAAAGGTGTAAGGTAATGTGATGAGGCGGAAGCCGAGGCAGAATCCATATGCAGTCGTTTATTAAAATCCACAGCAAACAAGACAAAATCGGCAGGCAGATAGCAGAAACTTAAGGCAGGCAGAGGTAATACACAATGTGACAGTCCAATCCAAACAACAGAGCAAAAGGGATAATCCAAGAGGCAAAAACAGAACAAAGCTGGCAAAGGTCATACACGATATAAGCAAGACAATGACAAGAGAACGCTCAGTAAGGCAGGTAGACTGGCAATACTTCGCAATGGCCTGTTAGCCAGGCCATGCTTAAATGTCTCTCAAACAGGAAGTAACCAGTGAAGCAGAGGGAGTGGCACACAGTCAGCACTCGGGAGTGGGCTCCCTCTGCTGGCGTGACGTTACAGGTAAGAAATTCGTACATATTAGTTTGCTGTTGTTGCATAAATTTAAATAAATAAACTGTTACTAGATATATGGTGAATATTATAATATTTAGACCCGTGTTTACTGTTACTGTGTTTGTGGATATCTGCTCAAACGTATATATGTATATGGTAACCATAATGTTTTATATTTGAGCGCGATCGCGTTTGAATGTATCATATTTTGGATCATGATTGCGTTTGAATGTATCATATTTTGCAGCGCGATCGCGTTTGAATGTATCATATTTTGCAGCGCGATCGCGTTCGAATGTATCATATTTTGGATCGTGATCGCTTTTGAAAAGCAAACGGCTTCATGTTTTTACTATTATCTCAATTCATATCATCATAACGAATGGAAACATTTGAAGTAACATGATAATCAATATATTTTTCTCTAGCTTTGTTGTTACTGAAATCTTTTGGAAGATTTATACTGCTATTGGTTATTGTTATTATTATTTTATCCAGCACTGCGCATAGCTTATGCCTACAAGGCACAACAAACCTGGCGTTCATTATATTATATATTGTTGGAAACATTTGTGTGTGTGTGTGTATTCTGTGAATTTTAAAAAGCAATTTTAACCAGAAAAATCTCAAATTTATTCCCAAAATCGTGCATGCCTTTCTCTTGATATCAGTATGTTCACTTATTTTTTTCAGGGCCCAGATGCCACTGAGGACTTCAACATTCACATGAGTCTCTGTACATGAACATGGTAAAGTGAAAATCAAACACCTTGGAAATGAAAGGTATGTACAATGTTTTTAGGAATGGCACAAAGGTCTCTGTCTTTGGATCATTGTTTTCAATAAGTGCTTTTTGGCATTTGTTGTGTATCTTTGGACTATGATGTGTTGTAAATAAATCCAAACAATGTAAAAGCCATTCTTTTTTAAATCTCCTCATTTACAGTATTGTGCAAGGTTGCTCAGAATCACAGGGCCTGATAGCTCCTAATAGGGCCATTAGGGGAGGGTCTTTGTCTTTCTCAGGTGTGAAAAGCTTACATATTAATGAGCTCCGCATAAAGCTTTTTCACACAAAACACGTCGTAAAAGTTTTAAATCAATATATTGTCTTATCTGAATGAGCAGTCGGGGTGATTTTCACATAGTTTTAGAGCAAATATTCTAGGCTATGTGATACAATTTTCAAAAGTCTTGTGAAGAAATAATCAGTATGGGTTTCATGGCCTTATTTCAGTGAGATTTTTTTTTTGTATTTTCACAAACCACGCATAAATGTCATTATCTCAAAACTACAAACTTTTACATACATGCTGCTGATATATTATTGTAGCAGAGTTTGTGCTGAATACAGTATAATTAGACTTTAGCCATGAAAATGTCACAAGTAACAGAAATAACCAGAAATGTCAGAACACCTCCAGGGCCCAGAAAACAGCTCAGACCTCAGAGGGTTAAAAAATCCATCACAGTACTCACTTGAGTATCTTCAGCTCACACACAGGCTTCTTCAGTCCATCACAGATCTCTTTGACTCCAGAGTCCAGCAGACGGCTGTTGTTCAGGTTCAGCTCTTTAAGGATGGTTTTAGAGGAGAGAACAGTAGCTAGAACTGAACAGCTTTTCTCTGTCAGCTCACAATTATTCAGCCTAAACACAAAAACAACATTATTTATAATTCTGCACATATTCAAAGCACATTAGATCAAAAGCTCTTCATATCTGCTCACACGTGACTGACAGTAATTTAAAATGAAAGAACAAACAAAAAAAACAGAGAAGTTATAATATTTAAAATCATGTTTACTTGATTTTCTCCACTTTACTATGAAAGTCCATCAAAAGAGCAGAGAACTTCTCTCCATCCAGATCTCCTAATTTATATGCACTCAGATCCAGTTCTGTCAGTAATAATGGACTTTCACCCAAAACTTTAGTGAGACACTCACATACTTCCTGTGCAGCAGCACTTTTCAAAAACCTACAGGAAGTAGAAGAGAATTTTTATGGTATTCCCAACTCAATCTTTCTTAAGAGTCTAGTGTAGTATTAAAGTTATAGTTATAATAACTGCCTCCAGTTTCACAGATAAAATATCTAATATACAAATCAGCAAGAAAATATGAAAACAATCATTTGCAAAAAATTATGAATATAATAATTTATATTTTTTTCTTTATCATTTTTATGTCACAAAACCCATGAAATTCAGTTGTGTAAGTGGTGCATTGCTTTGAACTGCAATTCTTTAAATTCCTCTTCGTCTTTATAACGCTGCACTGACTCATTTATCCTCTCTACTTTCATATAGATGATATCATATCTATGTCTTATTTTTAAATATTTGAAGACAATTATGACCTGATGTGCTTTAATTTAAAAGAGTCATCCTGTAGTAAATCATCGAGCTCCTTCACTCCTGATTGTCCAGGATCATTTCCTCTAAGATCCAGCTCTATCAGGTGTGAAGGGTTTGATCTCAGAGCTGAAGCCAGAGCTTTATAACCTTCTTCTGTGATACTGCAGTCTGAAAGTCTAGAACAGAATAATCAGTTACTCCACAAACGTCTGAACAATATTAATCCATACAAAAAGGATAGCTAAATATGGAAGCAAACAACAGGCCCAAAGACCTTTAATATATTAGTCATCAACTAACCTGAGTCTCTCCAATTTACAATTCTCTTTCAGTCCATCAGAGAGCAGCTTCACTCCTGAATCCTGCAGTTTATTATTGCCCAGGTCAAGATCCTTCAGCTTGCTGTCTGAAGAAAGAACTGAAGCCAGAGCTGAACAGCTTTCCTCTGTTAGATCACACTTACTGAGCCTACAAATAATACAAAATGTTATCAAATGCATCATATCCCTGTGATTTCTGTGGTGTTGAGTGTAGCTGATGGTTAAATTAACTCACTTGAGTATCTTCAGCTCACACACAGGCTTCTTCAGTCCCTCACAGATCTCTTTGACTCCAGAGCCAAGCAGACGGCTGTTGTTCAGGTTCAGCTCTTTCAGGATGGTTTTAGAGGAGAGAACAGTAGCTAGAACTGAACAGCTTTTCTCTGTCAACTCACAATTATTCAGCCTAAACACAAAAACAACATTATTTATAATTCTGCACATATTCAAAGCACATTAGATCAAAAGCTCTTCATATCTGCTCACACGTGACTGGCAGTAATTTAAAATGAAAGAACAAAACAAAAAAACAGAGAAGTTATAATGTATAAATCACACTGACTCACTTGATTTTATCCACTTTGCTATGAGAGTCCATCAAAAGAGCAGAGAGCTTCTCTCCATTCAGATCTTTTAATTTATCTTCACTCAGATCCAGTTCTGTCAGCAATAATGGACTTTTACCCAGAACTTTAGTAAGACACTCACATACTTCCTGTGCAGTAGCACTTTTCAAAAACCTACAGGAAGTAGAAGAGAATTTTTATGGTATTCCCAACTCAATCTTTCTTATGGGTCTAGTGTAGTATTAAAGTTATAGTTATAATAACTGCCTCCAGTTTCACTGATAAAATATCTAATTTACAAATCAGCAAGAAAATCTGAAAACAATAATTTTTATATTTTTTTCTTTATTATTGTTATGTCACAAAACCCATGAAATTCAGTTGTGTAAGTGGTGCATTGCTATGAACTGCAATTCTTTAAATTCCTCTTCGTCTTTATAACGCTGCACTGACTCATTTATCCTCTCTACTTTCATATAGATGATATCATATCTATGTCTTATTTTTAAATATTTGAAGACAATTATGACCTCATGTGCTTTAATTTAAAAGAGTCATCCTGTAGTAAATCACTGAGCTCCTTCACTCCTGATTGTCCAGGATCATTTCCTCTGAGATCCAGCTCTGTCAGGTGTGAAGGGTTTGATCTCAGAGCTGAAGCCAGAGCTTTATAACCTTCTTCTGTGATACTGCAGTCTGAGAGTCTAGAACAGAATAATCAGTTAATCCACAAATGTCCTGTACAATATTAATCCATACAAAAAGGATAGCTAAATATAGAAGCAAACAACAGGCCCAAAGACCTTTAATATATTAGTCATCAACTAACCTGAGTCTCTCCAGTTTACAATTCTCTTTCAGTCCATCAGAGAGCAGCTTCACTCCTGAATCCTGCAGATTATTATTGCTCAGGTCAAGATCCTTCAGGTTGCTGTCTGAAGAAAGAACTGAAGCCAGATCTGAACAGCTTTCCACTGTTAGATCACACTTACTGAGCCTACAAATAATACAAAATGTTATCAAATGCATCAAATTCCTGTGATTTCTGTGGTGTTGAAAGTAGCTGATGGTGAAATTAACTCACTCAAGTATCTTCAGCTCACACACAGGATTCTTCAGTCCCTCACAGATCTCTTTGACTCCAGAGTCCAGCAGACGGCTGTTGTTTAGGTTCAGCTCTTTCAGGATGGTTTTAGAGGAGAGAACAGTAGCTAGAACTGAACAGCTTTTCTCTGTCAACTCACAATTATTCAGCCTAAACACAAAAACACATACTTTATTATTCAGTACATATTCAACACACATCAGATTACCAGCTCTTCATATCTGCTCACACAAGTGACTGACAGTCTTTTATAATACACAACAAACAGAAGTTATAATGAATAAGATTACATTGACTCACTTTATTTTCTCCACTTTGCTATGAGAGTCCATCAAAAGAGCAGAGAGCTTCTCTCCATCCAGATCTCCTAATTTATCTTCACTCAGATCCAGTTCTGTCAGTAATAATGGACTTTTACCCAGAACTTTAGTGAGACACTCACACGCTTCCTGTGCAGCAGCACTTTTCAGAAACCTACAGGAAGTAGAAGAGAATTTTAGATTAGTTAATTTTACAATTGTGAACATGCTGTTGATCCACACACATCATTTTTTTGGGAACAGATAGTGTTTACTGTTTAAAGAAAAATAAAACAATTTCAAAGTTTTGTGCGGTGCATGTATTCCCAATTGTTTGCAATGCTGTTAATACAATGCATTTATGCGTTGATCTAGCATATTATATATGATGTTTTATTGATTATTGACATTGCAGCATTGTTGGAGAGCCGTCAATTTTACAAAGTAACGTTTTTAAATCACCTCATGGTCTTTAATGTACAGCATTCATCCTTTAGTAAATCACTGAGCTCCTTCACTCCTGATTGTCCAGGATCATTTCCTGTGAGATCCAGCTCTATCAGGTGTGAAGAGTTTGATCTCAGAGCTGAAGCCAGAGCTTTATAACCTTCTTCTGTGATACTGCAGTCTGAAAGTCTATTTAAAAAAAAAAAGTTTGTATATTCTTTGTAAACACAGATTATCATACTAGCCCTAGGCTTTATAATAACATCTGATAAACCACTTAAATCAACATGATTTACATAATACTTCACAGTCAGTTACAGAAAATAGTAAAATAAATAGTGATGCATGTACTGAAATTGAAATTTTAGCCTATATAGTCTTTTTCATCAAGTTCATCTAATCAAGTAGGATATTAACAAATGTAAAATAACATAAAAAATGTAGATTTAAAAATACACACTTCAGTTTCTCCAATCTGCATTCAGGATTTTCCAACAGAACACAGATCTTCTTTATTCCAGAGTTTCCAAGTTTATTCTCACTCAGATCCAGCTCTATCAGGTTTGAAGGGTTTGAATTAAACGCTGAAGTCAGAGCAGCACAACCTTCTGCTGTAATACTGTTATTATTCAGCCTGAAGAGAAAGAAAACAAAGACAGGAAACATTCTTCAGTTTCTCTAAAAAACTTTTTTAATGAGCAACAATGATAATTTTAATCGAAAACAAGGTACTGAAAATATGACCAAAAAATTATGTGAAATATTTATAAAACAATAGTAAATACTCACATCAGTGTGTTGAGTTTACAGTGTTTATCCTTCAGTAGAGCAGCGATCTTATTCACTTGTGTGTCTCCTAGTTCACGTCCACTCAGATTCAGTTCTCTCAGGAGTAACGGGTTTTTACCCACAATTCCTCTCACATACTGACAGGCTTTATCTGCAGTAGGACTCAAAAACCTGTAGAAAGGAAGATGAAGCAGGAATTAACTAAATTCTCAACATTTATAATGTAATGGAAAGTAGAAAATACTGTTAAAAACCTATTTTTAGTTTTGAAATCTATAAGTTCAGTACAACAACGACACACTGTTTTATAAATCATAATATTTTTATAAATATTTTCCTGCATATCATTTATTTTCATCATGTCTCACCTCAGTGTTTTCAAGGAACAGTTCTGATCCTGTAGTAAATCATCGAGCTCCTTCACTCCTGATTGTCCAGGATCATTTCCTCTGAGATCCAGCTCTATCAGGTGTGAAGATCTCAGAGCTGAAGCCAGAGCTTTATAACCTCCTTCTGTGATACTGCAGTCTGAAAGTCTACAGAAAAGACAAACATGAATACAGTTATTACACAATATAAACACAAGTGTATTATAAATAGGGGTATTAATCTTCATTGGTGTCATGATTCGATTGATTATGATTATGTCAACGATTCGATTCAATATTACGATGCGCTGCATCCTCAATTTTCAATATTACTGCACATGGCTACATTTTTGGCAATGAATATAAGCAGTCAGATATACTGTATGAACTCCTTTTTTAGTTTATCTACTCCAAGAAAATACACTTTCTGAATGTAGCAATCATCAAACAAAACTTAAGTCTGAACCAATGTTCCCTTTAATTTATGTTAATTAACTCTAATTAATTTATATAAGAACAGTCTTAAATGAGTTAAATAAACATAAAGGTTGTAAGAGAATGAGGCGCATCGGCAGATCTTAAAGTGACATGAGCCACTAATGCTGTGTGTCATTAAAGTTAATCAAAGAACAAAGGTAACAGTGAAAATTACTCACTGCTCTTGATTAAAGAACTTTTGTAGCTTTAATAAGGATTCATCTATTTAATTTATTATTTATGCAGTGCAGACTGTTAGATAACTTTATTCAATTTCTGTATATTTCACAACACACAGGTAAATATGATATTTATTATGGGTTTATGTAATGATTATTTTAAGTTCACTTAAATTAAAAGTTGTTATATTTTTTGAAGCCTAATGTTTTAAAACATGGAGAGCTTTCAATACACTGTAATGCTGAATGTGTAACATGTCCTGGGTCTGTGTTCATCAATGTCGTCTTATGGACTCCCACAATTCCCCATCTAGGTGCTAATCACACACTCACACCTGTTTCCCATCAGTGACTCTTTATAATTATGTTCACATTCTGTGTTATTCTTGTTTCCTTGCTCTGCCTTGCTTAGCCTGTGTTTTTGACCCTAGTCAGATTCCTCGTTTATGATCGTTCGCTGCCTGCCTTGACCATTGGCTGTGTGTTTGGATTACTCTTTTGCCGTGCCCTTCCTGTTACTGTTTGCTGGTGATTGGCCTACTGCCTGTTCGACCACGCTCTTCTGCAAGTGGGGTCCACAATTTCGTTGTCACGCTCCCGAATGTAACAGAATGGCTATAATTAATGTTTTAAATTGGGGGAGACATCATCAAGACATCAGTAGCAGTTTTAGTATCAGTAATGCTGGCCTTCATACATAAAAATATGCCATTAAACAAGTATTTAAAATATAGGTCTTTATGTTGCTTCTACATTAATTTGGAGATTAATTGTGAAATTATTACATTATAAAATATATTAAAACCTTATAAAACCTGTTTTTAATTGTGATTAATCACGATTAATCACAGAAAAAATGTGTGATTAATCTACTTCATTTTTTTAATCGATTGACAGCACTTCTTTGAAACCCACAAAAAATTCTGAGGTATGTACCTGATGTATTTTGAGTTTGCACATTTCTACACCTGTGGTGCATGTGTAATTGTAAATTCTCTAAGTTTTGTTACTTTGCTGTGCTCATCATACGTTATTCCCAGCAATCAAGCCACTCTTCTTTAAAACATCATGACGTTTTAGTTCACATCTTTGCATTTTACGTTGCCTCTCATATTGAGCTACTTGGTCTGAAAATATGAAAGTATGCCTAAAGAGACTGATTCGGATGATCGGATCTCTGCCGCTCACACACAACCACATCATTCTTTTTCTATGGAACCTGTAAACCGCATTCATCGGTTCTAACTCTATAGCGACACAAACTCTATGGCGGTTAACCAAAGCACTGCAATAATTTCCCCACACCTTGTGCGTCTGTTCTCTGTGCACGTTTTATTTTTTCTTCTAAGAGGAAACATTGGTCTGAGCACAGCAGACAACCACTACAAAACATTCCACCTTCTTGAGAAAAAAAACAGAGTTTGCTCGAACTATCCTCAAAGTTAACCTGTGTAGATTTAGAAATTGGCTCTGTGCTACAGGCCTATGTACACATACGCATTTAAAATAAGCAATGTCCACAAACAGTTAAATCATTTAAACATAAATGGCCTACAGCAATTTATAGCGGAAGCTGTTTCCCTCCAGGTTAAGTAAGTTTGTGGGAGCTTTAAAAAGTAACCTAAAGACCCCTTGTGGTGAAAATCAAGTTTTTAATGTTTATATTTCAGTGTGGTGTTTTTAATATGCTTTGATAACACTGCTGAGTGTTTTCCCTTTAAAACTACAGTTTACCAAAAACGTGGTTTGAAACCACCCTTGTTCTCTGTCAGAAACATGCTGTAACCAATCCTGTCAGTGTACGGGGGAGCTTTAGCATATCATTAACTATGCTGCGGGGCAGCAGGTTTCAAGAGAATCCAGTTTATCCCACTGTTTTTTCTGTTGATAAGAAACATCGGTGACATATAGCAGATGAATTATGTATTTTAAGATGTTATAATGAAATTCATGCCTTTCTCCACTCTCTATGGTATTCAAAGCGTTTGTTATGATGCTGATTTTAAGAAGAAAGCTGTCTGACTCTGAGATGGTGAACGGGAACATGGTTTGTGTAACATTAACAACACATTATTAGCTGTTTGATAACGTATTCAAGCCAAAGCCTAATCATAGCAATTACTGTTATGTGACGGAGATTGCAGAGAGCGATACATAAAACACATTACCATTCTGATACATCAACTAGTTGATGACCCTATGTAATTTGGTCTTCCTTTTCTTCTGAATCAGTTTCTGGATAAAACGTATATGGATTATTTAAACCAGTATTTCCACTTGCCATTGTGTCACATTTACTACAGTAAAGTTGACCAAGTGAATCAGGAAGGTCTGAGCTTGTGTCACGGAGTGGAAGCGGGACAAATCTGCATATTCATGAATCCATGTATAGTAAATGAGGCAAGGGTGTAGAATTACATTCAAGCTATTTTAAGACATGAAGAAATTAATTTCACAAGAAAAAACAAAATTTAAATATCTTTGATAATGAAAGATGAGTTTAAAGGATAAAACTATTTACTATAGGGGGAATTTAAAAACAGTTATGCGATTAATTTAACCCTTTTACCTGAGTCTCTCCAGTGTACAGTTTGTATTTCCTAATCCGTTCTGGAGTTTCTTCACTCCTGAATCCTGCAGATTATTGTTGCTGATGTCAAGCTCTTTCAGACTGGAGTTTGATCTCAGGACTGTAGCGAGAGCTGAACAGCTTTCCTCTGTTAGACCACACTTACGCAGCCTAAAATGAAGAACAGGACAAAGAATTAATACTTATATTTAGTGACCACTAAGAATGTGTGTTTTGGCCAGTGTTTGGTTCATTTGATTGCTTTATAATAATTAAAAATGTACTTTTATGTAAACAGAGCTGCAATGTTTACTTTGGAAAATGATTTGATTATTTCTTTGAGAGAGTACATAAAAATACAGTTTTATACATAATAAACCAATTTTTTTTTTTTCATTTTCTAAGCTAAGATACATGTGTATACAGTGAAAGTCATGTCAGCATTGAAATACAATAATATCACCAATTCAAAGTCACCAAAAATATAAATATTTAAAAAAGAAAATGTTGGTGGAGAATCTCTATAACATATTTGAATAACATTATATGTATGTATAGGCTATATATGTATGAGGGGCCGTACAAGCCAAAATCCATTCTTCTACTCTCACACACATACATACTCCTTTCACATACATACATTTCTACTGTCACACACACACATACATACTCCTTTCACATACATACATTTCTATACACACACACATACATTTTCCTTTCACATACATACATTTCTGCTCTCACACACACATATATTCTCATTTCACATACATATTATTTATTTGTTTTTTTGGTATCATTTACTTCCTCTTTAAGCAGGAAGTCACACTCAGACCCAGAAATACATGCAATACTTGCTCGGCTCTTCATCACAACTTTACAATGATGTTATTCAAAGTAATCCTGTGTTCTTTTCAAGTACAGTTTTTACTTTTGGAGTAAGTAGCAATGAACATGAAATCAGAATTTTTTTTTTAATAATGTGCTGACCAATGTATTGACCAAATGCAAAGAGAAACAGATTATTTTGTGCATGATAGGCTGCATTGAGATCTCTGTGATCACATTCAAACCCTAGGCTATATGTGGATTTCTGTCAGTCTCAAGATTTGAGGATTCAAGAAACAGAGCAGCAGTAAATAGGCTACATTGGAGTCCTTATATGGATGTCTAAATGTAGTGAGGACTGCTTATGAATTCAGACAAAGAATCAGGTCTGAGAACAGTTATGTCCTGATGCACACACAGAAGAGGCTGTTTTTCTGGTGGCATATATAATTTTTATTTCTGTCACACACTGTACAATCTGCAAAGACAACAATAAATTCGTTTTTGTTTCACAGTGTTGAAATAGCTGGCAGTGTGACTTCTTAATGTCAAAAAGTGAAAAGCTCTTTCAATAAACTCTCATTACACATTTATCTGATACTGTATAGTCACAGAAAATGAAACGGTGTATTCCAGCAAATAAAACAATACTGACATTTCAGTAATCAGAATCAGATAAAGCCCAATTAACATACACCAACTCTATACAAGCACTTAACGTAGCTATTTAACTTCATAACTGTAAACTCTCTTTACAAAAACATTGAGTGCACAATAAATTAATCTCTTTTAAAAATTGTCAAGTCGCGATCTCCCGCATGACATCCGACAGCGCGGCCGCGGACTTCCTCGACCAGGAGGCGAAACGCGACAATCGAATGCGAATATCGTGTGTAGTGGAAAGGCGGCTTGAGTAGCTACTAGTCGGATGAAAAAAAGTTCTCTCGCTGCAGTTCCTGAATTTATACTAAAGCCGCCTTTCCACTTAACACGACATTCGCATATGATCGGAACTCCACGCAGCTCCCGTACGACTCTCCATTGGAAATGAATGACTTCCGGTCAGACGGCTGTACATACATACATTTTCTTCTTACATACATGTATTATTTATAATAATAAATGCATACTTAGAATACATTTGCATAAGAGTAAAATGTATATGTGAAAGGAGAATGTATGTGTGTGTGAGAGTAGAATGTATGTGTGTGTGAGAGTAGAAATGTATGTATGTGAAAGGAGAATGTATGTGTGTGTGCGTATAGAAATGTATGTATGTGAAAGGAGAATGTATGTGTGTGTGCGTATAGAAATGTATGTATGTGAAAGGAGAATGTATGTGTGTGTGCGTATAGAAATGTATGTATGTGAAAGGTGAATGTATGAGTGTGAGAGTAGGAATGTATGTGTGTGAGAGTAGAAATGTATGTATGTGAAAGGAGAATGTATGTGTGTGTGCGTATAAAAATGTATGTATGTGAAAGGAGAATGTATGTGTGTGAGAGTAGAAGAATGGATTTTGGCTTGTACGGCCCCTCATATATATATATATATATATATATATATATATATATATATATATATACACATACATACATATATATATATATATATATATATATATATATATATATATATATATATATATACACATACATATATATATATATATATATATATATACACACACTCACCTAAAGGATTATTAGGAACACCATACTAATACTGTGTTTGACCCCCTTTCGCCTTCAGAACTGCCTTAATTCTACGTGGCATTGATTCAACAAGGTGCTGAAAGCATTCTTTAGAAATGTTGGCCCATATTGATAGGATAGCATCTTGCAGTTGATGGAGATTTGTGGGATGCACATCCAGGGCACGAAGCTCCCGTTCCACCACATCCCAAAGATGCTCTATTGGGTTGAGATCTGGTGACTGTGGGGGCCATTTTAGTACAGTGAACTCATTGTCATGTTCAAGAAACCAATTTGAAATGATTCGAGCTTTGTGACATGGTGCATTATCCTGCTGGAAGTAGCCATCAGAGGATGGGTACATGGTGGTCATAAAGGGATGGACATGGTCAGAAACAATGCTCAGGTAGGCCGTGGCATTTAAACGATGCCCAATTGGCACTAAGGGGCCTAAAGTGTGCCAAGAAAACATCCCCCACACCATTACACCACCACCACCAGCCTGCACAGTGGTAACAAGGCATGATGGATCCATGTTCTCATTCTGTTTACGCCAAATTATGACTCTACCATCTGAATGTATCAACAGAAATCGAGACTCATCAGACCAGGCAACATTTTTCCAGTCTTCAACTGTCCAATTTTGGTGAGCTCGTGCAAATTGTAGCCTCTTTTTCCTATTTGTAGTGGTGATGAGTGGTACCCGGTGGGGTCTTCTGCTGTTGTAGCCCATCCGCCTCAAGGTTGTGCATGTTGTGGCTTCACAAATGCTTTACTGCATACCTCGGTTGTAACAAGTGGTTATTTCAGTCAAAGTTGCTCTTCTATCAGCTTGTATCAGTCGGCCCATTCTCCTCTGACCTCTAGCATCAACAAGGCATTTTCGCCCACAGGACTGCCGCATACTGGATGTTTTTCCCTTTTCACACCATTCTTTGTAAACCCTAGAAATGGTTGTGCGTGAAAATCCCAGTAATTGAGCAGATTGTGAAATACTCAGACCGGCCTGTCTGGCACCAACAACCATGCCACGCACAAAATTGCTTAAATCACCTTTCTTTCCCATTCTGACATTCAGTTTGGAGTTCAGGAGATTGTCTTGACCAGGACCACACCCCTAAATCAGGGTATATACAGAAATTCTTAAGTTGAATTTAATACCTTTTAATACCTTTTTTAATACCTTCACAATATTTTTTAATACCAGCGCGAATTCAAGATGCAACTGTAGCGGTGTAAAGTAATGAAATATCTTTCAAAAAATAATAAAACATTTCATCACAATTTAATGAGGTGATTATAACTTAACTTCAACCCTGGACTCAAAAACTAACACAGAGACAGATAGAGATTGGTGGCCGATCCTTTCTTGCCCTGTTTTTTTTTTTTTTTTTTTTTTTTTTTACAGCTGTGACTTTACCACTTGATTTCATAGCTTTGTAAGATAAAATACTTCTTTGCTAGACCTGATAATTATTTTGGTCTATAATCATATCAATATCAAAAAGTAGAATAAAAAGTAGCATTAAAAAGTTTATTTTAACTAAGTTTCACCTCACTCCAGTCTAAACTAAATGATTTTTTTTTGGTAATGTTTCTACACATTATGATATAAGTAACCTGAAAATGCTACGTAGTTTACATGCATGAATACATGAATTGTTTGTTTATGTTACTTAACAGTGCATTAACTAATGTTAACAAATACAACTTTTGATTTCAATAATGTAGGCTACTAGTAAATGGTGAAATTAACATTAAGAAAGATTAATTAATGCTGTAGAAGTGCAGTTTATTAATAGTTAATGTTAATTAATGTAGTTGACTAGAGTTTAATAAATGGAACCATATTGTAAAATGTTACCGAAAATGTTAGAAGAAGATAAGGCAATTTATTTTAGCACAATTCACACCCAGCGGTAATTCAAGAAATAAATCTCCGAATGCGCCATGTGAAACGTCGGTCTTCCGACCTTTTACCATCGTGTCAATAGATTTTGATTAATATGAGCGAGAGAGAGCAAGAGTGGAGAGAGTGGAGAGAGTGCGCGCGTGCGACCGGGGCTTTCTCTGTTCTTTCAGTTAACATGTCATGCACCCTGTCACGAGCGCAGCAGTCATCTACATTATAGGCTACTCACCGATCAAATAAGGCTTTGGCGGGCGCCAAAAAAAATTCAGTGCAGCAGAAACCCCGATGTCTCTAATTACTGAAATAGAAGCGAACTCGCGAACAGGTTTGGCAGCAACTTGCAAGCCAGCCGGGTACCAAGTTTGTTTCAGCGCGCGCGCGAACGAAAACCACGTCACATGATATCGCTCAGGTTCTACTCGCAACATATAAATAAATCCACACGAATTTTATAAGAAAGGCCTGCACTTAACACAAATTGAAACTCATAGGCCTAGCTGGATGGGGGTTCGAAAATGTAATACCTCGACAGATGACGTTTATTACTTTTTAATACTTTTTAATGGCCTTAATTTTGGCTAATTTCATTTACTACCTTTTAATACTTTTTACAACCCCGCGGACACCCTGTAAATGCATTGAAGCAACTGCCATGTGATTGGTTGATTAGATAATTGCATTAATGAGAAATTGAACAGGTGTTCCTAATAATCCTTTAGGTGAGTGTATATATACAGTGAGGAAAATAAGTATTTGAACACCCTGCTATTTTGCAAGTTCTCCCACTTAGAAATCATGGAGGGGTCTGAAATTGTCATCGTAGGTGCATGTCCACTGTGAGAGACATAATCTAAATAAAAAAAATCCAGAAATCACAATGTATGATTTTTTAACTATTTATTTGTATGATACAGCTGCAAATAAGTATTTGAACACCTGAGAAAATCAATGTTAATATTTGGTACAGTAGCCTTTGTTTGCAATTAGAGAGGTCAAACGTTTCCTGTAGTTTTTCACCAGGTTTGCACACACTGCAGTAGGGATTTTGGCCCACTCCTCCACACAGATCTTCTCTAGATCAGTCAGGTTTCTGGGCTGTCGCTGAGAAACACGGAATTTGAGCTCCCTCCAAAGATTCTCTATTGGGTTTAGGTCTGGAGACTGGCTAGGCCACGCCAGAACCTTGATATGCCTCTTACAGAGCCACTCCTTGGTTATCCTGGCTGTGTGCTTCGGGTCATTGTCATGTTGGAAGACCCAGCCTCGACCCATCTTCAATGCTCTAACTGAGGGAAGGAGGTTGTTCCCCAAAATCTCGCAATACATGGCCCCGGTCATCCTCTCCTTAATACAGTGCAGTCGCCCTGTCCCATGTGCAGAAAAACACCCCCAAAGCATGATGCTACCACCCCCATGCTTCACAGTAGGGATGGTGTTCTTGGGATGGTACTCATCATTCTTCTTCCTCCAAACACATTTAGTGGAATTATGACCAAAAAGTTCTATTTTGGTCTCATCTGACCACATGACTTTCTCCCATGACTCCTCTGGATCATCCAAATGGTCATTGGCAAACTTAAGACGGGCCTTGACATGTGCTGGTTTAAGCAGGGGAACCTTCCGTGCCATGCATGATTTCAAATCATGACGTCTTAGTGTATTACCAACAGTAACCTTGGAAACGGTGGTCCCAGCTCTTTTCAGGTCATTGACCAGCTCCTCCTGTGTAGTTCTGGGCTGATTTCTCACCTTTCTTAGGATCATTGAGACCCCACGAGGTGAGATCTTGCATGGAGCCCCAGTCCGAGGGAGATTGACAGTCATGTTTAGCTTCTTCCATTTTCTAATGATTGCTCCAACAGTGGACCTTTTTTCACCAAGCTGCTTGGCAAGTTCCCCGTAGCCCTTTCCAGCCTTGTGGAGGTGTACAATTTTGTCTCTAGTGTCTTTGGACAGCTCTTTGGTCTTGGCCATGTTAGTAGTTGGATTCTTACTGATTGTATGGGGTGGACAGGTGTCTTTATGCAGCTAACGACCTCAAACAGGTGCATCTAATTTAGGATAATAAATGGAGTGGAGGTGGACATTTTAAAGGCAGACTAACAGGTCTTTGAGGGTCAGAATTCTAGCTGATAGATAGGTGTTCAAATACTTATTTGCAGCTGTATCATACAAATAAATAGTTAAAAAATCATATATTGTGATTTCTGGATTTTTTTTTTTTTAGATTATGTCTCTCACAGTGGACATGCACCTACGATGACAATTTCAGACCCCTCCATGATTTCCAAGTGGGAGAACTTGCAAAATAGCAGGGTGTTCAAATACTTATTTTCCTCACTGTATATATATATTGCGTGTGTGTGTTAAACAATGTGTCAAAAAATTAAGCAGAAGCAAAAATCAAAATTTCAGCACCAATGTCATTTTTCATGACAATCTATTCAAATGGACATGTATAAATCAAATTTAAATATAACATGCAGAAATGTAGATGAATTTGTGGGATGCACATCCAGGGCACGAAGCTCCCGTTCCACCACATCCCAAAGATGCTCTATTGGGTTGAGATCTGGTGACTGTGGGGGCCATTTTAGTACAGTGAACTCATTGTCATGTTCAAGAAACCAATCTGAAATGATTCGAGCTTTGTGACATGGTGCATTATCCTGCTGGAAGTAGCCATCAGAGGATGGGTACATGGTGGTCATAAAGGGATGGTCATGGTCAGAAACAATGCTCAGGTAGGCCGTGGCATTTAAACGATGCCCAATTGGCACTAAGGGGCCTAAAGTGTGCCAAGAAAACATCCCCCACACCATTACACCACCACCACCAGCCTGCACAGTGGTTAATAGAATGTTAATACACACTTCAGTTTCTCCAATCTGCATTGTGTATTTTCCAAAACAACACAGATCTTCTTTATTCCAGAGTTTCTGAGTTTATTCTCACTCAGACCCATCTTAAGTGTTTGCTGCCAAAAAAGCTAATGTTTTTGTTTCATCTGACCATATTTCATGTGATTTCCCCCCCAGTTTCAATTATTTTACTTCAATGAAAGGTTAGATTTTTGCACATTTTTTAAATAAAATATCAAAAGGATTAAAAATGCAGATTTATTTTTTACAGCCATATTTGATCATATTTACCAAGGGGGCAAACACTTTTTCACACCACTGTATATAAAATTGGATCATGAAAAGTTGGTATCAATCCATCTTTCAGAATCAACTTTTGTGCAAATCCTGTGTTTTACTCACCCTCATGTGCTAAGTAGTCTGGTGTAAAATGACTTTCACATACTGTATATGAATTTACTTGGACACATTCCCTTCATAACTGAAATGGGAGTTTATGGAGACTCTTATGTTTATTATTATAGCCATCAACAGATCAGTTATAATGTATGCATAGCTGAGACATATCAGACCCCTTTTCCACCAAGGCAGTGCTGGTGCTGGTTCGGAGCCAGAGCCTAGTTTCAAATCGGTTCTTTGTTTTTCGACACCCAAAGCACCAGCTCTGAACCAGTAAAAGTGGTTCTTAAGTAGCACCAAAACATTGCTGGGCTAGGAGTAAGAACCACTTGCGTCAGGGGCTGGGGGCGGGGTAACAAGACAAACAGAAACTTGTGACCGCCATTTTTTAAATAGCAGCTAATCGAGCTAATAGCAGCTCGATTGTAATCTCCGTCTATGCAAGTTATGGCGAGCTGCACGAACGCGTTGGATTCACCGTATTTGGATGAAAATTCTAAATTCATTCGCAAAGCCATGAGCTTCAATAGTAACGCAACGACCGCCATTGCTGATGGAAGGCTAGTTCCAGATGCATCGGAGCAGCGTGGACCGATCGGAGCTGCGGGAGTGTTTGGAGAGCATACGACTCCTTGTGCTTTTGGATCGCTTTCACGGTGCTTTGGTGTCATGCGCCGATCGGTCTGCGTGAAGCCGAACCATCTCGAACAAGCCTGGTGTGTTTGTGTTTGGCACTGCTGCCATGCTAGCATTGCTGGGCAACATGAGATGAATACAGTGACGTAAGATCTGGCTCTGTGGTGGCTCTCTGGCCTGTGGAAAGGCAAACCGGTTCTTAGAAGGCTCGTCAGTCAAACCAACTCCGAACTGGCAATAACTAGCACCTGGTTCCTGCTGGTGCAAAAGGGGTATCACAGGCTCACGGATGGTCAGTTCTGAGTGCTGCTGTCCTGCTGTTGTCAATCCGCATTCACGACTCCGCAGTGACGCTGCTGATGTAAGACGCTGCTGACGTGCACACTTACGCACCATCTTAAAAAATATAGCAGTACCAAAATACAAACAATGTAGAATAGCTTGAATACAGCATGCATCTCCCTCAGACTGTAAACGAAGCTCGGGCGCACCAGATAACACGTCAGCAGCGTCACTGTGGAGTCGTGAACGCAGATTGACAACAGACCCGGAAGAGAATACAATGCTGAATAAAGTCGTAGTTTTTGTTATTTTTGGACCAAAATGTATTTTCGATGCTTCAAAAAATTCTGACTAACCCACTGATGTCACATGGACTACTTTGATGATGTTTTTATTACCTTCGGACATGGACAGTATACCGTACATACATTTTCAATGGAGGGACAGAAAGCTCTCGGACTAAATCTAAAATATCTTAAACTGTGTTCTGAAGATGAACGGAGGTCTTACAGGCTTGGAACGACATGAGGGTGAGTCATTAATGACATAATTTTCATTTTTGGGTGAACTAACCCTTTAAGCCAGAACTTCTGTTTCAAGCCTGTTTCAAGGATTCTCCAGTGCTCATCTTATGTCTCTGTGTGGTCAGTGAGCAGCCTGGAGCAGAACAAGAGTCCTGGTCCATACAATATCCATGGTAAACTTTTGAAATATTGTGCAAGGAAATTAAGCTCTATATTTTATGATACTTTAATATGTCTGTATACCTACTGGGCTGTTATTATCCCAGTCCCTAAGAGAAATAGTCCCAAGGCTTTAAATGACCTCAGGCCAGTTGTGCTCACTTCTCTTGTAATAAAATCTTCTTGAAAAGCTTGTGAAGACATTGTAAGGTAAACCAAGCAAGCTCTTGACCCTATACAGTTTGCTTATAGGGCACACAGGGGTTGAGGACAATGGCTGAATCTTTAATGCACTTAAAAAGGGAGTAACACGCATGCTAGTCTGTTGTTTATTGACACTTCCTCAGATTTTAATACTATCCAACCTCACATTTCAGCCATGAGACTGATAGAGCATTTTGAGTTGAGCCACAATTTGGTGGGTTGGATATTGGATTTTTTGACAAACAAAACACAGACGGTGAAAGTAAATGGCATTTTATCAGATTTATTAAATTTATCCTCTGGCTCAACACAGTTCTGTTTTCTCACCCTTACTTTATATTCTATACACTTATATGTGCCAAAGTAGATACAAAAATAGGACTATATTGAAATTTGCAGATGAAACAGTAATTGTCTGAGTAAAAGAGTCTGTTTCACAACAATAAGTCTGGACATGGCCCTATTATTGAGGAGTTTGTCACCTGGTGTGATGAGTCTTTTAAACATAACCAAAACAAAGGACATGATTATAGATTTTAGAACTCATGCTTCATGTTATGACACTATGACCATTAAAGATCAGGTGGTGGATTGTGTAGAACGCTACAAAATCTTGGGACAGTCATAGATTCAAAATTGAATTTTGAAAAGAACTGTGAAACTGTATGTTAAAAGCAACATCAGCGTCTGTTTTGCCTCAGAATGCTCCAAATTTCACATTGATAAATCTATGGCTTCTATTGAATCAGTCTTGTCATTCTCCCTTGTGTCATGGTTTGGTAATTTATCTTTGAAAAACAAAAATTATTTGAACCAAATTGTCAAGTGGGCTAATAAGATTATAGGTGAACCACAACTTAACCTAGCAGGTCTAACCAGCTGCAGCATAAGGCGAGTTCTATTTTTAAAGGTTGTTCCTACTGTACCCTTTATAATGGTGATTTTCAGCTCCTACACTCTGGTTGTCAGTGTGTGGCCCCTAGGTGGATAACTAGACAATATAGGAATACTTTAGAACCTGCAGCAATAGAATTATTAAATAAAAATAGCAGAAAATTACATTCGTTTCTACGCATGGCACTTTATGCTATTTAGGGGGTGGGTGAGTGTGTCTAGAGTAGGGGTTGCACGACTACTGATTTCTGCTAGTCGATTTCTTATCAAAACAATACTCGAGTTATTCGACTACTCGTGGTTCATGCTACTGTAAATGAAAAGACATGAAATAGCAATTAAATATTTAAATAGCAACATTAAATATCAATAAATGTTTTATAATTCATAGCCTAATGCAACAATTACATAAGTAAACTCTCAACATTATAATTATGACATTACATATTTTAATTTTCATTTAACAGAGTAAAGCCAAATAAATAGCCGTTCTTGCCTTTCAGTTCAGACGCAATGTCCGCTTTTAGGGGCCGTTCACATATCGCGTCTTTTGCACGCTCAAGTTTATTTCAAATGTAGGCGTGCGTAGGCAAGCTCGTTTTTCCAGGCGCGCCTATGTCGCGGCAAGATGAAAACATCTCAACTTTTAAGAATGCTGCAAGCGCACCGCAGGTCATGAGACAAAAAACAACCGATAATCTTGCATTTCCGTAACAACATCGAAAGCTTGGCCGAACAGCTGATCATAGCTGTACAGGGCGGGTTTTTATTTCTCATCTCCATAAATATATCCATTAGTAAAGCTAATGCAAGGGCTAAAAAATCATTAATCATTTGCTGATACTTCCTCGTCATCATGGAGAGTGCAGTTCATGGTTGCATAGCAACGACAGACGCCATGGGAGCGCAAGCACTTGTAGAAAGAAGGAGAGCATTTTTAGAAGCAATATGTGAACGGCCCCTTACAGAGTTGGCAAATTACAATATTTTTGTCATCCTTGATGAAATATTTCCTCACATCTGATGTGTGGTGTCTGTTGGTGACGTTCGCCATTTGGAATTAATTTATGGTTAATGGGCGCTCGAGTAGTCAATTATTTCTGACAGCGCTGACTAGTGGTTGAAGTAGTCGATCTCTCGACCACTCGACTAGTCTGTGCAAGCCCTAGTCTAGAGGCACATTGTCATGACTTTTTCTTAGGAGTCTTTATACTTTTGGACATTATTATAATGATTTATGTTTTACTGTATGTTTTAATGTTTTATGGATTTTTTTAAAATATGGATTGCTCAATCTCCTGTCTGCACAACAAATTTACCCTTGGGTACCAATAAAAGACACCTTGACCTTGATTACACTGATGTTCATAGGATGAACAGATTTAGTCGATTCAGATATTAACTCCGCTATCTATTAAGTCTTAAAAATATTTAAAAATGTACCACAATATACAAAAATAAAAAATTCTCTTTGTTCTAATTGTGACATCACACAACTTACCAAAGTGTCTCCAATTTACATTTCACACTCTCCAGTCTAGTGCAGAGCAGCTCCACTCCTGTATCCTGCAGATTATTATTGTTCATGTTCAACTCTTTCAGATTGGAATCTGATCCAAGAACTGCAGCCAGAGCCGAACAGCTTTTGTGTGTCAAGTTACAGTCATTTAGCCTAAAAAAGAATTACAGATTACAGAGTTTGCTACTAAATCCTTATATACTAAAATTAGAATAAAATAGTAAAATTAGACTTTATTTCCACTGCATTCATTAGAGAAAAAATATAAATAAAAAAACTACTGATATAAATTAACTATATAGATGGTATACATTAATATATGGTATACGATTAAGAATTTATGCAGATAAAAACAAAAAGTAAAAGACTTACAGAGCTCTTTTGGAGGTTTTGATGACCGATGATAGTCTAAATAGACACTCGTCTGATTTCTTAAATTTCTCAAGCTCAAAGTCTTCCAGCTCCTCCTCTGATGTCAACAACACAAAGGCCACAGCAGACCACTGGGCAGGTGAAAGGTCAGATGAGAGACTTCCTTCTCTAAGTTGTGTTTGAATGTCTTTAACCAGAGTTTGGTCATTCAGTTCATTCAGACAGTAGAACAGATTGATGGACCTTTCTGGAGATAAATTTTCTCCTAACTTTTGCTTGATGTACTGAACTATGTCCTTGTTGCTCTTGTCATTGCTGTCTTGCTGTGTCAACAGACCTCGTAAGAGTGGATAATTAGACTGAACTGATAGACCAAGAAGGAATCGAAGGAAAAGATCCAGATGTCCATTGTCACTTGCGAGTGCCTTGTCCACTGCAGTTTTCAGCAAATCAATCATGGCTTCATTTTTGTTTTCCTGCTCTGTAGACTCTTGAACAAACACACTTTTCTTGTTGATGTCTAGAAAAAGATGTGCATAAAGGGCTGCAATAAACTCTTGAATGCTCAAGTGAACAAAGCAGTACATGATACCAATAATGATTCCGGTTTCCTCTTTAAAGATCTGTGTACACATGCCTGAATACACTGATGCTTTAGAGGCATCAATACCACAGTCCATCAGGTCTGTCTCATAGAAGATCAGGTTGTTTTTTTCCAGCTGATGAAATGCCAGTTTCCCCAGTGAAAGGATGGCATCTTTATCCCAGGAAACATCTGGTGTGTATTCTCCATCATACTTTTGTCTGTTCTGCTGGATCTGAAAGCGGAGAAAGTGTGTGTACATTTGTGTCAGAGTCTTGGGAATGTCTTCAGTATTTGATTCCTGCAGTGTTATAGAGGCGTCCTCAGTCTGATTTTTTGGATTATTATTTATTTTCTCCTCAAAAATGTTCTTGAGAACAGTGGCTGCAATCCAGCAGAAGACTGGGATACGGCACATGATGAAGAGACTCTTTGTTTCTTTAACGTGATCGATGATTCTGTTGGCCATTTCCTCATCAGTGAATCTTTTTCTGAAGTACTCTTCCTTTTGTGCATCAATGAACCCTCTGACCTCTGTCACGCGGTCGATACAGTAAGGAGGAATCTTAGTGGCAGCTGCTGGTCTGGTGGTGATCCAGATGAGAGCAGAAGGAAGAAGATTTCCCTTGATGAGGTTCGTTAGGAGAACATCCAGAGAGGCTGGTAATGATACATCACGACACGTCTCATTGTCCTTAAAGTTTAAAGGAAGGCGACATTCATCCAATCCATCAAGAATGAACAGGACTTTGAATTTATCATCTCTTGTAAGGTTCAATCCTTTTATCTCTGGGAAAAACTGACTAACAAGGTTCATCAAGCTTTGTTTTTCTTTCTCCTTTAAGTTCATCTCTCTGAATGGAAGAGAAAATATGAAGCTGATATCTTGATTTTCTTTTCCTTCGGCCCAATCCAGAATAAACTTTTGCACCGAGATGGATTTACCGATGCCAGCAACTCCTTTTGTCAGTACAGTTTTAATCTGCTTGCCTTGTTCAGGTGATTTAAACAAATTTGTGCATTCAATCTGTATCTCTTGTGATTCAGCACGCCTGGAAATCTCAATCTGTCTCACCTCATGTTCTGTATTGACCTGTTCACTGCCACCCTGAGTGATATAGAGATCTGTGTAGATGTCATTCAGATCTATGGAGTCACCTTGCTTTGCAATTCCTTCAAACACACATCGATACTTCTTCTTCAGGTTTGATTTAAGTTGTTGTTGATGAATAAAGACAAGCTCATCTAAACACAAACAGAAATAAAAATACTTGATCCTACTTTTCTCTTCTGACTTTAAATGACAACATGACAGATGGTCATGAGCCTCTTACCTTTTAGAGTATCTGCAAGTTCATCTTGCTTCATACTTTTTAGGAAGTACAGTGTGATATCAAGAGCTGCTTCTTTGATGCTACACATGTCATCTACATAGTCCTGCACAAAGTATTGGGTGTTCTCCTTTTTTAGTATTTTCTTAAACTTGTCCAGCTCATTCTTTAGGAATACAATTATTTTCTGCTCAAGGTCCTAAAAGCATATAAACAAAGATGGGTACAACAACAAAATGTAACAAAATTCCACATCCATAAATGAAACGTATGGTTAAACAAATTACAGACATCAGAAGTAAAAGCATTAATGAAGCTGTGATAATGTGAAACTACAAATAGCATATACAATGAAAATGAAAACTGCAAAACACCAGTTAGCTTGAGCAAACCATTTATGCAATAATTTTAGGTAAAATTAGTGAAAGTACCTAGTTAAATGACTGGATTATGCTGTTAACTTCTTAGACAAAGGCAGTAAATGTAACACACATACCAGAATTAAGGAAGGCAAAATTAACATTACAGAATGTCAATACGACTGTGCCCCAAATCATTCATAAATTACAAATCATACAGAATTGTAGAGTTGCTAAATATTGTTTACATATAATTGCAAGTTTAATGAAGCTGCTTGTCTACCAACATGAAAATATATGAGTCTAGCATTGTTGACATGTGGATGTGTACACAAATAAAATGCTATGGGAAATGCTAAATACATTAAATTGTCTTTTTTAAAATAAAAATACACTATTTTACATTTGTCGAAAAACCCAGTTGTTTATTATAATATAAAAATGTAAACAATAAATACAAAACAATATTTTTCCATACCTGAAAGACCCTGATGAGATTTTCTCTTTTTTTCTCATCCGGAATCCTGTTTGCAAAATAAATGTGGTCATTATTTATAGTATATCTAATAAATTACAGCATGTGCAATATTAGACAAAACTAGAACTGGAAACAGCATTTTTTTTTGCAAACAAATTTACAGTATGTTGATAAAAAAAACTTCAAATGTATACAATATAAGATCATTATCAAAATCAGTATTACCAGTGTTTTCCGTTTTTATTTCTTACTGGGTATTTTTTTTATTTCATGAAGGTATATGCAAACATCCTTAGTGATTAATCTCTGTAAAAACTGACTGAAGACATCAATGTCACAGTTCAATAGCCAAAGAGAATATTATCACACAACATAAACATTGTCTTTTTAAAGTGATAATTCACCCATAATTGTCAACATTTACTCATCCTTAAGTTGTTCTAAACACGTATACATTTCTTTGTTGTCCTCAACACAAGATAAGATATTTTGAAGAATGTTCATAACCAAAAAGTGCATGGTCCCAATTGACTCCCATAGTATTTTTTCCCTCCTATGGAAGTCAGTGGGGCTCAACAACTGTTTGGTTTTCATCATTATTCAAAATATTATTATTTTTTTGTTCAGCATAGAACCTTTTTTGTTCAGCAACTTGAGGGTGAGTAAATTATGATAGAATTTTCATTTTTGGGTGAACTATCCTTTGGGGGATCTTTCCCTAATACACAAAGAGCAAAAATAATTGATTTATTGCAGGAGGTCCCACTGTAACTGATTTCTACATCTGCTATACAGTTCTGTTAGCTTACATAGCTAAAAGTTAAGTTTATAAACAAAAATAAATACACATACATACATACATACATACATACGAGCTGTAACAATACGCGATATTAAACTGAAATCGCGATACTCAGATCCACGATCTGTGTCGCGGTGTGAGAAGGCAGAATCGCGACACTCCCCTTTCCAACTCCCAGAGTTATCCTTCCTGGCCAGATCCAATGCTACCACATCTTTAAATTACTATTGGTCAATTCCAGCATTATGGACGTGACATTTGCAGTCCAAACTTGAAATATAAATTCTCACAAAACGCATTTAATACCAATATATTGAAACGTTTGTTTATATATCCAAACTCCCTTAATAAAGGAGTCCAGACAAAAATATCAGTCTACACATGCGTTTTATATTTAATATGAGGGAACACATGCTTGTAACGGACGTGACACAAAACATCTTTAACTTTTACAGTAGGTGGCAAACATTTTTTTTAGTAATTCTGTGAATTAGCCTACACTGCTCAAACCAAAAATAATAGTACCCACCAGATGAAGAAGGGTTGGCTCTCCACAGAACATGAAATACAGGTTGGAAGCAGAATTGTCCATTACCGCTGTCGTAAATAATTTAACTTAATGCAGCCTACTGTCGCACACACGCACACACGCTGTTTATCCAGCACCGGCTTTGGAATGAACGATGTCCACAGACAAGGTAGAGTATGTTGCATGATTTCATGAAAGTATGATGTATTGCGACATCAGATATGAAGAAAAACTAAATAATGACTATTATAACGCTTGACGTAAAGCAAGCCAAATTTGTAGTTTTCTTATGTCTCATTCAAACTACAGAAACGCGACCCGATCTGGCAATCTTACATAGTGTGGTTATAGCAGATAAAGGACCGCAAAGCGGAGGCAGAAGTGCCTTTCACCCTGTTACGACTTGATGAACCACTGAAACGATTATGGAAACATTATTTTAAGGTAAAAAATCTTACTTAGTGTTGCTTTAAAGACTGCTTTAAATCCCTTCACAGAGACCTCAAACAGGCATTTTAAACACCAAATATTAAGGATTGGCATAGGCCTATCAGGTAAAATAATATTCGATGATTGTTTGTAAATTGTCTCCCCCCACATGCTCACAGGTAAGACGGCGTTACCGTTTAAATCCCGCTCCGACATTAAATGTATCTGTACTGTAGGCTAATAGGCCTACATGTTGTAGCCCAGACATTAAAGAAACCGATTTAGTTTAATATTTGTTTAAATAAAATAATTTCTTTTTTTATTTAATTTTGATTATATGAAAAGTGAAAAGCATGAGTAAGATCATAAGATGTGGAGTATATCGAGTGGGCAGACATGATTTTGACCACTTCATTAAGTTTGTTTTTGTAGAAAGCCTTTCTTTAAAGTGAATTTCGTTTTGCATTAATTGTATCTTAATTTTAATCAATGTTTCATCAACCAATTGCCTGGATTTGATAAATAAGAAGTAAATATAGCAGGCAATATAATCAGGACACGGAGGCGCCGTGTAAAATGAAAAAATTATGATTTTTCACATTTTAATCCATAAGTATATAAAATGTTCTTATTTCATTGCTGTCATGTATGGCATACTCCCCTACACAACAGGAGGAGCAGTGGCCATTTTGAGCAAAAAAACCTCACACTCAACCGCATCACATGTCTGTATATTTCTAATTTTTTCAGGGTTGAAATTTTGTGACAGGGTTGAGTTTTTCAGTTATTTATGAATAATTTTAATAATAAATAAAGCCTCAAGCAGTGATTACTGGGATTCAAGTGTTTTAAGAGCTTTATGCGATCTATGCTGTAGGTTGACACAAAAGCATTTAGGATTTATAGGCTTTTGGGTACATTTGGTCACATTTGTCCATGCCCATTTTCTAAATGACACTGTTATGGCTATCCAAATGTTAAAGTTCAAAACATTTTGATAATTATTGACCTAAAGAGTCTAGAGAATTGTACTGCAGTGGTTTTGAGGTTGAGCCAAATACGAAGGACCTAGTTTGCAAAAGTAGGATTACTCAATAAATCGCAAACATTTGAAGAGCAATTTCTGCTTATTTACAGCAAGTTGTCAAGAATGAGGAGATTCAATATATAATATGAATATATATATATATACAAATGTTATACATTGTGTGATATACGGAATATATGAGGAGCTCTTTTCCAAAACGCTATAAATCCATTTAAATAGTTTTCAGGAAAATTTTATTTTTTACTTAGACCCACACATTTTGTGAATATTCAATTTATCCTGTTAAAATGTTTTATTTTTTGGCTCAGTCTGAACATGTTAAACAATGATTATTAAATCAAACAACAAAATTGTTGATGATAAATTCAAAGTTATTTTTTTTTTCAAAACGCTATAAATCCATCCATTTTTTTCAAAACGCTATAAATTTTGTTCTTAAAAAAAAAAAGGCAAGTCAATCAGTAATAAATACATTGGCATTCAGTAAAGTGTCGAACCCATAAAAAGTAGAACCATTGTCCACTTTACATAAAACAAGTCAAGACATGACCTTGTGTGAGTGAGTGAGTGAGTGATTGGCGTTCACACCAAACGCGAATAGAGCGTCTAGTGCAAGTGATTTTCAAGTTAAGTCAATGTAAAGACGCGTTTACACGCATCTGGAGGTCCTTCGGCGCGAATGAGGCGTTTAGCGCAGCGCGGACGCGCGAATGAGGCGAATTGAGCGTCTGGCGCGATACGCGCGAGTGATTTAAAGGGTTTTAAATCATATCTCATAGATCAATTGCAACCATGTTTTTTTATGAGACGTGAAGGTCCTCATAGACATCCATGACACCATGGACCAAAACAATGCATGCCAGTTTTCAAGTCAATTGGACTAACCATTTTCTCTGTAGCACCACCAAGTGGCCAATCGCCATTACCAGCATGGCAACTTAGGCACTGCATGCCAATTCTTAAGTCAAATGGAATAATGGTTGTTTGGTTATAACGATTTTCATGTTTTTTTCCCCTGTTATAGTGCCACCAAGTGGTAAAACACTGCAATTTGTTTTTACTGTGACCTCAGACTGAGCTTGTACACACTTGTACCAGGTTTGGTGAAAATAGCTCATTGCGATTAAGAGATACAAGCATTTTAGTAAAAGTCAACTGCCCACTTCGAATGTTTTGGCATCCTGATGCGACCCTGATTCACCAATCGAAATTTTGACTTTTGATAACTTTTTGCCATGGGCGTTTCTATAGATGATGCTAGGGTTGTAACGGTATGAGATTTTCACGGTATGATAATCGTCTCAGAAAATATCACGGTTTCATGATATACGGTATTAAACAATCCTTATTATTATTTTAATCATCTGCTACAATGCCCCTTAAATTAATGAAAACAGATAGGGTTTTTTGGTTGAACATATGGTTTATTAAAACAAACTTTTTTAATGAAAAAAAAAAACTTTTTTGTGTGAGTCTATCTTTTGGAAAAAATAAGAAAGAAAAAATAAATTCCCATTTGAACAAACATGTCTAATCAATTGAATTCATAAAACCTTAAATTATTTTTATTCTTAATTTATTAATTATTATTTAAGTTAATTATAAGATAGTAGAGTCTTATGAAATGTATTTTATTTCCTCAGAAATTCTGGGTAACTTGTCTGATATAATTTGTCTGGATTCTATGATTTAATACAAATATATTATTGAAAATGCAATCAGATGAAATGTAACAACTTTTGTTTGTCTGGATAGGGTTACTAAATTAAAACAGACACAAAACTATATTTCTTAATGTTTAAATAAACTTTATTATTGTTGTTGTTATAACTAAGCTATATTCTATTGTACAATAGTAACATTTCTTTAAGCTAAATCGAACTTTTATTTTGACAGGTTGTACTAAACACCTATGAGTTTCAGTCAGAGTGTATTTGATGATGATTCTTTTAAATAAAAGCAGAGCAGCTCTGGATATGTTCATGTGTTCACGTCCTCATATGAGTGAGACGGCAGACGCTTTAAACACCATGAGCGTCGTCACACATATTTGAGTATGTACTAGGCGAAATGGCGCTGCTCATTCACACAGAACAAGCAGAATATACAGGGTGGGCCATGTATATGGATACACCGTAATAACATGGGAATGGTTGGTGATATTAAAGTCCTGTTTGTGGCACATTAGTATATGTGAGGGCTCGGACATATCTTTATGCCTGTCGGACTCGGGTCGGGTTCGGTTACTGCTCTTTCGGACGCGTGCCGGGCTCGGACAGAAAAATTCGGCCCGATCCGCACTCTAAACCCATCTTCGAGGAAAATCCCGCGTTCGTTTTTCAGATAACAAAAGTATAACGTTACTTGTTTTCGGCGGGGGAAAACCATAGGGGAAAACGAGCGCACATGTATGGGTGGAGTCTAAGCAGTCAAGTGAAAAGAAGTTGCATATGCGCAGATGAGATCTGGTTTAATTTTTTTTTTTTCAAAACCGTGGATTGGCAAATATTTACGATATGATAATCGTACATGCCAATATCGTGATAAATCGTCATACCGGTATACCGTTACAACCCTAGATGATGCATGTCAAGTTTTGAACAAACTGAACTAGTAGTCACATTAACTATTTTAACAATGTCTTTAATACCATTCTGGGCCTTGAAAGTTGTAATTACATTGCAGTCTATGGAGGGGTCAGAAACCTTTCGGATTTCATGAAAAGAATTTGTGTTAAGGTAAAAGGTCTTATGGGTTTGGAACATGAGGGTGAGTAATTAATGACAGAATTTTCATTTTTGGGAGAAATAACCCTTTAAGTGCTTTAGCTCTGAACATGGCAGACTGCCGCTTTGAGGCGGGGAGCTGCTCATATCGTGTGTGCTCTCTACATGGCAGATTGCCATGTAACCTCTAACCAACGTATAATTTTCCCATGTCATTTTTTTAATCCTGTTAATACTTTCCCCATAAAAACATACTACCGTGCGAGTAGTCACGTGACTCCGCCCCGTCCAGTCAGCGGCATGGAAGCAACATGGAGGAGAACTCAAATACAGAGTCATCTGACAGTAGCTCGCACATCAAGTGCAGTTTGTAGGCACACGGAAAGATTAAGAAGAGTTATCTTAATAAAAATCTGGATACTCAGTATTGCTAATTACATGTTTTACACAGTTTTTTGTACAGGTAAATTAATCGTTTTTATGCGCTAGTACAAGGACACACATAGACTATAGTATAGACAGCGCTCGAGCCCAGAAGCGAGATCACTTTCGCTTGCGGCCTCACGAAAGTTTGTCAATTGTATGCGTTTAAAGGCTTGCCAGATTGAACATTTGATTTTACACAATTCAGTTCGGTTCGGTTTGCCTAATGTCTTTCTATGGTAATTTTATGTCCCCTATGGTTGTCTGTGTAAAACTGTTTTGCTGGCAAGAAGCTTCAAATTTTATAAGACATTATCTTCTGTGATTATAAACAATAAAATCTAAATGTTTTTTTGCACATAAACCACATGTGAGAAATTAGCAAAAATAACCTTGTCATGTAAAACATGTGTAATACCTTTCAGTTGCTGATGGTGTTTCTTCCCTGAAGTTTGGTCCCACACCTATTGAACGGTCACTCTTCACAGACACAGAGCTGGACACAGGTGAGCCTGCTCTCACACTACTATATGAGAGAGAGAGAGAGAGAGAGAGAGAGAGAGACTTTACTACCAGCTGTTCTCTTGTATCATTTGAGGATGATTTAGTGCAGTGGTTTTGAAGGGGGGGGGGGGGGGGGTTAGGGGTGCACAGCTATTCCCTGGGGGGGGGGGGGGGTTGCGCAGGAAATAAAAAAACGAAACAAAAAAAATGCCAAATGATGTAGCAGGGGGGCGCAGGAGATAAAAAAATAAATAAAAAAACACCTGTCAAGTTAACTGACATCGCATGGAAGATTTATAAAATCGGTTTATAAAAGGCAAGAGGAAAGCAGTAGATGAGGTCTCACAGACATCACAGGCAGGTGCTGGTCATTCTAAAGCTAAATGCCGAAAATATGAGGAGGCATATCTTGCTCTCGGCTTCACTGTTAATGTGGTCTGTGAGGAGGAGAGGCCAATGTCAAGTCAAGTCAAGTATATTTGTATAGCGCTTTTCACAATACAGATTGTATCAAAGCAGCTTCACAGTATTAAATTAAAATAATACAACAAGGTTTGTTTCTAGTGGAATTTATTGATTGATAAAATTAAATTAAATATCCCCAAAATATCCCCAACTGAGCAAGCCAAAGGCAACAGTGGCAAGGAACCGAAAAACTCCAAGTGACCTAATGGAGAAAAAAAACCTTGGGAGAACCCAGGCTCAGTCGGGGGGCCAGTTCTCCTCTGGCGTTTATGAACTAGAGACCAGATTTAACTGTAAGATTAATGCCTGGCTGAAGAGATGCGTCTTTAATCTAGTTTTAAACTGGGAGAGCGAGTCTGAGCAACGAACAGTATCAGGAAGGCTATTCCAGAGTTTTGGAGCTAAATGTGAAAACGCTCTCCCTCCTTTGGTGGATCTGGATATCCTAGGTATGACCAAAAGCCTCGAATTTAGTGATCTTAAAGAGCGGGATGGATTATAGGGTGATAGAAGATCCGTTAACCCTCTGGGGTCTGAGGTGTTTTTGGGGTCCTTGAGATGTTCTGACATGCCCTGACATTTGTGCTTTTTTCAGTTGCTTATAAACATATTAATGGCAAAAAAAAAATTACACACTATTTAGCACAAACAGGGCTACCATAATATGTGAGCAACAATAATGTACATGTCTGCATTTTTGAGAGAATAATGTTTATGCGTGGTTATTGAAAAAACTAAAAACTAAAGTTTCTGAAATAAGGCCATAAAACACATACTAAATATGTGCCAATAAGACTTTTGTCTAATAGATGTCATTGCCTAGTGTTTTTTCTTCAAAATGATGTGAAAATCACCCTGCCTAATCATTCACATAACACAATACATTGATTTGAATTTTGCAAAGCACTTTCTGTTTGGAAAGGCCATATGCGGAGTGGGCGTCACAGATCATGCATATGTAGTGGTTCACACCTTAGGAGACAATGGGGCCTGCATACTTAATTAGCCATTCATTCAGGTGAGTCACTGAGCCACAAGAATGCAAGAGCAACAGTTGGAAGCATCTCAATTCTTTTTTATTTTTCCACATATTGTGCTTGCAATTTGGCCTATAATATCCAAGGAAAACATGTCTAGTAATTGTGCAGTTAATTCTCATACTGTATTTTCAGTTTTGGAATATTTATCCTCTCCCCAAATTTGTCACTAATAAAACACAATAAAAATTATTTAAAGAAAAGGCTTATATTTACCTTTTAAAAGTTTGTTTACATCTACCTTGTAAATATATATTTTTATTAAAAAGGTTACAATTACAACAACAATTCAAGTGTAATCTTTCTTTGTAAAAACTAAAGTATACATTTTATCATACATATTTCAAAGTTAAAAAGGTTACAACAACAATAATTACAATTTCAACAATATTTCAAGTGTACTCTAAAAAAAAAGATTATAGGCCTACATTTTATCTATGTATTCATTACTTTGAATATAGCCAACATTGGAACAGCTAACATCTTAGTTGATGACTTTATTTTTGACAAAAATAGTAGGCTATTTTATATATAGAAATTGCTAAACAAAAGCTTATTTGATGTGGCAGTATATTCTACAGTAAAAACTGTACCCAAATCTAACCCAAATCTACCCAACAAAATGTTGTCTTTCATATTTCGCCTGACTGTAACGTTGTTTTCATGAAATATTAGTGCATATTGTTAATTTGCCGTTTAATACGTTGCTTATACATCATTCATTCACAAACGCGATTTAAATTTAACTTCTGGCAAAGATGAAGTTGATGATAGGCTGACTCGCGATCTTCGCAGTAGGCTAGTGAACGCACCGGAGAAATGCACATTTATTAGGCTACATAGTTTTTTTTTGTTTTGGATGGTTTTGTTTAGAACCAGCTTTCTGTAAATATATCAAATTTTTTTTAGACATGTGAGGCGAGTAGGCTACGGGTTCATGATGATCTCCAGTTCAGACCTTATGTTGTGATTGCTAGCCTATATTTACTTTAAATCCAGGAAATTTGTTAATGAAAAAATTATTAAAATTAAGATACAATTGATACAAAACGAAATTCGTTTTAAAGAAAGGATTTGTACTTTCTGTTTTGAGGTCTCTGTGAATGTTTGAAAGTATTTTAGTGCTTAGAGCGCTCGCGTCCATAATGGAGAACTGTCAGGTAATATTGTTTTTTTCCTCATAAATGCGAACACGAAAAATAAAAGACAAAAGACTTTTAAGTAAAACTTACTCCGAAATTGTGTCCTCGGCGGAATTCGCTCTTCAATATGCTGCCGTTCGTCGTCTGTTACAATCTTCCTCTGAGGAAACAACCCGGCGCTGTCCAGAATCATCTGAAGGGCGTCTTTATTACCGGAGAAGCGTGCCATACTCAAAACGCGATGAACTATCAGTGAGTCTGATGAAGAAACTGTGTTTTTATGGCATTGATCGGGGGGCGTATGCGATGCATACTAGATCACCTAAACTATTTACATGTGAATCGCGCCGGGGGCGGGGCGGCCGCAGCTCATTTAGAGATAATGAAGGGAGAAGGAAAAACGGTACCTCTCCTTGCTTTCAAGCGGATTACATGAGTTGAAAACATTTGTGTTTTATATAAATTACTTCATTTAAAAGAAGAGATTTCAAGCTTCATAAAGACATAACTCACATGCCTGTGTGAGAAGTATTCGCTGAGTTATGATTCATTTTCGGACGCGTTTCAGAATGGACTACACGGACAGAGAGAAGGCAGAACCTAGCTTCGTGTTTATTTTTCTTTATTTGGCAAAAAGCACCACACTTTGTTTTTATTGTGAGTATACACAAAAATAATACACATTTAACAGAATCGATTGATGTATGAAACTCCTATGGAAAATCAAAGTCAACAGAGTATTTCTGAGTTTCTTTTACACTGATTAAAAAAAAGCGAGCTGGTATCGCCGGCGATACCGCCGACCTCAGGGGGTTAAATAGACTGGAGCTAAGCCGTTTAGGGCTTTATAAGTCAGTAGCAATACCTTGTAATTAATACGGGACTTTATAGGTAACCAATGTAGTGATGTTAAAATCTGTAAAAATGGGTCAATGTGTGTACTATGTCTTAAAACGCTGGCAGCAGAGAGCATGAAACCTACCAAATTAAGAAGATACATTGAGACGGTACATCCGAATTATGTTCACAAGCCCAATTGAGTTTTTTAAAAGAAAACTTGATCAATGTCGTGGGCAGCAAAGCCATTTTGCAAAAGCCACTTCAGCAACAGCGAAAGCGCAACTGGCTTCGTAAAAAATTGCGTATCGCATTGCACAATGCAAGAAACCACACACGACTGCAGAAGAATTGATTATTCCTGCTGCCACAGATATAGTGTCAGTTATGCTTGATGAGGCAGTTAAATCCTGCGTTAAATGATGTTTTGTCTGACGTTGTTACCGCGGTCAATTGCATCAAAACAAGACCGCTGAAATCCCGACTGTTTTCCACGCTCTGTCAGGAGATGGGCACCGATCACAGTGCTGTGCTGTTTTACAGTGAAACGAGATGGCTCTCCCGCGGCAAAGTGCTATCCAGAGTGTTTGAGCTCAGGGAGCAAATTCCAATTTTTCTGCAGGAAGAAGGATTGAATGAGTTTTCCAGCAAGTTCAGCAATGAACAATTTGTAATGAAATTGGCATATCTCAGTGACATGTTCGCCAAGCTGAATCAATTAAACCTGGATCAATTAAACCTCAATTAAGCCTGCAGGGCGAAGACAAACACCTACCACATCTGGCAGACCAAGTCAACTCATTCGTCTGAAAATTGGAGATGAGGCACAGGAAACTTAATATCATTCAGTCCAGGCCCAGCCACAGCAACTAAATGCTTCAATTGAACATTTTTGGAGGTGCACAGAATCTGGGTGAGACCCATCATACTCTCGCCTGTTACATCAAACCTAGCTCCTTTAACCAGGGGTTCTTCAAGCAACCAGAACAAAGAGTCTGTTTTCTCCAGTCTATGAATGACAAAAAGTCTCCAAACTTTAAAAAGTCCACGATAGAAAGGTGGTAATTCATTAAGGCAAATGTTCTTGTGGTCCATTAAAAAAAGTGCAGCATCCAGGCCAAGACCTTCTACTCTTTGTAAGATTGTTTTGGCCATCATTCTCCACACCAGATCCGCAGACCACAAAGAACAAATTCATATTGCATTTCTGCAGGAGACGCACCTAACAGACAGTGAGCATGTCAAATTGAAGAGAGACTGGGTAGGACAAGTGTATGGCTCATCATTCACCAGTAAAAGTAGGGGAGTTGTCATTCTTGTAAATAAATGTATACCACTATCAGATATTAAAGCTGGGGTAGGTAAGAATGGTCTAAAAAACGTATTTTTCTAATTTGTTTAAACTTTATGTATATATCAATACATAATTATAATAAATATATTTTTTGATTCGCTAACGAGCTAGTTATAACTATAAGGCAAAGCTAAAAACAGGTTGCATTGATACAAGTTTTTCCATTTCCATTAGTTGCACTGTGATGAAGATGAATTTCGTGTAAGATTCATAACATATAACGTTAGGCCTACTAGCTGTTAAACATGTATTTTGTTATGTAAAGTTCCCCCCACAGCGGAGCCTGCCGTGAACGCGCTGGCTAGTAAACATGCAGGGTCACCGATGACGACGGATAAGGTCGCTAGATATAAGGTTAGCAGGTTTCAATTGTTGCTTTGCACAGTGCGTGACATTTTATCTGTATGTTATGCGGCTAGAGTTTTAACACTGAGTCAATGGGCTCCGACGGGCTTGTTTATCGTCATCAGTCTTTTTCCGTTTACCTGTCTTTGTTGTATGAGCAGGTTCCACTCGAGAAATTGGCAGTTTTGGTTGTTTGTCCGCCATTAGCACAGCTGCTCGGCACACCGGCAATCTTGATTTTGAATGACGGTACGCGCTGTGCAAGAGAGGAGCGATCAGCGCGTACGCGAACTTGATTGACACTGCTAAGACACTCCTCCTGGCTCTGAAGGCATCTGATTGGTTCTTTACATTCGCACCGAATGGCAGTGATTGGTCAGAGTTTTTACTGTCCTGCAGCTGCTACAGAGGTCTGATTGTTTTCATTCCTTTTTCTGAACACATAATGTATTGACTACTCTCAGGATGGAAGGACCATTTCACCTAGTATAAAAAAAAGTGTTTCTGAACAGGATTACCTACTATAGCTTTAACACATATTCCGATAAATCAGGCTGGTATATCCTGCTTAAAGCAACACTATCTGGACAACCCATTACCCTTATGAATGTCTATATCCCCCCTATTCAATCCAATGAATTAATTACACAGGTTTTTTCCAAATTTGCTGAATGGCAATGTGAACATAGTATAATTGCTGGTGATTTTAATTGTACACTCCTACCAAAACTTGACAAAACGATATCATCTAATGATAAGCCCTCAAACAGAGCACAAGCTCTGAATGAGATGTGTGAAGAAATTGGTCTGATAGATGTTTGGCGTGCTCTGCATCCCAGAGATAGAGAATACACATTCTTTTCTGGTGTCCATAAAACCGCTAGCAGAATAGACTACTTTTTCTCTCCCAAAACTTCACTTCAAAATGTAATTGACTGTAATATTGGCAACATTATAATCTCGGATCATGCTCCCGTTTTTCTTAGATTAGGCCTATCCAACCAAATATATTATCCGGCTTCATGGAAATTCAAACCATAGCTCGTTCATGACCCAAATTTTGAATCCTACCTTAAAGAACAAATTAAACTATTTATTATGGACAATAGAACCCCAGAAGTATCTCCCAACTTGCTCTGGGACACTGCTAAAGCATATATTAGGGGATTGATTATTTCCTATGTATCTAATCAGAAAAAAAAAGCAGTTGGCAGATCAGAGAAAATTAGAAATTATGCTCCATGATTTAAAAAATAAATATAATACTTGCCCGTCAGATGTGCTACTGGCCGAGATAGAAACCATTAAAACCTCTCTTGAAGCAATTCTTACAAATAAAGCTGAAAAATCTGTGTTCTTTGCTAGACAGCGAATGTATGAATTTGCCAATAAACCTAACAAATATCTAGCTAATTTACTGCGGAGCCGATCCCAAGCCCAGGTTATATCCAGTATCAAAGATAAAGAAGGCAAGTGCCATCACGATAACAAAGTAATTAACGAAATCTTTAGGGCATTTTATAAAAGGCTTTATTCATCCCAATCAGGGTTTTTTTCTGGTGATAACATGGATAAATTCCTTGCAAACCTTAATCTACGTGAATCAACTGAGGAACAAAGACAGATGTTAAACAAACCAATTGGAATTAGCGAAATTTTGAATTGTATTAATAGCCTTCCTAAAGGAAAAGCCCCAGGGCCTGATGGGTTTACAGTGGAATTTTTTCAGAAATTTAAAATGGAGCTAGGGAGCCTAATGCATGAAATGATACAGTATTCATTTGATTCTGATAGGCTTCCTGACTCCATGACAGAAGCCAACATATGTGTTTTCTAAAAAAAGGCAAATGCCCTGAGGAGTGCGGTTCTTATCGCCCTATTTCTCTGCTTAATGTGGACACAAAAATTGTGGCGAAGATATTAGCCACTCGACTTGAGTCAATTCTTCCTAAAATAATTGATCCTGATCAGACAGGCTTTGTCAAAGGTAGATCCTCAGCCCATAATATTAGAAGGCTTTTTAATATAATTCAATATTCAAATCAATATGCAAATTCAGGATTAGTCATCTCATTAGATGCTGAGAAGGCATTGGATAGGGTCGAATGGCCATATTTATTCTCAGTACTCTCTAAATTTAAATTGGGTGATGCATTTATTAAATGGGTTAGGATATTGTACTCTTCCCCCACAGCGAGAGTCATTACTAATGGTCTTAAATCCCCTGGTTTTGCTTTGGCACGTGGTACTAGGCAAGGATGCCCAATGTCGCCACTGCTATTCGCACTGCATTGAACCGCTGGCTGCAGCCATTAGAGATAACCCATCCATTGAAGGACTTAGACTGGGAGAGAAAATGTATAAAATCTCGCTGTACGCGGATGACATCTTAATTTACCTCGCCTCTCCACAAGAATCAATTCCACATCTTATTGATACAATTTCTAATTTTGGCTCATTCTCTGGGTATAAAATTAATCTTTCAAAGTCAGAAGCAATGCCGTTAAGTAAATCACATTCCCACAATCCTACAGCCTCTCAACCATTTAAATGGTCTCCTGCAGGCTTTGTTTATTTGGGTATAAAAATTACACCGAAGCTAGAAAGTCTATATAAAAGCAATTTTGTCCCTATTTTAACTAAAATCAGATCAGATCTAGATAGATGGTGTAATCTTCCTTTATCTTTACTGGGTCGTGTCCACCTGGTCAAAATGAATATTTTACCCCGCCTTCTTTACCCATTTCAAATGCTACCAGTTCTTATTCCTAACAAAGCACTTAAAGTGTAAGTTGCAGGTTAACCACCACAGCCAATTAATGTGTAAATTAAAGTGCTCTATTAATTATTTCTGTCTTAAAATACGTTAAAATAACATTTATTGGGGTTTCTTCAAAGGTAGCGTGTTTTTTCAGTTACTGGGTGATGACGTCATAAGAGGAACTCGCAACCCATACTCTGCTAGATTCTTACTGTATTATGGCTGTTTGGAGAACGACTGAGGATGTGGGAAACCATCAAATTCGTTATGGACCACAGCCCTACAATTTTTAACCGGTCAGGCGTGAGAGAGGGGAGCCATGGCACTCAAAGAGTTATTAATGTTTGGTGTGAGGAGAATGAGTGGAGGGCTGGCCAGGTGTCCTGGTGAGTAACGTTAGCTACGTTAGAGCTAGTCTAGCCTGGTGCAAACTTAACCCGGATAATATAACGGAACAAGCAAGTCTTTTCAAAATATTGCCGTCATGTAGAATAGCAAGGAGGGACAACGACTGAAGACATTATTTACTTACAGTAAGTCAGTCCAAATCAGAGCTGTAGAGATGCACACACTGCACAGGCACCAATCGCTAGTCTCATCGACGCCTCAAACGTCATGTAATACCCTTCCTCAATCCACGCGTTATCAATTTCTCACGATTTAATTAGCAATGTTTATTGTCAGAAAAGAAAAAGAGAGATCGATGTCCCCATCACTGTGTTTGTGTGGGCTATGCCACCCAATTGAATCAGCAGTGGAGAGTATGTGCTGCCGTGAGGTGAACGCGTTTTGGAGTTTAGTGGAACAGCTCGACCTGCGACCGGCTGATCTGACATGCCTGAACCCGTTTGTTTTGCGAATAGCTTATTCTCATTTCAGGCAGGATCACGGTCCCCTTGAAGTCAGCACACACGAGTATGTTTACAATGGAGTTATTTTATCTATAATTTTTTTTATCAAATAAAACATACAACGAACTTTTCTGAAGTTATGTAAGGCATCTATAGCTGCTAGCGTACGGTAACTCTACTAGTGAGTTCCTCTTATGACGTCACGCCCCATCTAGTGGAAGGGAGCGGGAGCGGTTAAAACCACTGTTAAAAGTGCCAACTTTTCATATTATATCAGCATTTTGGTATAAAAAACAATGGTGGGCGGTTCTGATCTTTATGTTTAATAAACACATTGCATTACTTCGTGAAAAATTTAACCTGCAACTTACACTTTAAACAGTTACGTGGCTCCGTTATTTCCTTTATCTGGCGGAAAAAAAGACCTAGATTGAGATACAGCTTCTTAACACTTTTGAGTAAATGTGGAGGACTAGCGGCCCCAGACATTAAGCTATATCAGCTTGCTGCCCAACTTCGTTTTACACTGGAATGGCACTTGAATGATCCAAACTCAACTTGGATTAGTGCAGAGTCCACAACTCTCGGGCAAATTCCTCTACGAAATCTACTATATGTGTCTTCCAAAAATCAGAGAACTTTAACTAAAGATAATTTTATTCTTAAAAATATGATTAAAATGTGGAGATTAGTACGCAAAACAGAAGGGTTTAATTCTCACCTATCACTACTCACACCCTTGCATAACAACCCAGATTTCCCCCCGGGGATGAATGACGGTTTAATATATTTGAAAGACAAAGGAATACATGTCATAGGAGATCTGACAGAGAATAAACAGCTTATGACCTTTGAACAATTCACTGCAAAATATACTCTTAATAAGAAGTTACTTTTTGGTTTACCACCAAATACGTAGTTTCATAAAAGAAAATCTCAGAGTCTATTCAAATGGTCTCGGTGTATCCCCAATTGAGGAACACTTAAATAAACTTACATCATCTCGATCTGCATCAAAAAATTTCTATATTACTTTGATAAGGGCAAATACAGACAACTCAGATAAAACCAGGGTGTTATGGGAAAAGGACTTTGGGGAAGAAATTCAGACATCTGATTGGAAAGTCATATGTGAGATGCCCTCCTATCTTGCCAACAATTCAGCATGGGAAATGCAATTTAAAATTGTTCATCGTTTGCATGTGACTCCAGCCCAAAGACATAAAGTAAACCCAAAATTCTCTAACCTATGTAACAAATGTAAAAGGCTAGAAGGGACCCTCTTTCACTGTTTCTGGAGCTGCTCGGCAATACAACAATTCTGGATGGGCGTCTTAAGGGAACTTGAAAGAATATTTCACTGCTCATTACAATTAGGACCAAAGACATGTTTGCTTGGTATGAGCCAGGAACTCCCATCCAAATTCCAAGGGATCCACCTCCTTCAAATTCTACTACACTGTGCCCGCAAATGCATACTTGTGTGTTGGATAACAGACCAAGCCCCATCAATAGCACAGTGGATGAATACTGCTAAAGGCCTTATTCCATATGAAGCTTTTTCAACAGCATTAAAAGATAAACCTTTTAAATTTTATAAAATTTGGGACCCCTTACTCAATTATCTTGGGGAGGAGGAGACACATATGCTAGCACTGGGAATGCAGAACCTGGCATGGAAGGACTGAATAACCACCCAATGGTGATGTAATATATTGATATGCTTATTATTATTATTCTCTTTTATATATATTTTTTTAATTTATTTATTTATTTATTTATTTATTTATTTTTACTTTTGTTAATGTACTTTAATGTGTACTTTGTAGAAAATGCAAATGTATAGCCACCTGGGCATGTTGTATTAGCTCAAATGTGGCAAATGTGTTTAAACCCTGTTAATGTAAAACTTGAATAAAAAAAATAAAAAATAAAAAAATAAAAAACGTTAAGTACAAATTGTAAGTGGAAGGCTTTAAACATTTGTGGGTGGATCCATTTCCATTTTTTAAGTCTGCCCTATATCTTTTTCACAATTCCCTCCCAATTTTTCTGTTGTGCAACTTCATCAACAAGTTATACTCCCAAATATTTGAAATCTTCAAAAATCTTCATTTCAGAACATAAACTTATAGGACGCCAGTTCCTGATCTCCTGTAAATTGCCCTTCTTAGGAAGCAGTGTTATAACAGCTCTTCTGCAACTCAAAGGCAATGAGCCTTCTGTCAGACTCTCATTAAGAACACTTAATAGGTTCTCACCAAGCACAGACCAGAACTCTTTATAGAACTCCACAGGGAGTCCGTCAATACCAGGAGACCTCCCACCCTCCATATCTTTAAGGGCATTCAAAAGTTCCTGATTGGACAAGGGTCTTTCCAGATGTGCCTTTGAGTCTTCAGCAACACTGGGCAATCCTTCAAGGAAACCGGCAGACAACTGAACATTCTCTTTATATTCACTCTTGAACAGTTCGTTATAGAACCTTACAGCTCTCTGTCTTATATCAACTGCTTCAATTAACTCCTGGCCACTTTCTGACCGTAAAGAGTGAATATATCTGCATTGTCCATTCTTTTTCTCCAAGCTGAAGAAGAATTTAGTTGGGGCGTCCATTTCAGTTACTACATTCTGATGCCTTGGCCTTATCAGAGCTCCTTGTGCCTTTATACCAAGCATATTCTCCAAAAGAGACCTTTTGGACTTTAATGTCTCAGCTTGTCTTGGTTCTCTTTTAACATCATCCAATGCTTGTAAGTTAACAATTTCAGATTCCAATTGTCTCATGTTTCAAGTGATGTCTCGAGAAACATTGAAAGCATATTGTTGACAAAGCATTTTTATTTAAATTTTTCCATAGATCCACTTCCACCATTGTCTCAAATCATTAAAACCTTGCTTTCTTAATTTAAATTGACTCCAAAAGAAACAAAAAACTTCTTTAAAATTCAAATCGCTCAACAAATAAGTATTAAAATGCCAATACGCACTTTTAACCTTAACATCTGCAATAAACACCTGACAAAAAAAATTATCAGTAAAACCAACTGGCACAATTTCACATTTTTTCACAACATTTACATGGTGTTTAAAACAACAAAATCGATCAAGTCTTGCCATGGAAAGAAAATTCTCTCTTGTATGGAACAAGCGGCAACCTCCCCGTCTCTCTCTTGAAACCAACACGGAAGTGAGTTAAACTGCAATTCATTGACTGGCCGCTTGAGGCTGGCTGCAGAAGTGAGTCAAATATGCATCTCCACCATGTTAAAATTACCAACTTTACAGCAGAAAAAAACATGTTTACAGCCTGGTTCTCTATGTGGCTTTGGTCTATACAGCTAATTTTGCCCTTCATAACAACTGTGAGGGGGGTGAATTTTTTTATAACTCATCCGTTTAGTTGATTAATATTTAAAGTTCTGCATAATTAAGGGTGTGGCCACTTGAGTGACAGGTGGATTGCAGCTGATGTCAATGCTAGCCGTTTGTCTGCTGTTAGCCGTCACTTCACCTCAGCAAATTTTAGCTGCTGAACTTGCCATCTCTGCAGTGTTTGTGCTTTTTTTGGGGATTATTTCATACAATTTAATACACCCATTACTTCGCCCACGGCTTAGGATTCCGTCGTTGTCGTCGAGTATCGTTCGAGAGAACAACCAGCGCTGTATTTCAGTTGTTTTCCTCTGTGAACATGCACTAATGGATGTCTGACAATTTTGTTGCTTTTTGGAGTTTTCAGATTTAAAAACGTCTATAAAGGCTCGTTCGTTCTGCTCTCACGGAACAGATGGATTATAATATGCTTATGTACCGTCAGGTGAAATCCTGCAGGTGTCGGCGCTTTCTCCGTCCATGCAATAAAATGCACATCCTTGAATGACCGCAGATTTTCTAGCGCATTTACTGCATTTACAATCTTCATAGGCAATATATCTATGGTTTAACCCATTTGAGAGGCGGCCAAAATCAGAATTTAAAATGGACTGAATAAGCTCTCTACGAACTTGACGAGCGATGCCGCGCTGACGGACCATAGACTATAAAAAAGAGTGACTGACATGTATGCATAAATCACTGTCACACACACACTCTCTCAGAGTAATATTAAGTTACTGCATAATACATTTTCAATTAGCAGAATAGTACAGAATCACGATACACAGTCTCACTTGTAGCCATGTCTTTTAACTATTATAATATTTCGAAGGGCAAAAATAGGAACTTTTAATTGGCTTTACATCATCAACTGTCACTTGTGCGAGGCCCTGTGCAGTCGCAGACTTGGTACTGTAAGTAGCATAACGTTATAGCATTACCTCCCCAGCCTGAGCTAGCTATATGAGCTAACTCGATCACGTCGAGCTAGGTGGGCGTGATTTCAGATAGCCAGGCTCCTCAGCTCCACTCACGCCCCGCCTCTTTGCCCATTTTCTGTTATCCGGGAGTGACGCGAGGTGACGCGAGGCCAAGATGGCGACGGCCGGCTCCGCCCACTGGAACCACGTATACTGTTTCACATTACCATTAAATTCTCTCCATAAATCACATAAACTATGTGTCTCTATCAATTCACGAAAAACTCGGCTTGAAGCCGCATGAGGCTCTACATGGTTCCTGTCCAGCACATCATTTTTTGTGCCACTGAAGTCTCCATCCAAAAACACATATTCATCAGTTTTACAACTCTGTAAAGTTGTATTTAAACTATTGAAAAAAACAATTCGTTCTATACCATTTCAAGGCGCATACACATTTATAAACACCATCTTGACTTACACTTTTCAAAAGTAGCGCGTATTATCATGAGCCTACCATCTATTACCTCTTCCACCTGACAAAGCTTTTTGCAAATAAAACAGCCCCTCCTCCTCTGTTAGAACCCATGTGTTAGCAGCACTTCTCCCTCCCATTCCCTTTTCCAATCAATTGCATTCATGCAGTCACTATGAGTTTCCTGTACATACATTACATCTATATTCTTTTGTTTTATCAACTCATACAGCAACATCCTTTTTTGAACATCTCTTGCACCGTTTATATTAGGGGTGGAACGGTACATGTATTCGTATTGAACCGAAACGGTACGGGCATCACGCTTCGGTGCATGAATATACACGGAGAATACACGGTATAAAAATAAATAAAACTCGCGTGCAAATTAATTAATGTAATGCGGAACTACTGTTAGATACGCGGGTTCTTTAGGGACACCTAATCAGTAGCCCCGCCTTAACGCTGAAGCTTGTTGTGAATGGAATATGTTGTGTGTGCGTGCGTTCGTGCGTGTGTGTGTCTTGTGTGTGTGAGAGAGAGAGGTGCGGGCGCGATCGAACAGTGGAAACATAAAAAATATACTCCGTACTTTTGTTAATACAGGACATCATTTAAACTGCAAAGTGTTTACTTATATTTGTGTACACTCGCAATAAAACACAACACTGTGCTTTTGTCAAACTACCAAAATCTCTCTCACATACACACACTGTTTAAAAGCAAAAAATATTTATCCAACCCCATTTAAAAACAGTCTGTGGGTGCCATCTTTTGGACATTCATCACATTGCATTGGTTCTCTTACGAGAGGTCTCTCGTACTGCGTAAGATATCTTACGCTAGGGGGAAAATCCTTTTCCGCGAGATATTGAAGCCAAAAATTATCCTTAATTTTGTAATAATGCAAAACGCGTTGCAGCAGCAATGCAGACATAGGCGAGACAGCTCGCGCGCCTATTGGCTGCTCTGCGGCAACTGCAGCAGCCTATCGAGCGAGGCCTGGCGTGACGTCAGACCCAATCAGGGCACTTCGCGCCCGCTGCGTCACGTCCCGCCGAAATGGGCGTGGTCTAGGCCTATAAATATCGCTCGCAGGCAGCAATTATCTGATTTTTTCATCCTTCAAGCGAAGCACACGCATCGCTGGAGCTGGATTAGAAGCCGCGCCGTCGAGAGAGAGCACCTTCAGCGGGACGAGTCACTGAAGTCGCTGGCCGCGCCGCCTTCCTGCCTTCCTGCTGCGCTTTCCGGCGCTTATATCCTTCTCTTTTAATTACACTGTATTTCTGTGTGTGTGTGTCGCCGCCGCGACACACATTTCTAAAAGAGCTAGCGTCTTTTTAAAGATGCCTTCCTGCGGCTCGTGCAGAGCCACACTCAGCGACGGGGACCGCCACGTGATCTGCGTTTCCTGCCTGGGTGAGGAACATGCAGCTCTCGCGCTCGCTGACGGCGGATGCCCTCACTGCGAGCTGATGGCAATGGCGACTCTGAGGACTCGCCTAGCCGTCTTCACCGAGACTGCTCCCCCGCCCGCCGCGGCGTCGCGCCGTAAAAAGCGCCGTGCCCAGCGGGCCCCGGAACCCTCCCTCAGCCGCCAAAGCTCGCCGGTTCGCCCGCTTGCTTCCCCGGCTTCTTCTGTTTCGCTTCCTGACGGACAGCGGCCGCCGTCTGCCGCCGCTTCCGTTGATATCGCGGATGAGGAAGCCCTGCTGAGAGAGGATGATTCCTGCTCTATCCTGGCGTCAGGCAGTGAGGATTGGGCGGGCTCTGAGGACCCCGCACCCCCTGCCCGCACATCGTCAGGCAAGAGAGCTTCCATTGAGACGGAACTCATGCGAGTACTCGCACAGGCCGCGGCGAGCCTCGGCCTCGAGTGGTCTTCGCCTGAGCAGCCCGCTCACAACCGGCTGGATGGATTTTTCCTGCCTGGGGAGCGTGCTTCGCCTATGTCCAGACCGGCGCCCTTTTCTTCCTGAGTTACACGAAGAAGTCGCCAAGTCCTGGAGCGCCCCCTATTCTGCTAGAGTGCGTCCTGCTGTTTCTTTGGCATTCTCCGCCGTTGACGATGCCAAGAACAAAGGATACCTCTCGCTGCCGCCGGTTGAAGAGGCGATAGCGGCCCACTTATGCCCGCCCTCCGCTGGACGGCGCGCTAAGCCGGCCCTACCCTCTAAAGCTTGCCGCACGACGTCAAGCTTGCTCCACCGCGCTTTTTCCGCCGCCGGGCAAGCTGCGTCAGCGTTGCACACCATGGCAACGCTCCAGATCTTCCAGGCCGATCTCCTCCGTAAGCTGGACGAGGAAGGACCTGACGCGATCTGCGTGCCGGACTTAAGGAGTGCCACGGACCTCGCTCTTCGTGCTACTAAGTCCGCAGCACAAGCCATTGGACGGACTATGGCTTCTCTCACCGTGTCTGAGAGACATCTCTGGCTGACGCTCTCGGAAATGGCCGAGTCTGAACGCACCGCGTTCCTCGACGCCCCGCTTTCCGCTACAGGCCTCTTTGGATCCTCCGTCAAGGATTTCGCGGAGAGATTCGCAGAGGTACAGAAAGCGTCTCAGGCTATGAAGCACTTCCTCCCGAAGCGCTCCAGCTCTGCAGCAGGCCGTGCGAAACCGTCTGCTCAGAGCTCACAGCCACAGCCACCGTCCACTGCCTCCACTTCACAGCGCCGCCAGGCCAGAAGCGCGAGACCGCGCTCCCGCTCATCCGGTCGCCGCCCCGCAGGACGCGGCTCGCGACCTAGGATCACGGTGAAGCCCGAGGCCCCGAAGTCGTCCTAGCACAGCTAGGAAAACGACGGTGTTCCAGTCCCGCTGCGGCCGGACTCACACCAAAGCTATTCGCTCGTCCAGTTCCAGAAAATGTGACTGTTCCAGTGTTTTCTGCAGCCAACAAGTCGGTTCTGTCACCCGCTTGCCTGCACACAAATGCCGTTTTCACGGCTACCCAGATAAATCCCCAAAAGAGTGTATTTTCTGGTGTCCCGGCCACGGCCGATGGTGTTTCGTGTGTAGTAAGAATGCCCACTGCCCAGTGCCCATCCCTACACATAAGCACAGCCTGTCACACAGGGCTCGCGCACATAAAACCGACTCAGATCGGTTGCGCTTCAAACATGGTGAACGTGCCCACTACCCAGTGCCCACTAACACCACGTTATGCATGTCTCACGGTTTCTGTAAAAACGAAACCAACGTGCACTCGCTTCACGCAAGCGAACGATGCTTTCGGTGTGATAAATGTGCCCGCTGTCCCGCGCCCACATCCACACATAGACATGACAGTTCCCACGGGAACCGCCCAGCCCTCCCCCTCGCGGTTAACCACCGCAGAGGAGTCGAGCGCAGGCAATCTGCCCGCTGTCATCAGCGCGCCCCATGCCTCAAATGTCACGAGCGACACGCTTGTGTTACAGCACACCGAAGCTTCTCCATCGCTGAGCGAGCGGAGCGCGCTTCGTATTCGACCCCTAGCTATCCATGCAGACGCATGGGCAAAGCTACCCGGGGTCTCGAAGTGGGTGCTGAACATTATAGAAAGAGGCTATTCGCTGCAGTTTCGCCGACGCCCTCGCCGCTATGTGGCGCGCGTCGAGACCACGGTAAAAACAGAAGTAGCATATCTACTTCGAGCCGAAGTGACGGAACTATTGAGCAAAGGGGCCATAGAACCTCTCTCTCAAGATCAGAGCGAGGGAGGGCTATACAGCAGATACTTCCTGGTACCGAAAAAAGACGGGGGTCTCAGACCCATACTAGATCTAAGGCAACTGAACAAAGTGCTTGTGAAGCGACAGTTCAGGATGCTCACGACCAGGCAAATCCTTGTGCAGATTCGCCAAGGAGATTGGTTTGTGTCAATAGATCTGAAAGACGCGTATTTTCAAATACAGATAGCGTCACGTCACAGGCGATATTTGAGATTCGCCTTCGAGGGCCAGGCATATCAGTACACAGTCCTGCCGTTCGGTTTGTCCCTAGCACCCCGTACATTTACGAAGTGCATGGATGCGGCGCTCGCACCCCTCAGAATGAGAGGCATGCGAGTGCTGAACTATTTGGACGATTGGCTGATTCTAGCGCAATCTCGTGCAGTGCTCATAGAACACACGACCATTTTACTCGATCACCTCGAGGATTTGGGTCTGAGTGTCAATTGGGCAAAGAGCTCCCTGTTACCCAGTCAGAAAATATCTTTCCTGGGCACAGAACTGGACTCACTATCCATGATAGCGCGACTATCACAACAGCGCGCGGTAGACATTCGACGCACAGCGAACTCTTTTCGCTGCGGCGCGTCTGTCCCGCTCAAGAAATTTCAGAAGATGCTAGGTCTCATGGCCTCAGCATCGTCAGTGCTCCAGCTGGGTCTGCTCCGCATGCGCCCGCTGCAATTTTGGCTGAAAGCGCGAGTCCCACGCGAAGCGTGGGCACCCGGTTTGCTTCGCCTCAGGGTCAATCAGAAATGCGTTACAGCTCTGAAACCCTGGAAAGCGAACGACTGGTACCAATCAGGTGTAAGCCTGGGGACTTCCTCGAGGGTGAAAGTGGTGTCCACGGACGCGTCCACCTCGGGATGGGGAGCGCTGCTCGAGGGCAGACCGTTCTTCGGCCAGTGGTCAGAACGGGAGAAGCTCCTGCACATAAACTGCCTCGAAATGCTGGCAGTAGACAACGCGCTGACGCGTTTTTGTCCCCAAATAAAAGGTCACCACGTCTTGGTCCGTTCGGACAACATGTCTGTGGTGTCCTACATAAATCGCCAGGGCGGCATCAGATCCGAGAAACTGTACAGGCTGGCAGAACGCCTCCTGGTATGGGCTCAGTGCAACCTGCGCTCGCTCAGAGCAGCGCACGTGCCAGGGATCTTGAATTTAGGACCGGACAGACTGTCCAGGAACAATGTTCCGGCAGGCGAATGGTCTCTACACCCACAGACAGTCCAACTGCTGTGGAAGAAATTCGGCAGAGCGGAAGTGGACCTGTTTGCGTCTCAAGAAAACGCTCACTGTCAAGAATTTTTCTCCAAGAGCAGGAGCGCGCTGGCCCATGTGTGGCCCCGCCGCCCGCTCTATGCTTTTCCCCCCGTCTCTCTCCTGCCTCAGGTGATAGAACGGATCAGGGAAGAAGGATGCTCAGTACTGCTGGTAGCACCGTTCTGGAAAAACCAACCTTGGTTTCCAGCCGTGATGCAGTTAGCAAGTACTGCCCCGTGGCCAGTACCAGTGAGGAGAGATCTCCTCTCACAGGCCCGCGGCTCGATCTGGCATCCTCACCCGGAACTATGGTCCCTTCATGTCTGGGCCATCAACGGGTACATGTTGGACTCCCTAAAGGAGTATTAAACACGATCACGCAGGCTAGAGCTCCGTCTACAAGACGACTCTATTCTTCGAAATGGTCAGTGTTTTCGGGCTGGTGCACAGCCCGTGGTGTGTCACCCACAAACTGTGATGTGACGGAGGTGCTTTCCTTCCTACAAGAGCTGTTGGATGGGGGCAGGGCCCCCTCCACGCTCAAAGTTTATGTGGCGGCTATAGCAGCGTTCTCAGAAACAACGCTTGGTCAGTCAATAGGAAGGAACGATTTAGTCATCCGCTTCCTTAGAGGAGCTAAGAGACTGAATCCTCCCAGACCTCCCTCAGTCCCCGTATGGGACCTTTCTACGGTTCTGGAAGCCATGAAAGGTGCGCCATTTGAGCCTTTACAGTCAATCGATTTGAAACACCTGTCTTTCAAAACTGTGTTTTTGCTGGCTCTCGCTTCAGTGAAGCGCATAGGGGATCTGCACGCGCTCTCTGTGAGCGCGGCGTGCATGGAGTTTGGGCCCAATGACTCAAAAGTTATACTCAAACCTAAGCACGGTTATGTTCCAAAATCCCTCAACACACCGTTTAGGGCGCAGATTATCTCTCTGTCAGCCCTGCCGGTCCCTGATGAGGAAAGAGACGCGAGCCTCCTTTGCCCAGTCAGGGCATTACGAGCTTATGTGTCTCGCTCGTCTGTTTTCAGACAGACGGAACAGCTCTTTGTTTCGTTTAGCGGACGTTCTAAGGGACTAGCCGCGTCGAAACAGAGCCTATCCAGATGGATAGTTGATGCTATAGCGCTGGCATACGCCTCCAAGGGCATGCAGTGCCCTTTGGGTGTCAGAGCGCACTCCACGAGAGGCATGGCCTCTTCGTGGGCCTGGTCAAGTGGGATTGCCTTGCAAGATATTTGTATGGCGGCAGGCTGGGCCTCCCCGTCTACATTTATAAGGTTTTATAACCTAGAGGTTCCCGCCCTGCAGGCCAGGCTGCTGTCGGTCTAAACTACCAGTATTATCTGACCTGATGCGTTCAGCTCAGAATGCTGCGTTTGCTGAGCACAGCTCAGCGTTCGACAGTATAAAGCTGGGCAAACTGTGTAAGACCCACATTTTTCCCCATCAGTTCAGGCCGTACCCCGCCCTGTCTGTATGATGAAATTCGCGTCCCATCGACGCTACTTTATGTGGAAAAGTGAGGCTGCACCCCTCCTTCTTCCCGGACTCCCTGTGAGTTCACTGAGTGATTGTGCACTATATGTACCCCGGGCTTTCGCCCTTGGGTCTTTGGTGTCAGATCTCAGCATGCACGGCGTTTTACATTGGGTCCCCTAGCGTAAGATATCTTACGCAGTACGAGAGACCTCTCGTAAGAGAACGTACTCGGTTACTAACGTAACCTCGGTTCTCTCTAGAAGAGGGAACGAGTACTGCGTATCTTGCCGTGCATGCACACGCTCTGGTTGCTTCGATGATGAAAAACCAGATAATAGCTGCCTGCGAGCGATATTTATAGGTCTAGACCACGCCCATTTCGGCGGGACGTGACGCAGCGGGCGCGAAGTGCCCTGATTGGGTCTGACGTCACGCCAGGCCTCGCTCGATAGGCTGCTGCAGTTGCCGCAGAGCAGCCAATAGGCGCGCGAGCTGTCTCGCCTATGTCTGCATTGCTGCTGCAACGCGTTTTGCATTATTACAAAATTAAGGATCATTTTTGGCTTCAATATCTCGCGGAAAAGGATTTTCCCCCTAGCGTAAGATATCTTACGCAGTACTCGTTCCCTCTTCTAGAGAGAACCGAGGTTACGTTAGTAACCGAGTACGTTTTCATTTCTTGTCCTCAAACAGAGGACTAATCTAAGAAAATCCAAAATGTTTTTAATGGTAGTATTATTTTATACAGAAATAAAGTATTTATAATTCAGATGAGAATAAAGTTAGTGTTAATTAAAATTTTAAGGAAAACAAATATATACTGATCTGCAATATAGCAAATTAATTTTAAATTCATTCAGGTACAATTATCAAACATATCTCAAGGTCTTTTTATTAATTTAATTAATAAACTAATTATATAAAACTATTGTCAATGAACTACAAATAAACTGGTTCTATGCCTTTACTTTATTAATACAACTTATTTAAAAAATACAAGGCTTAAGACATTTATTTTCCTTTGGTGGTACAGCCTGAGACACATCAGGATGTTAGGTCTGGCAACTCACCATAGACAGGCTCAATCCGAGGGGCGGGATAAATGGCTGTCTTTCAAATTCCCTCTGCACGCAATAGGACAGCGCTTTAACCAACCAGAGCGTATTCCCAACAGCGGAGCTAACGTTAGTAGATAGATTCAACTTTTGCCTCTAGATTTCTAGGCTATGAGACATGCACAATAATAAAAAAAATTGCCTTCTGCATTTTTGTTTTGCTTTTCCCTCCATTGTACCGAACTCGTACCGAACCGTGATGTCTGAACCGAGGTGTGAACCGAACCGTGACTTCTGTGTACCGTTCCACCCCTAGTTTATATTAAGTAAGCCCACCCTTATTGCACTCATTAATAAAAAAACTGGCACAACTGTTTTGCTGGCAAGAAGTTTCAAATTTTATAAGACATTGTCTTCTGTGATTATAAACAATAAAATCAATATGGTTTATTGCACAAAAACTATATGTGAGAAATTAGCAAAAATAACCTTGTCATGTAAAACACGTGTAATACCTTTCAGTTGTTGATGGTGTTTCTTCCCTGAAGTTTGGTCCCACACCTATTGAACGGTCACTCTTCACAGACACAGAGCTGGACACAGGTGAGCCTGATCTTACACTAATATATGAGAGAGAGAGAGAGAGAGAGAGAGAGAGAGAGAGAGAGAGAGAGAGAGAGAGAGAGAGAGAGAGAGAGAGAGAGAGAGAGAGAGAGAGAGAGAGAGAGAGAGACTTCACTAACAGCTGTTCTCTTGTATCATTTGAGGATGATTTAGTGTAATTAATACAGAATAGCCCCACGATTGTCCTTCTTAAGACTTATGATGGATAGATGTATTTATTTTTGTTCGGTTGCCTAATGTCTTTCCATGGTAATTGTATGTCCCCTATGGTTGTCTGTGTAAAACTGTTTTGCTGGCAAGAAGCTTCAAATTTTATAAGACATTGTCTTCTGTGATTATAAACAATAAAATCAAAATGTTTTTTTGCACATAAACCACATGTGAGAAATTAGCAAAAATAACCTTGTCATGTAAAACATGTGTAATACCTTTCAGTTGCTGATGGTGTTTCTTCCCTGAAGTTTGGTCCCACACCTATTGAACGGTCACTCTTCACAGACACAGAGCTGGACACAGGTGAGCGTGATCTTACACTAATATATATGAGAGAGAGAGAGAGAGAGAGAGAGAGAGAGAGAGAGAGACACTTTACTACCAGCTGTTCTCTTGTATGTAATTAAATACAGAATAGCCCCACGATTGTCCTTCTTTAGACTTATGATGAATAGATGTATTTATGTTTGTTCGGTTACCTAATCAGAGTGTCTACAGATATAAACAAGTTAAATTGAACTTTTTAAGACCACTTTGAATGAAATTTAAGACCAAACCTGTGATGGAAATACACATTATATTACATACGTACAGTGGGGCAAGAAAGTATTTAGTCAGCCACCAATTGTGCAAGTTCTCCCACTTAAAAAGATGAGAGAGGCCTGTAATTTTCATCATAGGCATACCTCACCTATGAGAGACAAAATGAGAAAAAAAAAAATCCAGAAAATCACATTGTCTGATTTTTAAAGAATTTATTTGCAAATTATGGTGGAAAATAAGTATTTGGTCAATAACAAAAGTTCATCTCAATACTTTGTTATATACCCTTTGTTGGCAATGACAGAGGTCAAACGTTTTCTGTAAGTCTTCACAAGGTTTTCACACACTGTTGCTGGTATTTTAGCCCATTTCTCCATGCAGATCTCCTCTAGAGCAGTGATGTTTTGTTGCTGTCGCTGGGCAACACGGACTTTCAGCTCCCTCCAAAGATTTTCTATGGGGTTGAGATCTGGAGTCTCCAGGACCTTGAAATGCTTCCTACGAAACCACTCCTTCGTTGCCCGGGCGGTGTGTTTGGGATCATTGTCATGCTGAAGGACCCAGCCACGTTTCATCTTCAATGCCCTTGCTGATGGAAGGAGGTTTTCACTCAAAATCTCACGATACATGGCCCCATTTATTCTTTCCTTTACACGGATCAGTCGTCCTGGTACCTTTGCAGAAAAACAGCCCCAAACCATGATGTTTCCACCCCCATGCTTCACAGTAGGTATGGTGTTCTTTGAATGCAACTCAGCATTCTTTCTCCTCCAAACACGACGAGTTGAGTTTTTACCAAAAAGTTCATCTGACCATATGACATTTTCCCAATCCTCTTCTGGATCATCCAAATGCTCTCTAGCAAACTTCAGACGGGCCTGGACATGTACTGGCTTAAGCAGGGGGACACGTCTGGCACTGCAGGATTTGAGTCCCTGGCGGCGTAGTGTGTTACTGGTGGTAGCCTTTGTTACTTTGGTCCCAGCTCTCTGCAGGTCATTCACTAGGTCCCCCCGTGTGGTTCTGGGATTTTTGCTCACCGTTCTTGTGATCATTTTGACCCCACGGGGTGAGATCTTGCGTGGAGTTCCAGATCGAGGGAGATTATCAGTGGTCTTGTATGTCTTCCATTTTCTAATAATTGCTCCCACAGTTGATTTCTTCACACCAAGCTGCTTACCTATTGCAGATTCAGTCTTCCCAGCCTGGTGCAGGTCTACAATTTTTTTTTCTGGTGTCCTTTGACAGCTCTTTGGTTTTGGCCATAGTGGAGTTTGGAGTGTGACTGTTTGAGGTTGTGGACAGGTGTCTTTTATACTGATAACAAGTTCAAACAGGTGCAATTAATACAGGTAACAAGTGGAGGACAGAGGAGCCTCTTAAAGACGAAGTTACAGGTCTGTGAGAGCCAGAAATCTTGCTTGTTTGTAGGTGACCAAATACTTATTTTATCGAGGAATTTACCAATTAATTCATTAAAAATCCTACAATGTGAATTTCTGGATTTTTTTTCTCATTTTGTCTCTCATAGTTGAAGTGTACCTATGATGAAAATTACAGGCCTCTCTCATCTTTTTAAGTGGGAGTAATTGCACAATTGGTGGCTGACTAAATACTTTTTTGCCCCACGGTATATGTAATATTTCATGTTTTACCTAAGTATTTGAAGTAATTTAATATGAACTAGGGCTGAGTATTGACACAAATTTCACAATTCGATTCGATTTCGATTCACATGCTTGCAATTCGATTAGATTTCGATTTGATTCAATATTGATCATTTTGGATATCAGGTAGGCTACAATTCATGGCAAATTTTCCCAAGGAAAACAAAACTCTTACATAATGCTGTAAACTATGGGAGTCAGTTGTAGCCGACTAGGCTTCATTAGCCTACTATAATATTGAAGGTAAAAATTTACAGATTTTTATACAAACACTTAAATTACACTTTTACTTTTATAATAATAAAGTTATATGAAATATAAACATTTAAATGGTGGCTGTCATAAAAACTTGCCATATTTATTCAAACATGCATTAAATATTGAAGAACATTAAAAAATTATAATGAATATGTAATATGATGCATATATTTAGCAAAATGCTCCTCTCTAGAGTTCATTTTTCTAGCTAACTAACAAGCTTATGGTCACTGGATATGGTTTTTCTGAGGTAAATGTGACGTTACATGACATTGTTTACAAGCTGTATTACTGTCGCCTTGGCTACGGTTTCGTTCCAATGAACTGCAGTAGCCAAGGCGACATCTAGTGTATACATCTATACCCGCCCGCGCCGTCAGATCATTTGGACGTGTGCTGTTTTCAAGAGATAACAACGATATAAATACTGTTCGTTTTCTCACACAAACCGCTCGTTTCGTGTCTTAGGCCATCAATGTGTACTTATGATGGGGAATTGTTTCATTTGGACGATGGGGAATTGTTTTAATTTGGACTCTGTGCTTGTGTTTTGAGCCAGTGACCATAGACCTGCATTATATGACTGTCAGACAAGAACGGTTTGACCTAAAAATATCAAAATTGAAACTACTGCGGAAACAAAGACACCTACATCTTGGATGCCCTTGAGGTAAGCTAAAACATTTCAAAAATTAATTTCAAAGTGAACTATCCCTTTAACTATATCATATGTTATAAACATTTTGAATTTTTACCTCAGTATTTCTTCTGTGAGTTGTTTTTATGTGTGCTGTTATGCTCATTTGTTTTGATTTCTCACTAATCTCTCACTGAGACAGGCACCGCAAGCCTCAACAGCGCTACCAGAAATACATTATTATCGATCGCTGTTTATGTAATAAAATCAGAATCATTCTCACGATTCGATGCTTCACTGGTTATTTGACAGACTTTGGGTCACAGAAATTTTAGCGCTAATGTGACCAGAAATATTTAAGACCCATCAAATTTTTTGAATTGTTATAAACAATAAAATCAATATGGTTTATTGCACATAAACCACATGTAAGAAATGAGCTAAAATAACCTTGTCATGTTAAACATTGGTAATACCTTTCAGTATCTGATGGTGTTTTTTCCCTGAAGAATGGTCCCACACCTTTCAAACAGTCACTCTTCACAGACACAGAGCTGGACACAGGTGAGCCTGATCTTTCACTAATGACAGAGCAGAAGGAAAAAACACTTTACTACAAGAGGTTCCTCTGCATCAATTAAGACATTTGATGTTCCAAATGGTAATTATATACAGTTTAACTGAAACTCTATGAATTATTATTTCTATCTTAACCACAGACATTAACTTTGGACACACTAGTTATCTTTTGCGGTGTGTCACATTTGATTTGCCAAAAGTTATTTATTTTTTTTCACTCCACAGAGATTCGATTGGATGGAAACAAGCTGTTTGTTCTAGAATGAATGTAAATTGTGTAAAACGTTAGGAAGTTCTAAACTAAAGTTCTGCGCACAACAATAGTGAGAGAAGCACTCCTTGTTACGGTTTTGATTCCTGACAGGGAAAAACCTGAAACTCCAGTAGTGTTTAAAATGATAGTGTGAAAACAGCTGCAGTCTTACCTCTGTTTCTCTGACAGACTCATCTTAGAGAGAGAGTCCTTTCCTCGCTCCTCCGACATTACTGCAGTTAAACCAGTGCAAGCAGATCAGCACTGGTTTGTAAAACAGTCAGCTCAATATGACCTGGAGATGACAATATGTTAAAGATGTTACAAACAAATATACGGCCATGTAGAGATCGTTCATTAAGGGATAATTCACAACCAGTTGTAAATTAAATGATTTTAAAGCACAGCATGGAGGCAAAGAACCACATGACATAAAGCAGAGTGCATTCAAATTGTTTCATGCACAGCTGTGGATTTCCCAGTACTGACCATTTAAAGCTGTTATTGATGTTTGCCGTGCAATATTTGACCTGAAGGGTACGGTTTTTAAAAGAAATTTCATCACCTATATGGCTCATTAGATCTAGCATTCTGCCTGCTTCGACGGATCAGACACGGAGATGAAGTATTGCATAAGATTACATTTATTTGAATGAATGAATCATAGCATTTATTTGAATTCATTATTGAGGATGGGGGGGGGCATATCTCTCTATTAATTGAGCATTAGAGAGTAATATAGCTAATGTAGCCATTCAGTAGCGAAGCATCTTTATTAATAAGTCGCAGGGAAGCTTTGCTAACATTGCTGGCTTAAAACTTCTCACAACACGTATAACCCAGACTGCACAGGTATGTCTCTAAGATGCCTGTTAAAGAACGCTTAATGTGGAAACATCTGATAAACGTCTTAATGAAAGCAGTTTTTCATACATTCTAAATCATAAACTTAATCTTAAATATTTTCTAAATGTCTAAAATCTAATCTAATCTAAATGTCTTAGAGATATATTGCAGATGAGCAACTACAACCTGCAGATGTAATTGTAGACATCAAAAACATGTCTCTGTGATTTAGGCCTTCATGTGCTATTAGGCCTATGTGTGCTATTTTTTTTACACTCATTTATTTCCAAAACTGTTTATTACTTTACTCAGTTATTTTTCTTTTCATTTTTTATTTGATCATTGCAACTTCACAATCTATTTTATTATTTTTAAAATGGTCCTAAATGTATTTGTACATTGAGAAAAATGTATTATACACCGAATATATATATATATATATAATTAATATCTGTGTTAACCAAAATATTATATTCAGCTTATTATTAGTAGTAGTATTAGTATTATTAATTATATTTGACATAAACGAACATTCACTATGAGATGTATCTGTTTTATCTCTGAAGGTCTATTTTAAAATACTTTAACGTTAGATGTCGCATTATCACAAGCAACCGCCCGAAATGAAAAAGGAAAACCCTTCTGAAACGTATTATTCGTTTAAAATAACCCTTTCGAATAAACTTCATGTGTTAACTTTCATCGCTTTCAAAATATTTATTCGTGTAAGTTCATTTCTAGCAGCTTCTGCGTCTGTTCGGAGTAACGGGACTATAATACTTCCGGAATAAAACAGGCCTACTTTAACTTCGAATTTTAAATTACGGTGATAAACAGTATAAAATCAATACTATATTTCCCAAAATAACTGAAATCAATAAAGCTAAAACTTACTTGAAGTCTGAAGAGAATTTAAACTTTCATTTCATTTCAGTCCTAGAGTGTTCGCTTGTCACATAGTACGAGCTCAAAGCAAAGTACAGTCACAGGTGGAAGAGATTTCTCCTCTGTTCATATCGATTAACTGCTCAATATGACTTTCTCCTTTTGCGGAAGCATGAAGCCACGCTCGTGCTGAGAAATGTGGTGATGGAGAAATGGCGCCAGGTGCACAGTTAGTGGGGGCACCCCCTGTTTTCACAGGATTGTAAATGCAACGTAAATTTTTGTTCATTACATTTATTCATTTTTATCATTTATTTGTAATAAACACTTTAGTGGGCTAATTAAAAAGTGTTATGTTGTTGTTGGGGTTTTTTTTTTTTTTTTTTTTTTTTTTACACAGGCTCAGAGCGTGACGTTATGACAGTGTAAACAGCTCAGTGTGTGTGCTGGTTAAACGAGTGTTCTCACTGATACGCTTGTTGTAATTCGCGAGTTTTGACGAGTTTTATAGTCTTAATATCATTTCTTATTCAAAAGTGGTTTTCTTTCGTTTAACACTTTCGGTTTCGTTTCTAAAAGCTCAGTGCGCATTTGCTCCTCATACTGCCTGACACGTGACCTGTTTTTTTTTTTTTTTATCCTCTAGTCTCAAAATCTACTGGTACTGTAATTGCATTAGGAGAAAACAAGGCAAGGGATGATCACACCAAATAGGCTATTGATTTGATTTAAAATAAATAAATTAATTAATAAAATCTATTATTTATTTTTTTCATTTGTTGCCTGTCTTTAGCTTGCGTGAGATGGCCTCTTCTGGGAAGACCTTGTTTCCTCCTTGCATTAAAACATACTCCACATGGTGGGGCAACATTACAGTAGATATTGGAAATATGTGAACATGTTTTTTTACAGTCTATGGTGTGAACCATAGACTGTAAAAAAAGATGGACGACGCCCCTTCGCTCTCTTCCATTGATGAGAACTGAAGCCGCCAGAGTCCCGATATGGCGCTGACATATTGGAACTTGAGTCTGCGCAGTAGCGATCTCGGGACCAGACCTGCGCAGTAGTGAGCAGGAAGTAAAGCCGCGAAATCAACGCTCCGCCCTCACTCTCGCAGAATGCACTCAGGGAGAGTGGATTCTGCACACTTTTTAAAAAATTGATTGCAGTACGACAAGAGGCTTGTTAAAATAAAGTAAATACAATCTCCTCAGTCCTCCGAAGATCCCGAAAAAAATGTCCGTTGGTGCTTCAGTGACTACTTCGCTCGAGAACCTGTCAATCACAGCTGTCAATCATGACGTCACACCACCGCATCACGTAACTAACTAAAAACCAACTTATTTTTGAAACAGACACTTGACCTTACATCAGCGTGATAAAAACGACAGCAAATGAAAGAAACCACCTTTGGAAAATAGATATTTGAAGTGTAATTTAATTGTTTAGTTCAGTGGTTCTCAACCTCTCCTGCAGGGACCCCCTGACAGGCCATGTTTCTGTTTTAACCCTGAAATGGCACACCTGATTCAATTAATTAAAGGCTTAATGAGTAGTTGACTAATTGATTAATTGACTAATTCCTACTCTTCCTACTGTAATAAATACTCATTAATTGAATCAGGTGTGCCATTTCAGGGTTAAAACAGAAACATGTGCTGCGTTCCAGTCCAAAATTGTCATGCCCTTCACTCGCTAACTTCCCTCCGTCTCGTTCACTCGGATGTACGTCATTGCGAGTGCCCACTACTGGCGGAAACTGCAATGGGCTGAACTGGAACGTCCTAAGCCCTTGATCACTTGGAATCAGCCATTGAGTTTATTTATTATTTACATTTTTTTCCCTTTAAGAATTTGTTTAATGCAGCATCCAATTGTATAGGCGTGTTTGGGTTGTTTTAAATAAAATATATAACTAATATATCATAGAGTTGTCTGTTGTGGTGGTGATTAGACGAGATATGTGTTGACGTCACAATCATACTGCATTGTGGGACATATAGGTGCCTGAAGTGTACATTTGAAGCAGACTCGCTCCCTCTGTCAAAATCGAGGGAGCGAGGGTCTGTCCATATAAACTTCCCTCGTCCACTTCACGAAGTGGAACGCACTTCAAAATGGTGGCAGGGATTCCCCCGAGGGGAAGTGCTTAGGGAAGTTCGCAAGTGCGTGTCTAAAAGTGGACTGGAACGCAGCAATGGCCTGTCAGGGGGTCCCTGCAGTTGAGAACCACTGGTTTAGTTGGTCTCACGTCCCGTTGAATAACATGGGGAGGCGGGGCTTATGACCTATACTAGGACCAGTCACCGGGGGGCGATCGAGACGTTTTGGCTTCACTTTTCAGGGCTTGTGCGGCACGCTTGGTGTGAACACACAAAAGACACATTTATAATAGGCTTATATTTATATATGTATGTAAATCTTATCTCTCTCTCTCTCTCTAAGTAAAGAGTTAAACTGCACACTCACTCAAATATTTTGATTATTTCCAACGTCATACATGATAAAACACACATTAAAAACTTTTCCAATTTGGTTTGAATGTAGATTCTGGTTTAAGTTGTTTCTTTTAAATGAGATGATCTAATTATCTAATTTATATCTTAATATACATTTTTCTTAAAATAGCTTACTGATGGACTAAAATGTAGGCTATGTGCACTTAATGTGGGTTATATCATACTCTGTCTTTACCAAGTTCTCTTTAACTTGCATCGATCTCATAAAGGTGTGTGTTTGCTAGCTACTTAAGGAAATGAAGATCTCTCTCTCTAAACTTGTATAAAATATAAACACCCATCTCTTTTTTCGAGATGTTTTAATGTCATTTTCTATTTTCTCTGCTCAGTCAAAAGAAATCGGCCAAAAGAAATCGAAGTAGCTTGACACTTTTTCCAAAAGTGTTCCACCAACAAGTGCCTGTGCCGTTGTATTGTGAAGATCAGGAGCAAATTGATGCAATTCACACTCACCTGACATCAATTAAGGGCACACCCACACACACCCACAGTGACAATATCAAATTCACCATGGATGTCCTTTTTAATTGTTTTAATATATATACATTTTCTTTTCTTTTTTTTTTTTTTTTTTTGTTGTTGTTGTTTTTTATCAGTGAGCAGGAGCACTTTGACAGGAGGATAGAAAAACAGTTAAAGAAGAGTGGCAAGCCATAGGAGAGTAATCTACGGGAGTCATCATAATTCATAAATGGGGTTAATAAATAATTTTTTTGTGAACAACAATATTGTCTCTTTCTTCTAAATGGCCCTTGGAATGTTAGAAAAGGGATAAATTGTGTTTGTCTTCATAAAATGCTATGTAGGACACTGTTTTGTAGCTGTATGACGAGAATAATACAGCAGATATTTCATCAAGGATCCATATGATTACACGGTACTGTATGTCTAATGGGACAAATATGGTTAATGTGTAAGTTTCGAGCGTCGATTTAATGATGTTATTTCGCAGCATATCCCCCTACTGGACGCATCAGGAGCAACAGGGGCGTAAAACTGCCTGGGACGTATATCTGCCGGCTCCAGGTCTAGGCCTACAGCCCCCCCATATAGAGGGTTTTCACAACACGTCATCAATCCGGAAGTCGGCCGTATTGGCGGTACTGAACATAAACAATGCCACTGAACTGAACGGACTCGCTAATTTGGCTGATTATTGCTGCTAAAAAATGATTGTGTTTTGGTCTGTTTTTGGTCGCACCGGGAAAAAACATTTGGAATTCTATAGACTGCCAAAAGTTAAAGAGAAGTGTGCAAAACACTGATGAAAGAAGGCATCTGTGGTTGAGAGAGGCACAGCATCAGCTCATCAACCACATGTGTAAATGAAGTGTTGACTATGGCTAAAATGTTGATGTAAAGTAGTTCACTATGGCTACGTTCAGATTGTCAGTCCAAATACGATTATTTTTGTATCCGAATGGAATCTGATTATAAAATGATGTCCACACTGTGTATCTCAACTGCTCAGATCCGATTTGTGTGTCCATGCAGTTCTTTCGTTTTCCGGAATATCTGCATTGGTTTCTATGGCAATGACGTTGCGTTGATGCGTTCATTTGCAATAGAGATGTTGTCTTATTTAAATTTTACAACATGCAAATGTGTAGCCGCTGGACTACTGCGTCTTGAGCTGCAGAACTGTAGGAGGCTGGTATGCACAGCTTTTTTTCCGCGCTCTTTTCCGCCGGTTTCAAAATATGTTTCAAAAATAATAATTTTCTGCTTGTCCGGTACTTTGCAACAACACAGCCTTGTTTCGGCAGCGACTTTCAGCATGTTTCCTATAACAACGCCTGACATTTACATTTTACGTGGCGTGAGAAAGTCACATAAACCACGCGAAATCCAATCAGAGCATTCAGACTGAAGCGGATTTCCTGATATGTGATTTGAATAGGATTTCAAACCACATATGGATGTAGGATTTCATGTAATTTTTTGCTGTTCACGTTAGCTAATTATGATATTCGGATATGAACAAAAATCGGATTTGGACTGACAATATGAACGTAGCCTATGTCGGGATAAGAAATAGAAGGAAGAATTGTCGGGTCGTCAGTCCACGACTAAGAAGCTCATTCGGATCTTTACCACATATTAACTTTAGTTTGTCAAAATGTCACACTCTTTCCTGCTTACTATGTCCTTCTCTAAATGATTTAGCAGCTTCCACGTTTTTTTCCGTGGTTTAGATGGAAAGTAGTTCAGTAGTACATAAACAGTGCAATCCATGCTGTTGTTTACATCCGAGATATGTACATATCTCCAATATGGCCGTGCATCCGAGTAACTGACCAAACCGTGACGTAGGTGCAAACACTCTATAGGGACAGAGGGGAAAACTACAAGGAGTAGATTCTACTATTTTTATGTGGCTGGGGGCACTTTCTGAGATCTGATTTTCTATTGGATACAATGCTGCCGCAGTAGCCCAGAACAGACAATATTAGTCCCAGAACATAGACTGGGTTTGCATAAACTCTCATTGTGTTGTCTTTCACATCGGGCGAGAGTGATTCAAAAGCATACAGAACTGTCTGTTCTCTAATCGTTCTTGCGGTACTTTACTTTGATATCATACACCGACCGGTCTGGTCTGCAGACAGATTCTATTGGCTGTAGTGGACATGCACCATTACGTTTAGAAATAGACTAGCTTTGTTTCCAAATGAACCCCTCTTCTCAGGGAACCGAGGTTACGTTAAGTAACCAGTGACGTTCCCTTTCGAGTCGGTCTCTCGACACTCGACGCTATCGGGATCTAAAATCCCGCAGTAAACTCATTCCCAGCAGTCATGTCGTGATTGTCTCCAGACTGCATTAACAGCCACCATTCAGTACCCCAGACACATGGATAGGCGACGACACTATCGCCTAACAACGTTCATCCCGGGACATGAGACATCCATAGCGCGAGGCTGAGCAGCGCACCGTCACAGTGTCACAGCGCCACTGTCTTAATGGCGAAGGTCGTGCCAAAGCCTAGTACTGATGTCCACTGCAGCGGCAATGCCGGTGCTATCATGAACATGATACAAGCGTGGTAAACACCGTGCAGATAAAACATGAAGGCAGCAGTAGCACTGTTCATATTCAGTCATATACAGACGCGGATTAATGCACAGGCTTGCGTTACGTGTGCAGGGTACCCGGATTGGTCAGACTATTTTTTTTATTATTTTAAATTTACTTCAGCACAAACAAAAAATACCCTATTTGGCCCATAAGAAATATAAAAATAAAATTAAAAAATAAGCAGGTGATTGGATAGATGTCAGTAGCTATATAAGGCACTTTGTGTCAAAAATGATTTATGGCCCTTGATTTATGACTTTTATGACATGCGTTTATGACCGGATGTTTGTACACATGGGGGTTTTATGACCACCTGTTTGTTGACCTTTGACTGTGTGTGTGTGTGTTTCCGGAATTTTTATGGTTGTGTGTTTATGATTGTAATCTGGTTGGTGTGAGAGGAATGTTTTTTCAGGAGGGGTGTTTTTATTATGGATAATATTCACAGAAGTCCGAAATTATGGATTTTCAGATTTCGCAGCCGCGTCCATAATGTCTGTGAATGGTAACGAAAAATGGTTTTATGAGAAATAGTATTGACAAATTAAAAAGTATGTAACAGGTATGTGAAATAAGATGTTAATATTATTAAGTATTCTAAAGTAAGTTTTAAACGTGTTGAACTTTCTATAATGATGAGATAATTTATGCGTCTCTCTGGCTAAAGTAGCATTTCCTAATCTTTCTGATCAGATGAAATGTTACTAATGTTTTCCAGATTCAACAAAATAACCAATATGAAATATATGAAAGAATATGAGATTTATTTTATAAATATTTGTTTTAAATGCTTAAACAGCGCTAGGTGAAGTGGGGTACGTGCTTACAGTTCTATGTGCTTTGGCAGTCAGGTTCGCAGCGCTTCGATGGTTTGAGCTGGAGAGCTCGCGATGACCAGAACGGATCGGAGCACGTACCGAATGCCCCGTTCTGAAGACCGTATCATAACCCTGTAAACTCGGTGTGTCACTGATTTTCAGTGTGGAGATGTGTTCGCAGCCGCTCGCTGTACAAGACTAACATAATTCCACATCCACCCCCGGTGTGCGACTGTTCAGGTATCAAACATTGTTCAAGACAATTAAAAGATAGGACGGACACTATTTATTTTTTACAAGGAAAAGATTACGTTTCCCACGAACAGACAATCTTCTATCTCGTCGGCATCCGGGCTAGACTGCTATCTATAGACGTGATAATAAAATTTGAATGATCATTAACTAACGTCATTGTATTAGAGCGCGACGGGGTTCTGACTGTCCACTGTCTGTAGCCTAAGACAATGATGATTCTATTCATTTCAAATAAACATCCTCTCGACTATTCATGCCTACAATGTCTCAGTCACGCTGCCGGCAGATGGTCAAAAGAATTAAAAAATAATTATTACATTTCGTTCTAATTATATTGATTATACTTTTATTTAGTAAACGAATCTGTTGTTTTTAGTTATTTTAAGAAAATCCGCAAATATAGTATTCTAGTGAAGTAAATTTAACCATTGGATAAAAATAAAAGATAAATGATCGCAATATATTGCTCAACAATCAGAGCCATTATTTCGTTATGTTGTAATAGCCTAGCTTATAATTTTTTATCCATATTATAGTCAACATTTTTTATGAACTTTTTGATTATACTTTTATTTAGTAAACGAATCTGTTGTTTTTATTTATTTTAAGAAAATCCGCAAATATAGTATTCTAGTGAAGTAAATTTAACCATCGGATGAAAATAAAAGATAAATGATCGCAATATATTGCTCAACAATCAGAGCCATTATTTAGTTATGTTGTAATAGCTTAGCTTATAATTTTTTATCCATATTATAGTCAACATTTTTTTATGAACTTATTTGATGATAGGTTTAAATGTTTCAGTTAAATAATCAGAATCTAATCCATTATTTGTATATAGCCCTACGCTATTAAAAGTTTAAACTAAAATACATTTATACGCAGATCGGTTAGTAGGCTACTCGCTAAACAAGAATTCCATTGTTTTCAACATGCTAAGTGCATAATGTTTGGATTTAAAATAATGATAAAAAATAAAAAAAATAATAAAATTTTACGCATGAAATAAAACATACATTATAACTTTTATTTATCTATGGCTAGTATGATATATTTTTATCGATGTATTAAAACGAAACCAGACTCCGCCCCTACTCCGCCCATCTCTCTGTCCACAGCGGTCTAAAAGGTATTTAAAAGACGGCCGTCGCACGGTCCCTCATTCGAAACTAAAATTCGCTGCCGTTTTTCATATCCTCGAGGCAATCTTCAAACATGGAAGGTAAGGACTATTTCTTTTATACTTTAAGCGGTGGTTTTTCTCAGTAATTAATTTATTTGTAAAAATAGTAGAGCTATGATTCAAACGATTGATGTTGTTTTAATCATTATTATTATTGGTAGACTCGGCATTTAAATCTGTGATTAAGATTATGGTTCGTTAGTCTTTCAGATGGTTGTACAGATAATTTATTATGTGTTTATAAACGATTTTCATTACTATGTAATTTTAATATATATTTATTTTTACACACATTGTTATTTTGGGTAATCTTACTAAAAATGGCTGTGGGGTGGGGTGCTGTTGCTTTTTACCCTTTGCCTTCGTATGACTTGACTTTGTTAAGAGTTTAAGTGTTTGATTTCTATGTAACATATGGTTTGTTATATTTGAAAGTAATATTTGTTTGCAGTTATTACGTGTTAGTTATATTTGAAAGTAGGTCTAATATTTGTTTGCAGTTATTATGTGTTTATAATGCCTTTTCATAACTACGTAATTTTGATATTTATATTTTAAACAAATTGCTATTTTGGCTATCAAAGTTTATGAAGCTATATTGTTTGTTGTTCCATGCGGTGGCTTTCGTTTGAGTAGGCCTTGTTATGAGTTTTTTGTGTTTGATTCGGTGTATGTTAATACGAGTTCTCTGATTTTAAAAAGAACTACGAATATTGCAATGTCTTCATGCTATGATCTACGCACTTTTGGTCCGGACTGCAGTGGTATTCCTTTCATAGTATGTTTTGGTGTGATGGCATTTGTGCTTGATTTGTTAGTCTTTTCAGATCCCCCATGTTCGAACCGCGATATCATGCGTAACCGTATGTGTTTTCATGGTAGCCTATCTGTTATGTAGTGTTTCACAATATGTTTTCAAAATGCGTGTGTGTGTGTGTGTGGGTGTGTGTGTGAGAGTGAGTGAGTATGATTGCTATGTTAATCGACCGATGAGTTTACATGTTTGGTTATGAGAAAGGATGTAGGCAGGGGCTGCTGCTGCTCCGGGAGTATCGTTTTATTTTTTATCTGTCCAAATGTACAATATTCATAGAATATAAAATTTGCAAATGTTTATTTAAATAGGTCTTTTATGCTCTAGATTCGAACATTGAGCTGCTTGCTTTTCAATCCATCGACAACCGTAAGTATATATTTTCTATTCTTATACACATATAAATATTGTCATAAATATACAATTTAATTTGACTTTTTCATGTATAACTATCATTTATTTATGTACATCATTTATAAACGTTATAATATCATATATTTTATCTTGTCCATTTTCTATGCACATCTCTATGAAATGCTATGATGCTATTATTATAATTCCATTCTGTATAAATTTAGGATTAACTGGATGATTTTCATTGCATTTATTTTATGTAAACTATGATTTGCTATAGTGTATGGAATGTGTTATAATTAAATCTAGTCTCAATCTAAATATTTGTGCAAAGTTAAATTTACAAATCTACCATTTTGTCTTAGTGACAGCCACGCCAGAGAATATCGTAGACGTCTCGAACGCAGGTAAAATCGCGCTATCTCTCTGTTAGTCATATGAAACGTTAGTGTTTGACATTTGCCAAATATTTCTTCTACTTTTTTTTTTCATCTTTTCACAGATCTGTTACAGTGGATCACCCCTAACTGTTTTGTGGATTTGACACAGAAAGAACCTAAAGAAGACCCCACAGCTACCAGTCATCCCGCTAGAATCAATACCCCTTTTTCTACGGTTTCACCAAGTTCTGATGATCGGCTTATAAGAGTTGTAGATCTGATTGATCTTACGACAGACTCCAAAGAACTGCCAGGCCCGAGTTTTCGTGAACCATCTCGAAAACGGCGAATCGTAGCACCCGAGACTGAACAAAATAATGGTAAATCTGACATTTTATTATTATATTTCATTTAATTTGATTATGAGATCTGTTTGTTATTCTAATCATACTTTCAATTATACATTGCTGTGATATACTTTATGTATTAGTATTTAATTTGAGTTTTATCATCTCTCATTTTTCACAGATGTGCAAGTAGTAGACAGTACTACTGATTTAGCTGACACTCCGAATGTCCTCGACATCTCAACAACAGGTAAGAGCGTACTATCATGATATAGACCGTAAGAATATATTTGTTTTGACAGTTGTTAAATATACTACCGTCTTTTGTCTTTTCACAGGTTTGTTGCAGATGCCTATACTGTCAGAATGTATCGATTTGTCGCAAGAAAACGCTGAAACACAAACCCCTGCTAGAGCCGGTACACCTTTTTCCAACGCGTCGTTGTGTTCTGACGATCAGCTTATGAGATGTGCAGATCTGATTGATCTTACGACGGACTCAGACAATCAACCAGGACCGAGTTTTAGCGCCCCACCCAGAAAACGTCGAAATGTGTCATACTCTACGCAAATCGTAGCACCCAAGACCAATCAAAATTATGGTAAATACTACATTTATTATTATTAATATGCTTCATTTAATTTGCTAATGAGATCTGCTATGATATTCTAATCATAGCCATGATATACTTTCTACAATAGTATTTAATTTGTGTTTTGTCATCTCTCAATCTTTACAGATGAGCAAGTAGACAGTACAGATGATTTGACGGCGTGGACCGAAACACAGCAGGATTGATGGGATCAAGTCTCATGGTCAAATGATGCTTACGACGAAGATGTTGTGAGAGCCAGACAATCGCCGTATCCTTTTCACGACCTGACGTCTGCTGAAGTAGAAGAAGAAGAAGAAGAAGGAGAAGAAGTGCATCGCCCCACGACTGTGCGGAATGATCAACCTTGTTGCAATAGTGCTCTGACACATGTTCTCATCAACAGACTTATTGCACAGGGCGAAGAGATTCGTCATAGAACTGTAGTGCTACACACAGAGTACCGTGAGCAGTCAGAGGTATACTACACATCGTTATGCCGTAAAATAGAGGAAGGGTTCACAGCGATTCACGACCATATGGATGCTCAGGACATAAAGATTCGTGAATTACAGACTATTTTATACGAACGGTATCGGAGCCTCGAAAATTCTATCCACAGATTGCAAGCAGTGGGGGATGAGAACAATGAACGAGTGCTTTTCATATTAAACGATCAGCTTAGGGAACGGCGTTTAATTGTCAATCTTCTCGGAGTTATAAGCAGTGCGGTACGTAGAAGATGAGAGGGAACAGCAGTGTATGATATTTTGTATTCATTTCAATATGTGCTATTAGATTTGTATTCTGTATTATTCTACGTGAATGTAGTAGCATCCCCTTACTTGTATTGTTATGATTTTTTTATTTTTTTTATTTTTTACATCGTGTTTCTAATTGAATTGTCATTTTCATTACACTGAATGCTCAGGGTTTTTGATATTTCATAATTTCAGGTCAATAGTGGTTTGTTCAAAATAAAAATTAAAATGGACATTGGCAAAAACAAACCAGCCGCCAATGCACAATGCTGTCTTCCAGACCAAAATCTTTCAGATACTCTACAGCGTATGTTTGATATACAAAATGATGGGACCCCTGATTTGTGTGACGGGTTACAACAAATGATAAATATGTATTCGGAATTTGTTCCAACATCTTTTAATGTAGAGCCGACGTCACAGTCTTGTAATTTAGAGCAAATAGAAATAGCTATTGAGAAATTCCCCAATATTAATCTATGTGATCGGCTACAAGAACTATTAAATGAATGTGATATACAAATTGTACAAGATGGTTATGCATTAAACGAACATGAAGCAGCATCTAGCGATGCATTACCCCCAGCAGGTAATGGCGAAATTGATCACCCATCGTCTATCAATGTTATCCCCCCAGGTAATTCTGCCACTGAGCCCACGACGGGTAGCAACGCCCCTGCCAGTACAGGTAATGTTGGTCCTGATATGACATCGTCTTGTAGTAGCACTGATAGGTCGACGACTAGCAACACTCGTACCCCTTCGGGCCCAACAACGTTAAGTAGGTCCGCCATTGAATCACTGATTCGTGAGGGTGGGGTTGTAAACGGTTATCATATTTTACCTCGACCCCGTTTCAATAGTATCGAATTGCGTAGAAGTATGAATCTGAGGGATATTAACTCTACAGATTTGGCTGCGTATAACATCTTCTTACATGACGCTCTTAGCGAAATTGTATCGTATTCTAGAGATCTTGGTGGTGATTCTACTGTCATCAATTTGGCATTGACGGCCCCTAGTATGCAATACCCAGTCAACGTCGTTTTAACGGACAGAAATAATTATGACGTTAATGAAATTCTCGAACAATTCGAGAAAATTTTACAGAGCGACGAACAGATTTTATCTGACGAAACTATCGAGATAGAAGCAAGTGTGGCTATGAACAGGAGAGGTGGTGGGCGGCGTAAACTTACGGATTTGGCATTGAATCAGGTGATAAAAAAAAAAAGATGAGTTTATTTTGCCCCAACAATATTTCAAATAAATTATGCCTATCTATTTGCTTGGCGCGTTTTCTTGAACCCCAATTACCAGAGAACATGCTAGAAAGACGGGCGACCGTCATCAACCAAAACGCCGGTTTCGCAATCGACCGCGAGATAGGACTCGGTGACTTAGAGGCGTTTGAACGACTACTTGACATTAAAATCGTTGTTTTTTACAGAACTGCAGGTGGCGTGTTAGAAACGTACAAAAATCACAATGATCCTCACCCGAAAACGATATGTCTCTATTTGCATGACGCACATTACTACATGATAACCAATCTCACAACGTTCATAGGTACATCCTATGTATGCGAATACTGTTATGGCGGTTATGAAAATCAAAGACAACATCAATGCGCACACGTCTGTAATGTATGCCACGACGCCGAATGTTACAAAGTACCTAAAAGAACTGTGCATTGTACCGATTGTCTGCGTTTCTGTAAATCGAGCTACTGTTACGACATGCATAAAAAAATCCCTCCGGGGCGCGTCAGACCGTCATGCGATGTGGTTAAATATTGCAAATTATGTAACAGACGATACGACGTCATAGGAAATTCCAAAGAACGTCACAAATGTGCGGCAGTCCGATGTATCTATTGCGGCGTCGATCTACATGATATGGGGTTACACAAGTGTTTTATAACTCCCCTACCCCCCAAGGAGCCTACCGAGAAGTATATTTTCTACGATTTTGAAACTCGTTATGAAAATGGACGACACGTAGCAAACTTCGTATGCGCAATCACCTTTAAAGGTGAGAAATTTGTTGCTGGAGGCACCGAATGCATTGCGGCGCTATTCGATCGATTCAGACAACCCCGATACGCTGGCTACTGTTTCATAGCCCATTACGCATCAAGATTCGACTCATTTCTCATTCTTGAGTATTTTTGCAAAGCAGGGCTTAAGGTAGACATCATTATGCAAGGGTGTAAATTAATTTTCATGTACGATGATGTTTTTGCACAGCGTTATATAGACTCTTATGCATTCATCCCCATGGCTCTGTCTAAGATGCCAGCGGCGCTAAACTTGACCACGACTGAAAAAGGCTACTTTCCCCATCTTTTCAACAGGGTAGAAAATGCAGCCTATATAGGCCCCTACCCCGACAAAAAGTACTACAATCGTGACAACATGTCTGATAAAGACCAACTAAAGTTTGATTCATGGTATAGCACAACGGTGGGTAAGGAGTTTAACTTCGGGAAAGAGTTGTATGAGTATGGGGTAAATGACGTAGTCTTATTACGTGAAGCATGCATGAAATACCGCGAGGCGTTCATAAAATGTACCGAACTCGACCCTTTTGGGTTCACGACGCTAGCTAGTTGCTGCATGGGTGTCTTCAAAACGCATTATTTGAACAGCGGTACGTTAGCACTGACCCATAACAATGCATATGTTCGACAGAGTAAGACCTACTCAAACGTCTCGATCGAATGGCTCGAGTATGTGAAAAAGACTCGAAACGTAGACATTTGTCACGCAGTTAACCGAGGCGAAGTCTCGGTCGGACGCTACTTTTTAGACGGGTACTACGAGCAGGCCGGCATACAACACGGCTTAGAATTTAACGGTTGCATTCACCATGGACACGAATGCATGTTTAACGCCTATGAGACACACCCCTTGTCGGGAGTTCCCTACGGTGTTCTCAGAACGCGATTTGCCGATAAGGTTGAAATTCTACAGAATGCCTATGGCATGAAAATTGAGGTTCTTTGGGAGTGCGAATGGAATAGAATGAAAAAGACCGACCCCTCTGTGATAGAATTCATGACCACTTATTCGAAACCCGAGCGGCTGAAACCACGAGAAGCACTGTTTGGTGGGCGTACTAATGCTTATAAACTCTATCACAAAGCGGCGGCTGGTGAGAAAATAAGTTACGTCGATTTTACCAGCTTATATCCCTTCTGTCAGGCTAGGAAGAGCTATCCTATCGAACATCCACAAATCATTTTCAAAGATTTCGAACCGATTGAAAATTATTATGGTCTTATCAAAGCGACTGTCTACCCTCCACGTAAATTACTACTCCCTGTTCTCCCTTACAGATGCGGCGGAAAACTAATGTTCCCGTTATGCAGGACCTGCGTCCACGACCAAAACCAGTTAACGGTCTGTAGTCATACGGACGAAGAGAGGGCCCTGTCAGGGTGTTGGGTTAGTATCGAACTTTTAAAAGCAATCGAGAAGGGGTATGTGGTTGCCAAGATAGACGAAGTGTGGCATTTTCCGCAGCAGTCAGATACGTTGTTTTGTGACTATGTGAAAACGTTTTTACGTTTAAAACAGCAAGCATCGGGGTATCCGTCGAACGTCGTCACGGATGCCGACAAAAATGCATACATTCGCGAGTATTTTGAAAAAGAGGGGATACATCTCGACCCCGAAAAGATTGAGTACAACCCCGCGCAGAGGTCCATTAACAAATTATTGCTTAATAGCCTTTGGGGGAGGTTCTCTATGAGGGAAGACCTACCAATAACCATTATGGTGAATGAACCTGAAGAATTTACCAAAATTGTTTTTGGCAAAACCGAATCATTGTCGTGTTTCACATTCGTCTCAGAAGATGTAGCTCTTGTTCAGTATCGCGAACCCAAAGGGAGTGTTCGTAGTACTAAAGATATCAATGTGTTTGTGGGGGCGTTTACAACAGCACATGCACGGTTGGAGCTGTACAACCTGATGGACAAACTTGGCGACAGATTGCTTTACTCCGATACCGATAGTGTTATTTTCGTGTCTAGGGAGGGCGACTGGGACCCACCGTTGGGGGATCATTTGGGGGAACTAACGAATGAAATAGACGATGGGGATTACATCACAGAGTTTTGCTCTAGCGGTCCTAAATCTTACGGTTATCGGACTGCCAAAGGCAAAGTGTGTATGAAAGCTAAGGGTATAACGTTGAATGCTAGAAATTCCAAAGCTATACGCTTAGACAGTCTGATTGGTCTGGTTGACAGCTATGTGACGAAGAACGATGACACGCAATGCATCATGGCTCATACTGAAAACATTGTGAGAAATAAAACGACTCTCACATTGCACAACAAATCAGTTGTTAAAAAGTTTAAGGTGGTGTACAACAAGCGTAGACTGTTGCCCGATTTCACTACTCTACCTTATGGCTACTGATGCAATGTCACATAGAGGGTCACGGGATGCTTCTGATTTTGATTTCAGGCTTCAACATCCATTTAGTTGTGTATTAAGTGGACCCTCCAATTCTGGAAAGTCTTATTTTGTAAAACTTTTGTTGGAAAATGTTTTGAGTTTGATATCTAAAAAAATTGAAAACATTGTTTTTCTGTATGATTGTTGGCAACCGCTTTACGACGAATTGCATAAATTGTATGATATTAAATTTGTGGAAGGAATACCCCCGACTCTGAATGATGATGATTTACTTCCCGTCAACAAAACCAACCTGCTGATTGTGGATGATATGATGCGTCAAGCTAGCGGGAATGCTGAGATTGAACGGGTCTTTACGCAGTATGTGCATCACCGTAATCTCAGCGCTATTTATATAGTTCAGAATTTATTTGTCCAGGGTAAATCCAGCCGTACCATCAGCTTAAACACCAATTACTTGATTCTGTTTAAAAATCCTCGGGATGTTAATCAAGTGGCGGTGTTAGGACGACAAATGTACCCCGGAAATGCAAAATACTTTATGGAGTGTTATCACGATGCTACCAGTCAACCCTTTGGATATTTAATGATAGACTATAAAGCAAAAACTCCTGAACAATACCGACTCAGAACGGGTCTGCTTTCCGATCGTCAAGTGGTTTATCTCCAGAAAAAAAGAAGAACGTAATAAATAGGCATGTCAGCACGACTTTGTAAGCATCTGCCTATGTTAAAACTGCTACATAAGGCCACCCCTAAACACCGTCAGCTTATTTTACAATCGGCATCCGACGATTTCATTTTAACGTTGTGTGAAGTGGCTCTTAACATCCTATATGGCACAATTCCGGTCAGTCATCAACAGTACCGAAAACTGAAAAAGCGAAAAGCCGAAATTAAATTTGTTGCCAGTAAAAAATTTGGAATATTGGCCAAGAAGCGGATCTTCAACCAGAGAGGGGGGTTTATTCTACCACTCCTGAGCATTGCAGTACCCTTTATTTCAAGCTTAATAGCCGCTAGACGGGGGTGAGGATGGAGCATGCTGAGAAAATGTACTTAGTCCCACAGCATCAGCTGGAAAAGTTGAAATCTGGAAATGGTCGTGAGAATATTCAACAGGTTGTTGAGAACGATCTGGATGATTCTGTGAGAAATATTTTACTCAGGACTGATTTGAATCAATATGAAAAAGCCAAGATTTACACAAACATCCTGAGCAGGTTTTTGGCTATCGTTAAACAAGGCGATCGGGAGACCAGTATGCTAACGTTGGCATTACCCCACCCAGACCCCGGTCAAAAAGACGATGTCGTAGCCACCAATGTCGAAGCCGGTGGAAATGTGGAAGATGTTGTTGCAGAAGTTCTGAAGAATGTACCGGCGAGAAGCGTGAAAAACAGTAGATACATATTAGACAAAATGTCAAAAGCTAAAGGAATAAGCTCTTGGACTGAGTCGGGAGAATTTGTGTTCAGGGGTAAAACTGTACAAGGATCACACATGGTTGATTTGCTAAAAAATGTCACGGCGCCACAAAAGGTTCGGGATGACCGAAGACCTCTAGGATGGTCTGAGTTTCTACAGGCATTTGCCGAATTAAACATCCCTTTTTCTACGGTTCCGAATCATCATGTTAGACGTATGATCAACGGTCTAAAGAGTACGTCTGCTACACCAACATCACCCCATATTCGACCGTCTAAAAAACCCCGACGATATGACCGTTCTTCATCGAGATCGTCAGAAGATGCCATTTTTAAATCACCGTCTATCGATAGACGGCAATGGCTAGAATTTTAAAGCATCCATTTTATTTGCATGCATGGAATATTTTAACGCATTAAACGCTGTGTGTGTGTGTGTGTGTGTGTGTGTGTGTGTGTGTGTGTGTGTGGTCTGTTTGATCTGAAATAAAAATATTGAAAATTATGGATTTTTGTGAAATTTTATTTTATTTATTTTTTATATAAAAAATACAATATAGAGTGATTACTCAATCATGATTCAATGATATATTACACGTCTGCACACAATGAATACACGAAAACATTTTTTCATTACAATCATACGGACTTAATCTCTGAACAAAGAGCGAAACCATTTTATCATTTTTAATATGATCATAACTATATAGTTTCATCACGTCGTGATAGTTACGACCCTTGACTAAATGATATAGAAAAAACACACAGTGCTGGCCACAAGTATCTGATGAAAAATCCTGGACACATCTGTCCGAATACATAACGTCGACATCATTGGTTGTTAGGAAGTTATTGATGGTGGCTGGAAAACGTTCGCTGTAGGGGGGATTACCGAAACTGTCGAAAAAACACACTGGTCCATCTTGAGGCAAATAAATAGCAAGCCAGTGCTCTCCTGGTAGGTGTGCAGGGTGCGTATTAATTATACACAACGCTGGTAAGTTCCTTACAGATTTTTTAGGTAGTTGATCGCTTGGGAGAACTCCGAGAAAATGAGTATTGCCCGTGATTTTATCCATGATCCCCGTGAGCTGTACCGTATTCATTTTCAATAGTAATCAACCAGGACCTGTCTGCGGTTAGACACTTCGACGATACTGTCAAACACAGCATAAACGATCAAGTTAATAGTATGCGGCAGCGCTTGTCTGAACCGCGCTTCGAGTCTGATATTTCCGGATTTGATGAGGGATATGTGTTGCCCACAGTCTTCATCAGGTGTTAGGTTAAAGGCGTAAAGCGTGTACCCGTTCAGGAAATCGCTCCTGTCGATAGAGAGTGCCTGGTTTTTAAGATGTCTTCCGGTCGTCATTGCTAGCTAGTAAAATTCGCGAACTGCCAATCCTGCCTCAAAATTGGGTTGTAGAGGTTTTGCAGGGAATTGTTGACCGTCGACGTAGACCGCCAGGAACTCCAAATCGTAATGTTTGAACGCAAAAGGGTTTTTTTCGTAGGACCCTGTGAAAGCATCGTTATCGACCATAGCTAGGACGATAGATTTTGGCAGCGTCCCTAAAAACAGGTTTTCTTGATTTGAAACGCGTGACCCCGCGGGTATGGAGAAGTTCTTTAGACATACCCTATCTATGGGATACTTGGCGGTAGTAGAGAGCAGTGCCTGGGCGTGCCCCAGTCTCACAGGAGGTGATACAGACACTTTCTTGACATATAGGGATGCTGACACAATTTTTAATTTGTATGCTACATCATCAGCCCTCATCAGACAGAACTCATCTTTACCACGGGTCAGACGTATTTTGATGTCAACGCCATTCAGCATTAATTTTTCTTGAAAGAAAATATCACTGTGAATAGGAGCCAGCAGCTCCACCACCTGACCACCGTTTGTGTAGAGCGAACGTTTCGTCAACCCCGCGTTACGGCCTCCAGGATCATTCACATCCATGTGTCCGGCTGTGTCTTTGTAAAACAGACCGGCTGAGAAAAGTGATTCCAACGCATCTTTACTGTAGTTGATCAGACTCTCTATGATGCATCGATAAGGATACGTGCTCGAACTCTGGGATATCAGCCGATCGCCGAGGCTCACATCAACTTGTGAAAATATAGTGGCTCCGGGGTAGTTTATTAGGCCCACCCTTGCAGGGGCTGCGATATTACCTCCGTCAGGACCCGTGATTTTAAGTTGTAGATATAATAATGTATTATTTAGATCCACATAATCCTCGCCGTTCCCTGCTATGAAAAACTCCAAAGGTGCAGAGTCCGATATAGCGGATAAAGGGGGGACTTCCAAATACCCGTTTTTCTCAATAACCGTTTGCGTCAGTGGCACCGTAAATAAGTCCAACTCAGACTTAATGCACTCTCCCGACATGCGGTGCAGTAGCGACATGTTAGAATATCGTTTTTATGGATCTCTTAACCACTGCTTTTCGTCTCACAGGCTTCTTACGCTTTCTACTTACGACTGAACGAGCCATTGGTCTACGTGTTGTTTTCTTCTTTATCCGATGACCACGCCTCCTTACACCCGGTGGTTTAGACATTCTCTTACGAGCCATGACCATCAGACCCGAACCGTCTTGAGCTTTAGCATTATCGTTATACGTTCGCGAAAATGCATTTGAAACGACATCAGATACTATATTTTTGGCCGCAGATTTTAGGTGGGGTTTTGCGATACTAAATCCTCTTTTTAGCAAAGGTATGGCCATCCTAAACAGACCTCTGAAAAGACCTCCAAGCCCCGCCCCATACATAACCCCACCCCCTGAATATCCTGGTAGACCACCAGCCTGATTTTGGTAATAGTTAACATATTCAGCAGCATTCGTTTCACGAGGGTTATAATAATAACTCATTCTAAAGAATAGAATGTTTCGATGGCTTAAAGTGAAGTTTTGCTAAGACTTTCCCGTAAGAAAATGGTATTTCACAGTTTTGGTCGTCCTTTAGCTCTATGGTGATGTCGGTGATGTGTCCCTTGTTGATCGATGCGTAATGGGGGGTGTCGTATCTAACACTGACGGTATCATTGTTTTCACCAGATATATGTACGCATCTCAAAAGGGGTACGTAGGAATCCCCGACTGATTGATATTGGATAATGTCGGTGTATACGTAGAATGTATAGAACCCCGCATTTATATCTGCTTGATGAGGGGCGTACGTGACGACGCTCTTTGCAAAATCAGCTTTTTTATGGTAGGCCGATCGTCCGAGAGCATCGTCCGGTTTCAATCCTAAAATAGTGGCAAGTTTTCCATAGAATGCCACCGATATGTTAGGTCTCGCCGTCAGAAACACTTTGTTTTTTAAATTATCGTAATTCAATATGGCGGTCTGTGCAAGAACTTGATTTATCCCCCATATCACCGCGCGAATGTTCTCATAATATCCTCCGTTTATATGCATTTTCCTCGATACAGTAAACCCTGATAACTCTTTAATCGGGTCTGCATTGTGGATATCTGCATCGTTCATGGGGGATGTGTATAGGGTAAAATATCCGTCGTCGTCGCTGAAGGAGTACCAGCTTCTAGGATATTCAATTTCGGCGAGTCCTACTTCCCATTCCCCTTTCAAGTTTATAGTTTTTGCTAACCTGGTTGTATAGCGGGATATGCGATTTTCAGGATAAACTGACGATGACGCGTTACATGGTAACGTAACATAGAACCCATGATCATCCATGGTCATCCGGCACACGTATGATCTCACCCGTAAGCGAGCATATGTTTTAAGGCTTTTGTAAGTCCACCAGTGCTTTTTTATCAATATAACTATTGAATTTAGCTGGCCATCCTAGCCATTTCACTAAAACAAGCGTGGTTTTTCCTTGTTTTTTCTGACCTAAAATCTTTTCCACCTTAAAAGATTTGTTTTTACCCACAATTATTTTTTGTAACTCTTTTTCATAAAAAACGCCTTCGATGGATTCCCCGTCATAATCAGCCAATCTATAGACGGGTGGCTGACGTGGAATACATGCTGATACGGTGAAAAATTCATCAGTATAGTTCTGTTCATAACCTTTGGTGATCTCACTTTGGAGATCCTCACAACGTCTCCAACTTTGAAATTAAAGTTACATTTCTCTGTCTTCTTTATAGTTCCGTACAAGTTTTGAAACACCAAAGTCTCGTTTACTTTATCGACGTCCACCGGTCTCATTCTAATACTCCTATGATAACTGGAGTTGTAACTCTGCACGATATCTTGTAAAGCATCGATGTAGCGCCGGGAGTTTGTAGCCGTTAAAAATCTCCACATTCGACTTTTTAATGTTCTGTTAAAACGTTCCACGACGCTAGCCTTCAAATCGGTAGCGGTAGCGAAATGATTAATTTGATGCTTTTTCATCACATCTTGAAAATGTTTGTTAAAAAACTCCTTCCCCTGATCCGTCTGCAGTTTCTGTGGAACACGGCCCTCTTCGAGTATAGACACAAATGCTTTAGTAACCTCAATACCGCTCTTATTCTTTAGCACGCGAACCCACGCGTACTTACTAAATAGGTCAATGCATGTCAGCAAATATTTATTATCATCATTCTCCTTTGAATAGGCAGACATGTCGACAAGATCCGCTTGGAACTGGGCATCTATCGCATACACCACAACTCTATTGCGTTTGTATTTTAGAGGGGCGGTTCTGTGTAATGTATAGGCATCCTCTCCGGCCAACCAGTCTGAGACCTCTTTATCACTTAGTCGTACTCCATTATCCTTTAAGACGGCGTCTTTTAAACGTTTTTTACCACCTAAAGACCCGGGGTTAGATGGCGTATAATAAGCCTGCTTCATAAGCTCCGACATGCTATCGTTCCAACCTCTGTAAAAGAAATAACTCAAACACGCGTAGTGGTTCAACCTTTTATTAAAAACAACACATCTAATATCACGAGCAGTAAACAGGTTAAATAATAACTACATTTTATAAGGTAAAAAAAAAAAAAAAAAAAAAAAAAAGAATTAATAATAGAAATAATGATAGTACAATACTCTAAATGATATAATGGCATTAGAGGTTTGTGTAAAAAGGGGGTAACAATAACATCACCGATAGTCTAACCAGTAGAGGAAATTTCTGCATGCCATCATGTTACGCTCTAGCATATAATTGACAAACATTTCGATAATTCTACTGGTATCGTCCTCATCATTGAATTTTAGTTTTGGAATCATTAGCTTACATACATCAGCCACATACGCACACATACAGAGTACATCATGGATTGCAAACTCAGCACTGCATTCATCTATCATAATCAGAGCATCTTTTACCAGTACACACGGTGGCTCAATACCACAGACACATATGTTTGTTAATTCACCCCATGAATCAGACGTACCTCTTATCAAACTCATTTGTTTCTTGAGATTTCTTACACGTTTGGCCTCAAGATCAACGTCATCATCATCATCATCATCATCCGATTCACTTGAGTACTCGATGACTCTTTGCATTAATGAAACCAACTGTCTTCTGTAATGTCCTTTAAACATGAATTCCATGAAACTCTTTCGGCTACTGGCTGCAGCCATACTGGTGGGTTCTTCGTTACTCTCCATTCACAATTGAGAGGCCTTGCCAGAGATCGACGACGTCGTAGACGATCGCCTTGCAGGATTGATCCAGAAGTTTGTCCCTGATTTCTTGTAGTTTGGTACCGATGAATGGTTCGTCTCTTAATTCATGCAGAATAGACCCGACTGCTCCATGAATCGCCTGAGGATGGGCTTTAAAACCACCTCGGTTTAGGACAAATGCTATGATGAATCGAAGGTTAGGTTTAAACAGTTTGCCGGTCAGTTCGTCAAAGTGGGTTTCGAAGAAGTATGTAGGGGGTTCGTACAGGCAGGAATGTTGTAATTGGCTCGGATGATCTGTTGCACACCCCTCGCACTCATCCTTCAGTTTGTCATCAATGAGGTGTTGTAGCAGCAACACTATTGTAGCTTTTACGATTTTGAATCCAATGGTGCTGAAACATCCGTCTATAGCGTCGATACCGGGTTTATCAGAAGACTGACAAATACTACACGCATTAGTCAGGAAAGTTAGGTTGCGGCATCCAAGCTCAGTGCAGAATTTGTCCAGCCATCCTTTCTGCGTATCGGACGTATCGACCCCGTCTGTTAGAATATGATCAGTAGCATTGTCATCAGGCTCAGGTAGACAACTGCCAGAGGCATCATAACTATAGACACACTTTGAATCAGCGTCTTGAGACATGGCTTATAAAGACAAAGTGTGAGGAGGGGCAGACTTACCTTGGTTTTATAATGGCTGTAGTAGATGGGCGGGGACGGATGGGTGTATGTCGCACTGCGAGCGCATCTCTCAGGATAGAACAGCTGCACTTTAATTTTATTGTACCCGGCGTACATGTCGCACCACTTGAACATTTTGTTTATCGTTGAAAAAAGGAGACTCCATTTGTACAAAAATTGCATCGCGTACAGATCGTGATGGTCATTTTGTAGAACAGTTCCTGAACTAGCACAAAGCTTTGTCTTATCTTTACAACTGAATATGTATACACAATCATCCTCTTTCTTTTTAGAATGATCACCGACCACCCGGTACCGAACATTCGGGGCCTCACCGTCCCACTCGGCTATGTACAATGGCTCGTTTCCGCCGTCATTCAAATCTTTCCAGATCCGGTTGTAAAATAATGTCCAGTCTTTATCAGGAAACACCAAGCCTCTATGTACCAAGCCTGGGTTGTGATCAACAAGCGCGAAGGCTACATCCATACTGCAAATTGCACCTGCATGGCAGGGTAACGTTAAGTATTTATCATTGGAGACGGATGCACTGTAGACTGATTTCCTTGACTTGATGGTTTTATTTCCCTAGAAAACTGTCACGGCTACTAATCACTTATACCCTGCATCCGTCACCTTTCCTACTGCTAAACTAAACGTGTGTCTGTCACTTTCACCAGTTAGCGCGGAGAAGCGTGGAAATCGCGTCAGTGCGTGATGAGGTCAAAAAAATAAAAAAAAATAAACTCTGTCATGTGATTAAGACACATAGCACACGGTTAGAACAGGCATACATAGTAGCCAACTTAAAAAAAGATCATAATAGGCATGTTAGTAGTATTTAGTATTTAGTTTGTAGCTATGTCTTACCTGCAGACTCATTTGCTGAGAGCAAGTGGTAATTTCAAGACCCACTCATGAAGGATAGTGGTTTGACATGTAAATTATATGTGATTTAATTTCAGGCTTGGGTCATGCTGCAGTCATGCAGCGGCAATTTTATTCAAAATCGAAATCTGTGTTAGAATGGGATGGACAGAGAAACCAGCAGTCACTTCTGGAGAGTGCAAGTGGAAAGACTTAAGCAGGAAAGAAGTCGAACCAGCCCCATTAAAGAAAATCAGCTTCCACAAACCAAAGAGGACAGGCAGGCTAGACAGGCAGCTTCCAGAAACGGTCAGGAGTAGATCTAGTGCTACCGCCAGAGCCACAGGCATGTACTAGTTGACAGAGTATAGATAAGATTCCTTTTGCAAAAAGTTCATTTAGTTTATTTTCATTACTCCTCCCAAGTTAGTAAAAATGATATATTATTATACAAACTGAGGGAGTGTTAGATACACAAAAAAATTGTTGTTGAAATGTGACAATACTGTTGTAAATGTTCTATAGTGTTATAATTGTCTAGTTCTCCTTCCCCAGTGTTGACAGATGATGACATCAAAGAGTTGCAGATTATAGCCCCTGGTGCTGCTGTACTGACAAGTCTAGAAAATAGTGATACAGACACAGCATCTGATACTGATACAGAGGAACACTCAAACTTACCCGAGCCCTTGACTGCTTTATTTGATGAAACACTCAGGGAGCTCTCACCACAAGAATTGCAGGTGAAAAGTGAGGACACATTTCACAGGCTGAAGAATAAACTACAACCTCATCAGTGTGAAAGGCTGGAATTTGTCACACGACAACAGTCAAGCTCAAAGGATTGGCAAACTTACAGGGCTGGTCGAATTACAAGTACTAGGTTTTATCGTGTGGCTACAGCTGACAATATCAGCAACACCTACCTAAGTGAGATAATGCAGTACAACCACACACAGCTAAATGTCCCATCTGTTCTCTGGGGTACGTCCATGGAAGAAACTGCAAGACAAGCCTACACGTCCCTTATGGTCGAAAACCATCAAGACTTCAGTGTAAGTTCCTGTGGCCTAGTTGTGCGGCCTTCTGAGCCACACCTCGGATCATCACCAGATGGCATGGTAAGATGTACCTGTTGTGGCAAAGGTTTGGTAGAAATTAAGTGTCCTTACAAATACCGTGATGGTCTTCAGGGAAGCGCAGAGGACAGGCAGTTTTGCCTGGACAAGTCTTTCAAATTGAAGAATTCACACCCATACTACTATCAAACCCAACTACATATGTTTGTAAGTGACGTCAGCTACTGTGACTTCGTGTTGTGGACGAGAAATGAGGTTATAGTGGAACGCATCCTTAAAAACGCAAAGTTTCTGCAGGAGAATTTGTCAAAGGCTCAACATGCCTTCATTTCAACTGTGTTGCCTGAGATCTTAACAAGAAGACATGACCCTTCCTTGTGGGCACAATCAGTCTGCAAAATCTGTGAAAGGCCAGATTTCGGGAAAATGATCAACTGTGCCAGATGTAGTCGACACTTCCATTACAGCTGCGCACAGATCAAAAGGAAGTCAGCAACCTGGTTATGTGGAGAATGTCAAAACAACTGACTGTTTTCTTTGTCAATGCCGGAAGCCAAGTGTTGACTAATGAACTACACTTATGTGTTTGTTGTATTTCTTGAATGTATTTAGTTGTTTGTATACAGATGCACTTGTTATTGTTTGTATACAGATGCACTTGTTATTGTTTGTATACAGATGCACTTGTTATTGTTACTTGTTTGTATGCAGATGCACTTGTTATTGTTATTGTTTGTATACAGATGCACTTGTTACTTGTATGCAGATGCACAATTTAAGACATGTACAATTCCCATGTCATTATCCAGTAGCTTAAATAAACAAGTGACAGTAAATTATTATGTAATATATGATCTTCTTTATTGGAACATGATCAGAAACAATGTTACATATTTTGACAAAATACAAAAAAGTATAAATTGTAAAATAGCATTACTCATTACATATTTCAAATGAATGACTTATTTTGGAACCACACTTTTACAGAGGTTTGTTAGAGCACCGCACACAATCACTACATCATCCAGCATATCAACCTGAGACACAGGAATAACAGTTTGTAAAATCTTGAAGTTTTTCCACCGACCAATGACTCGTTCAACATGAATCCTAACCCGAGACAGTTGTCTGGATGTGTCTACTTCCAATGCAGACAGTTGCTTTTTGCCTTTAGTAAAATGAGGAATACAAAGAGTGGCACCGCAAGCTGCAAGCTCATCTCGTATTAAAAATCCCCTATCAGCTAAAACCTCGTCCATAGGCTCCAACAGTTTCAGGAAACCCGACTCTTTGGTGATCTGTTTATCAGAAACCCGCCCACCCCACCCTGGAGACAAAAATGAAATTGCCCCAGCAGGTGTGATGGCAATCAAATATTTTAACGTATTGTGGTGTTTGTAATTAGACCAGGTCTGGGCCCTTGCAGTCAAATTGCTAGGTCGAGCTATAAATATTTCTGTGCAGTCTATTATGCAGCGGCATTTTTTGAAGTGACGTTTGAATGTTTTGGGCATATTTTTAAGTATAGCTCCCTTATTTGGCCATTTAATTAATGGCTTGAGGACGACAGACATAACAGAGATCCAGCTCCGATAAATATTTGATATGGTGCTTGTTGTTACATGAAATCTATATGCCAGGTCAGTGTTACTGAGGCCCATCCTTAATTTCATCAAGACCATCAACAATTGGTCCTCTAGAGGAAGGGCTTGGTGACTTATCTCAATACTGCCATCTAATTTTTTTAGGAGCCATTCGAAGATTACAGAGGTCAGTCCAGTGAAAAACAGTAATTGCCCAATGCTCCTTTTAATATTGCTGTACGAAAATTTGGATTTATGTAATTCATTCCTAAGTTCTTCATTCTCATTGCGTAATTTAAAACAGTCCTGCTGCAGGTTGATGTAGTCTTCCTGCAGTTGATGATGTGTAAAGCAAAGATCGTCATGTTCCTGTCTCGACACTGGGCGCTCCCCTTCAGCTTCCTCCTCATCTTGAACAGAAAACAAACAGACATACAGAAGTTCAGTGAAAAATTATGACAACTTTGGAGGGTGTAGCTTGTGGGACCACAGGGCTGGTGTATTAGACTGCACTGGTTTTAGCTTTACGTTTAAGAGATTATTCATACCACTGCAATGATCAATGGTACAGTCTTGCTCCTTCTCAGCCATGGAAGAAGCAGGTGTCATGTCAGGGCGTTCATCTCTCTTCCTTTTCCTCTGATACCTAAAGGAAAACAAAAGGAACAATTAGTGCTGTGTGAAACCATTTAATCATTGGCCTGCACAATATTGCTTTAATTAAATTACATTTAAATTTAATTAATAATGATTTACATGAACAAGGAATTAAAATGCTGTTGCAAGAGAGAAACAGTCAAGCCTTATAGATATATACTTTTTTTATTCATACCTTTCCATTTTTGTCTTAGGTGTCTGGCTTTGTTTTTTGTACACAAACAAGGAGGGCACAAAGTCAGGACTACTGGAGTCAAGTGATGCCTCTCCTACAAAAAAGAAAAAAAGAATTGCACACATTCATTACAACGCGATCTACTGTTGTCATAGTGAAAGCGCTAATGTAAAGCTAGTCTGCGAAGTCTGTAGCATGACACAGGTCACAATTAATGCCAGATACCAAATTTCACTAACTATTAAATCAGTCAACAGTTTACAGAAAACAGTTATTTACTTACTATGGCTAGAGTTAAGCCATGGTAAGTAACAGTTAAACAAATGTTGTTGTCACAAAGTTGGCGCTAGCCTGCGGCTAACTGCTAGCAGCTGGCTGCGTCTGTAGCATGACACAGGCCCATGACATTTATAAAATAAAATAAATTAACCAGAATAGCTTAACGTTATAGGCTAGTGTACAAAAAAACTGTTCATGCAATCCAGGCTTTCGAGTTTAATCTAATAGAAAGGGGTGATAAAGGATGACTTTACCTGATATGAAGTGAGCACTACAAACACGAGCCTCGTTGATCGTAGCATTGTCCCAGTCTGCCCGTTTAATAGCTTGCAGCCACAGATGTCGTCTATTTTTTTGAAAAGGATGAGATCCTGCAGGAATCCTGAAAAACTTGACTCCACAACTGGTACGATTTGCACAGTCCACGACACAACAAGAAGGCATTTTGACGAGAAATTATCTGGTTAACACACGATGGAACGTTCTGACCCCGACATGCGCACAACGCACTTCGAATTTTCCTGTGACGTAGACCGTGAAGGGGTCTATAGGAAGCAATTCAGGACATGATACAGTCCTTTGGTAGTTTGTACTTGGAGTCTGAAGAGCCGATTGTGCAGGAAGATGATGGTTTGACTGATCTTCCGCCACCTCCACCAGTAGAGGAAGAGGACGAGGAAAGTCTCATCAGTCTTACCATTGCGACCAGGGTAAATCAGTTAAGCATGAGAATGGACAACATGGAGAAAGACAATATGGAGTGTATTAGAAGAGTGGAGCAAGACATTCAAAATTGCCTTCAGCGACATGACCATTGTCTTGGAACTCTAGAGGAGCAAATGCGAGAGTTGACCAAACAGACAATAATTCAAGCCCAGACGGTTGATCAGAATCAGCGAACGCTTGAAGAAAAACTGACAGATATAATTGAGAGGAGGTGTGATCATTTGAAGCGACTTTTAGAAGAACAGATGCAGGAGATGGGTAAGGCTATGATGGATTGCTTAAAGAGGAGGGATAATCAGCTTAAGTCTATGATGAGTTCTGTCCCGAATGCTGTGTCTACTCCTTTAGCTTCACAAGCCTTTGCAACATCATTCCCAGGTGGCCAGGTAACAGCTACATCTCAAACATTTCCATATAAGGCAGCAGTCAAGTTAGAGTTCCCGGTGTTTGGACGCACCGAATCTGAAGATCCAATAACTTACCTGGAAAGGTGTACTGAGTACTTAGCAGTGCGACCAATGAGTGATGGTGAGATATTGTCAATACTTCCATCTGTATTGACGAACACTGCTAAAGACTGGTGGATGGCTGAAAAAATCCACGTCAACACATGGAATCAATTCAAGGCGGTATTCCTTCGTTCCTTCCTACCCGATGACCATGAGGTGGAAGCTGAGAGGAAAATCAGAGAAAGAAAGCAGGGGCTGGGTGAAAGCATCCGGACATTTGCCTTTCAATATAGAGCTATGTGTTTGAGACTGAGGCCATCAATGACTGAAAGAGAAATACTTCAAGCCACATTAAGAAACTGCAATCCTCGAGTTGCCAGTATTCTGAGAAGCTCGGCCAATACCTTTGATGAGCTGGTACGTGTCGGAGCTTTAGTGGAACGAGACATGGCAGAGGAAAGAGCCTATTGGAGACAGCGCAATGCTGAGCAAGCTGGCAGAAGAGGAGATTCTGATAGATCAGGTAAAGGCAAAGGCGGAAGTCATAACATTGCTATGCTTTCAGAAAGTAACATCAAACTGTTAACCTTTCCTGTAGTCTTAAGGAAACATGCATGTGATGCTGTTATAGACACTGGTAGCTCATATTCCCTGATTCAAGAGTCCATCTGGAGGAGATGGAAAGAGGAGGCTGAGACGTGGAAATCCAGCAGAGGACTGTCATTTGCTCTTGCCAATGGTCAAGTACAACGAGCATTAGGGGAGGTCAGTTGGGAGTGTATATTGCAAGAGAATGCATACCAAGTGCGTTTGTTCATCATGAGGGATCAAGACCTATCATTTCCACTCATTCTTGGCCTTGATTTCCTTGTGTCAATTGGCTTAAAACTTGACTTCAACAGTTCTTCATATTCATTTCCTGGACAGGAGTCACCACAACCTTTTTCTTGCTATCTTCAACCTGCCAGCATTAACATTCACTGTGCATTATCAACTATACAAGTGTCAGAAAATACCATAAACATCATTAGGGATCAACAGGATTTGGTGAGTGAAGCCGATATTTCGTGCACTGAGAAGCAGCAACTAGAAGGTCTCTTACTGAACTGGCCCACTGTTTGTACCGATGACCTAGGACAAACATCTGTCATCAAACATCAGATTATGACTAGTAATTCCATCCCGGTAAGGAAAAGACCATATCCTGTACCAATTATAAAACAAAATTTCATTGATGGGGAGATTGAATCGATGTTGAACAAAGGCATAATACGACCGTCTACTTCACCATGGGCAGCTCCTGTAGTCCTAGTACCAAAAAAGGATGGAAGTGTTCGGTTCTGCGTAGATTATCGATCGTTGAATGCCAAAACACCATTAGACGGATTCCCCATGCCTCAAATTCAAGACATCTTGGAGTCAATGTACGGAGCCTCAATATTCAGCACCTTAGATCTTAGGAGTGGATATTGGCAAGTTATGATGGATGACTGCAGCATCCAGAAGACTGCTTTCGTTACCAGGAATAATCAATATGAGTTCATTCGTCTTCCCTTTGGGCTGAAGAATGCAGGAGCTACCTTCCAAAGATTGATGAACCGAATATTGAAGGATTTGCTTGGTAAATGTTGCTTCGTGTATATTGATGACATTGTGGTGTATTCCAAAGACATCCAACAACATATCCAAGATCTTAAGGCGGTGTTCCGTGAAATGGAAGCAGGTGGCTTGACACTGAACCTTAAGAAGTGTAATCTCTGTAAAAAATCACTGTCTTTTTTAGGACATGTGGTTTCTGAAGAAGGAATCAAAACAGAAGTGACTAAGGTGGAAGCCGTGAAGAACTTTCCCACACCAAAAAACTTGAAGGACGTTCAGCGCTTTCTCGGCCTTGCTGGATGGTATCATCGGTTCATTTCTCGTTTTTCAGAACTTGCTGCTCCTCTTCATGCTCTCAAGCGGAAGAATGCATTGTGGAATTGGAATGATGAGTGCCAAGTTGCTTTTGAGAAGCTGAAGGAGGCTTTGCAAAAGGCCCCAGTTCTTGTACCGCCAGACCCTAGCAGACCATTTAAAGTACAGACTGATGCAAGCAACATCGGTTTGGGGGCTGTTTTGACCCAAGAATCGGATCTGGGTGAGCGGGTCATTGCATATGCATCGCGACTACTTCAGGGAGCAGAGAGATCGTACTCCGTATCAGAGAAGGAATGCCTTGCTGTGGTGTGGGCGGTGGAAAGGTGGCAGAAGTATCTGGAAGGGAGACAATTCCAAATTATCACAGATCATGCAGCTCTTTTCTGGGTATTTAACCACCCTCGACCTACTTCGAAACTCATGAGATGGGCCATACGACTTCAGGGACTTGACTTCACGGTGCAATACAGGAAAGGCAAATGCAATGTTGTTCCCGACTCATTATCCCGTGCCTTGTCTGAAGAGGATCTCCCGAGCCCAATTGCAATATGTCGTGCTCAGGATGTGGGTAAGGATTTTTCTGTGGACTGGGATGAGTTAGAAAAATCACAGAAGGATGACCAAGCACTGCAGGATCTATGGGAAAAAGCAAAATATCCCCCACAAGACCCAAATCACATCCACTACGTTGTACAAAATCAATTTTTGTTCCGATGCATTCCTGACTCAATGAAAGGTAGCAGACTGCAAGTAGTCATTCCCACAAATCTCCGTCAGAAATTCCTGGAATTTGCCCATGATAACCCACTGAGCGGACATTTGGGACGTATGAAGACATTACGTCGGTTGCTTAATGTGGTATACTGGCCAGAAATTCGACAGGATTTGTGGAATTATTGCAAGCAGTGTCAGGTTTGCCAGAAGTATAAACCCCGCATTCACAAGCTTTCTGGACAGCTGCAGTCTACACCCATCAAGGAACCTGGATATATGTTAGGCTTGGATCTCATGGGACCTTTTCCTAAAAGCTCAAAACTGAATGAGTACTTGTTGGTTGTCGTGGATTATTGCAGTAAGTGGGTGGAGGTGTTCCCGTTACGCACAGCGAAGACGCATGTCATAGCGGACATTCTTGTCAGGGAGATTTTTACTCGCTGGGGAACTCCGAATTACCTTGTGTCGGATCGGGGACCCCAGTTCACATCCCAACTACTGAACACTACATGCAAGCAGTGGGGAGTGGTTCAAAAACTTGCCACAGCATATCACCCACAAACCAACTTAACCGAGAGAGTGAATCGCACTCTCAAAACCATGATCGCCTCTTATGTCAAGGATAACCATCGGCGTTGGGATAAGTGGGTTCATGAATTTCGTTTTGCAATCAATTCTGCGTGGCAAGAGAGTACTGCATACACTCCAGCGGAAATTGCCATAGGACGTAAATTGAAAGGACCCATGGATCAATTCCAGTATCATCATCCAGATCCTGATCATTCTGCCTACAATGTCATTGAGCGCCAACAATCCCTATTGAACAGAGTTAAAGAAAATGTTGCAAGGGCTCAGGACAGACAGAGGAAGTACTACAACCAGAGGAGACGAGAAGAAACTTTTGAAGAGGGAGATCTTGTCTGGGTTCGTACTCATCCAGTGTCTCGAGCAGGGGATGCATTTATGGCAAAGTTGGCCCCGAAGTGGCGAGGACCCGCAAAGGTAATCAGGCAATTGAACAAAGTCAATTATAAAGTCGAAGTGTCAGCTAACCCCGTGCAGATTGAAACTTATCATGTAGAGAATTTGAAAAAGTTTTACGGTTATGTCTAACCTTTCTCTAAAGGGCGGGGTGTGTAACAGTTCTGAAAGGCTGTTCCATTTTTGTATTGTAATGCTACTCCCCACCTCAAGGGGGTCTAGGGAGGTTTCTATAGGAAGGGCTATCCTTTTAAAAGAGACAAGTAAGAATGTTTAGGAGGTATTGTCAGGTCTTTGAGTGTTTTGCTCAACTGAGATCGACGCAAGAAACCCTATTACGAGGAACCTTATTGGTTCTACAGCTCAATGTAAGTTGTATATATTTTGTAATTCTATGTTTATTGTATTTGTCAATTGCATATTTTGATTTGTGTTTGCCTGTTTATTTAGAGGGTTCTTTTTTGACTTCATTCTATTTGGACACTTCATCTGGACTTTGTTGTGCTCTAATTCCACGGCTACGCCATTGTTTGTTTCCCGGACTGGTGGTTGATTTATGATTTGGACCCCTTATAAGTTGGACTTCTACTCATGGATTTCTATTGAACTTTTGGAACATTGTAAACACGCACCAGTTGCCTGGACTACTTCTGGTATTGTGAGAAATTTACTTTATTTCTGCCTGAACCTGAACTTGTGTTGAACTGAAAAGTTCTTGCATAAAGAATCCTCTTTCTTGTTGTATTGAGTTGCTGATAATATTGCTTTTGTGAATTATATAGTAATGGTTTGGGTTATCTCACAAAACTTTAAATACACTTAACTCTCATCTTAGATGAATGGATCCCCTTCATTTAGTGTGTAACCAAAATTAGAAATGTTACAATATTCAGAGGAAGTGACATCAAAGACCTGACTGTGTGCGAGCCGCCCAAACCCACCTGTAACCTTCCTCAGGATCCCGCCATCGTGCAGGTGAGCTGCACACATTCAGGGGTTTCTGCAGAACATAAAGCCGTGTGAATGCTGACCTGCTCTTGTGTTTATGTGCAGTCGTCTCTGGCATCCACCGCCGGCCCCTCGGCCCCTTCCTTCCAGTCATACGCCCCCTTCAGTCGGGCCCCGTACAACCAGTTCAGCTCCAGTCCCCTGGTGTCCCAGCCGTTCGGGCCAGCGGTCACTGGTGGTGAGTTCACACTCGCTCTTGTTGTTTACAGCATTGGAGATGCAAATAGAGCTCATTTTTAGAATTTTTGACAAATATCAAATCGAAACAACATCAGGTGCTTTAAGGCAAGACACTACAGGCAAAACTATTGTTCTGTTTTCCATGCGCTGGTCAGTTTTGAATAATATAAAACAAGGGGATGGACCGGCGTAGCGCCAAACATTAGTCCCAAACTGATATCTTCTTGCTTCTTTTGTAGATACAAAAGTAAATCAAAGATCAGGAAAAAAGAGAGAAAAGATGCGCACACGAATATCGGCCAAAAAGCTCTTGCACTTTTTTGCACTTTGTCACTTTATTTGTGGCCTCTGGAAAATAAATCTTGTGAGCTTTTTGGCCGATATTCGTGTGCGGATCTTTTTTCTTTCTTAATTTTTTTTTCTCAGTTTTCAATAATAACATGTCCTCTTTAAGAGTAATGGACCAAAATAAACATTAAAGTGTTTATTGTTTTCCAATTTATGTATTTACAGTAGGGCTGTTTTCTATTTCAATTTTGGCTTCCAATGATTATGAAAACAACATAATCGAGATTATTGTGCCGTCCAGCGCACCCTCCTTTCCTTCACAGCGGTGCGCTTCCGTTCCTCCCTAAAAGCCCAAACTTAACATACAAATGTAAAATGCAGTGAGTCGCTACACACAAATGTGGAAATGCTGTTTGTATCCTCATAAACACAGTCAAGTTATGTTTTAAGTGAATGTAAACAGTATAACGTGTATCAGTGTATTGCATCCATTCAGCTCTTAAAGTGACTAATAAATCTGCTGCTGTTATTAATGTTAATCAAACAAAATACAAAGGCTGCGTTTACACTTGGCATTAACATGTGACCTGTATCCGGATGTTGTCCACATACACATTGAAAAGACAAGTGTGATGGGAATGTTATCCGATCAGCATGTCCAGGTTCGGAGGTAGTCGAGGACGCGTTGTGATCGGATCTCAGTGTAATGTAAACGCAATCCAGCCATCGTGTCTGCATTCACAGGTGGACGTCACACAAACCGCCCCGCTGTCATTATTCCCCCTCCTCTCTCCGGAACTGAGAGCTGTGTGGTTTTGCGATACAGTCGAGTGTTTGCTTTCGCACCCTAAAGTTGCAGAACCATTCATTTTCTGTAAAGAATAAAAAGCATTTTTCCCACCACAGCTGGCATCGTTCTCGGATACATTTCTCTGTACCGTTTCCATTACGGCATCGATCCACATTATTAGCACTTGCAGCCTCTTCATCCTCCTCATTTTGTGAGATTTGTAAAATGTACCCCGACTGAAAACTGTTTTTAAAAAAAACAGGTGGACTTTGCACCGGACCCATCCTTTATTTATTTTTTTATTTATTTTTTTATGGGAATGCGAGATCCGATCTGTTATCCAGATACAGAAGCCACTTGTTGAGGACAGGTGTAAACGCACTATGTCCTGATTGGCTTATGATCCGATCTGCTTGATTGGATCATGGTGATCGCATGTTAATGCCAAGTGTAAACGCACCAATCACTCCCTGCTCTTGAATGAATAACTTTTGCAGTTTTAATAAGGTTGGGTCTATATTTAATGTATACTGCAGTGTTATTTTACATTTGATTGCTTTATTCAATTTCTATTGTTGGCTGTTACGATCTGAATACCACTGTTAGTACATCTGGAAAACCTAAAGCACTGCTTATTTAATTTTTGTTTTGTTTGTAATTAGTTTCTTTGTTATTATTGTATTGCTGACAGTTTACTTGTCTTTTGTAACTGTTTTAAGGACTTTTTACTTGCATGAATTAAGCTAGTATTAGTTTTTGCTGAAGTATCGATAATTGTAAAATTTCACTGAAATTTAAAATGATTCATCATGAAAAAAAACTGAGCACATCACCTACCTACAGTATAATCGTGTTAAATAATCATGATTTCAGTATTGACCAAAATAGCCGCGATTATGATGATTTTTGCCATAATCGAGCAGCCTTTATTGGCAGATTTCAATTAGTTAATGTTTGTAAAGGCCGTTTTCTCAAAATTTGTCTGAAATCTCCACTTCAAGAAATTGGTTTCATTCTTACCTTTATGTGAAGGTTTTTACAGAAGGCGTTTAATCATTCTCCTGATTTATGTAACATTTTATTCCTAAAACATAGTGGAATTTTTTTTCTCCACTAAGTCAATATATGTCATCAAAAATAAAGAAATGTGAACCTGGCTTTATCTAATTTTTGGATTTTCTGTTCTGGAGATGTATAAAAATGAGTGCATATATAATTAGATAAGGCCTCTTTTGCATGTGTAAACATAACTTTTCAGAAAAATGTTACACTATTAAACTGTGGTGCCTTGCCTTGAGAGTTTGTCTACTGTTTGTCCTTATATTTTGAACTGTCCTGTTTTTGCCTTTGGTGCTGACATGATATAAAAACAGTGCAAGATAACTGGCCATATGTGAATAAATATGCACAATTTATACAGTGGATATTTGTATTTCAAATAGCAGGAGTCTAATCTGAAATGTGCATTACATTTTACATTTATTCATTATCCACAGCGACTTACAAATAAGAAGCAGTTAAACTAACAATAGGACAACAATATGCAAGTGCTATGACCCTTCCCAGTTTAATCTAACGCAGTACGTGGACTTTTTTAATTATTTTTATAAAGATAATAGAATAAAAGATCAAGTGTTAGGACATAATATATGCTAAAAACCAGAGAAAAAAAGTAATTTGGCCCTTTTTGAAAACTTTACTACACTGTTGCCATCTCTTACATTAGCAGACAAGCTGAAGCTATTGCGCTTTTTCAATTCTTTGCAGTGTGTTTGAATACTTTTAAATGGATGGGAATATTCTGAAAATACAGTCGTTGTTTCATGAGGCACTTGCTTGGAGAAGATGCACAGAATATATTTTGAGTGAGTGAGTGAGGAACGGATCTTATGGAAAGGTTGATTGCATGAGTGTTTGACTGCTGCATAACCTTCACACTAGTGTGTGACGTGTTAAAGCCCACACTTAAAGTTGTGCACTTCCTCCCCTCACAGGAACGAGCTCAGGTCCTGCGTTCGGTAGCGAGGCGAGCACTACTGCCCCTCAGTCCCAGACCTCTCGCTCGCTGAGTGCTCACAAACCCGAAGGTAACCGGATGGCCGACGCTAACGTGTGCAGAGTGGCTTTAGTGTGTTCGTCTTTTGGCCCGTGATGATGCAGGATTACAGCATGTGTCTTTGCCGTGTGATAGTTTTATGACTCGAGTCGAGTGTCATTCTTTGGTCTGTCAATAAGTGACTTTAAAGACAACATGAAATCAAAATACTTAATAAATTGTGGTCTTATTGTGCAAAGAAATATTCATTTTTCATTAAATTGCAAGAAGTTCTGTTGATGTAAACAATGCCAGACAAATGAGTAAATACAGTATTGACTATAGAAATCATAGCCACTTTTCACAATCCAGTCAGAATGGATGAAAGTTGTGTTTCTGTGATGTTAAATGCATTGCAAATGATGCATATTTCATGTTGTCTTAACCCTTAAATGCATGAATGTTTCGCCAATCATCATTATTATATATTCAGGTCTTCAGCGACCCGGGTCTACATCTAACACATATAGCCCTTTAACTGCCACGTTAGTATAAACAAAACTCTCTTGATATTTTAAAAACAATTACAAAAGAATAAAATAATGCAGATTTTGTTACCTTTTGGAACTTGGAAGGGTTCAATTTGAGTTGATGCTTTTTACCATCATCACTGTCATCGACAGTACATTCAGCATCTGGCTCAAATTCACCATCTCAACCATATTCTTGATTGGTTTCAACGTCTAAAAAAATGTCTTCAACGTCTTCTTCACCAGATCCACCATCAAGACAGTGACACTAATATCTGATTGCGTACAGTACTTGCTCTACAATAAATCGCAGAGCCATTTCAGGTGTTGCTGATGATGCTTCTGTATTTCTTTTGTTTTATGCCTCAGTAATTATGAGTGAAACATCATTGTGTATCAGAGATTCGACTATTGTTGCACAGAAAAAAAGGTTACACAAGGACACTGTAAAATAAAGTGTTACCGAAAAAATATACCTGCACTATTACATATTCGGGTCACTAGCGACCCTATACACTTCTATAAAAATGAAATAATTGTAATATTGTTTATAATGAATACAATGATTGAGGAATACTAAGAAGGTTGAGATCTAACTTCTAATAAAGAATGAATGAAGGAGAGGGTAGTAAATGACGTCCTGGGTCGCTAACGACCTGAGGAATGCGTTTTAGAGTTAATTAAGATTTACCGCATGAAATGATACAGAGAATTGGTGTTTCCGTCATCTAAGGGCATTTTCACACCTATAGATCGTTTGTTTTGTTCCGAAACGGGGACTTAATTTGTTACAATGTTGCATTTTCTTGGTTCGGTTCGCTTTCACAAGGCAACCTGTGTTGCCAAAGTGTGTAAATGCAAGTCACATGCGAGTACAACTGTCCTCTTATTGGTCAGAATTTCCTCTGCGTCATCCATCAAGATGATTGACAGGTTCGCTCCATGAGCTTTTTTTTTAACTGTGATAACTAATGTGCTCACTCACAGAATCAGGCACTACTGTTTTTATATAACATATTTTCCATTATGAATAATAATACCATTTGGTCCGTTGGGATCGAATTGCTTTCACACCTCACTTAAACTTAAGTTCGTTTGCAATAGGGCCGAGACCACCGCGTTCAGGCAAACTCGGAGCGGTTGTTTTGGTGCTGATCCGAGCGCGATTGCCTCGTTCACATATGCCTAAACGAACCGAACCAAAGGAGAAAACGCACCAGGTTCCAAAACAAATGCAATTTTGTTTTTGTTTTTTTGGTCCGTTGTTCATTTTGTGAGTCGTCTTTTTCAGGTCGTTCCAGCCCATCTTTAGAGCACTCGAGGAAGACCCCGACCAAGGAGCATTCGGTGCAGACGGCCCCGGTCGCTCCCCCTGCGGTGTCCACCAGTTCAGGGAGTCAGAGGAGCGCTGGAGCCGCCCGACCGGCCCTCAACACACAGAAATCTGCGGAAAACCAGGAGCAAAAAGGTGAGAATCAGGGAAGTTCAGAGCTGGAAACTTATGTACAGATGTCGTTGAATTGTGAATTGTAATTGTGATATATTTTGTTCATCTACAGCGTCTGATGTCCAGAAGATTCCTCGGCCAGAATCGGATTCAAACAGGCCTGATAACAAAGACCCAATCAAACGCCAGTCTGGCAGTGAGTCACTTTAAAACGTCTCTTCCGCATTTGCATATACAGAACTGGCCAAAAGTGATGTCCGGCCTAGGAAAATTGACACCTTCACCCTTTATTCAAGCATTATATATATATATTTTTTTTTTAAAGATTATCTAAGCATATTTGTGTAGTTGTGCTTGGAGTCAGTGGTTTAATTTGTGACGATAACGCAATGAGACATGCCAAATTGTGCGGGCATAATTTTTCACATGCAAAAATGAGAGAACCAACGAAATATTAATAACTGATTAGCTTGTAGTCAATGTATGCATTTTCCTGTGAGCTTTTTGTTTTTCTATGCATTTTATTTTTTGCATAGTAAAATAAAGCCTGTAGCTGTAGTTTGCCTTTTTTGCCAAACAATATTTTTCCCTCATATGATGGTTTAATTGAACTTGTCCAGAGGGGATATTTGTTTTTAATAACCCTGCATCACTTTTGGCCACTACAATACCATTTACTCATGGAACTCTTTTGACAGCATTTTATATTTGTATTGTATATTTGAATGTACTTCTCTTTTATGAATGCTTTTCTTTTATATTGTTGTGTTTCTCTTTAAATTTTTCTTGTTTTTGTGACGCGCTTTGAGATGTAACTTTTAAAGGCGCTATAGAAAATAAAGTTTATTATTATTATACTGTACTTCATTGATCATGGCCTTAAGCATTATTGTTAGATACATACTACATAGTTGTAGTTTGCCTTTTGTGTGAAATAATATTTTTCCCTCATAATTCGATGGTTTAATTGAACTTGGTTAACCAGCATTGAACGTTTTTAATGACCCTGCATCACTTTTGGCCACTACTGTACATCATCACGATCAGGGCTGTAAGCATCATTTGTGTAATGGTTGTTTCTCCCTCCAGGTGGCGCTCCTCCAATGAGAAGGGGGCGGGGCAGTGGTGGCGGAGGGGGCGGCGGCCAGCGGGGGCGGGGCAGATTTAACGGACGTAGAGACGGACCAATGAAATTTGAGAAGGACTTTGACTTTGAGAGTGCCAACGCCCAATTCAATAAGGAAGAGATCGACCGCGAGTTCCAAAGCAAACTCAAGATTAAAGGTACAGTTACGGAGAACACAAACATGCATCATTAGCTGTGTTTCCATCCAAAGTTGCGAATTTATGTGCAAAATTGGAATATCGCATAAAACGTTTGCGAATAAAGCACTGTGAGTCAAAGAGAACAAAATCATCACTTCCTTGTAAACTGGCGATAATTATCACTAAGAAAAAAGGAATGCAATAGGCCAAGCCACTGTATAATATAGGCCTATATATACTCCTCAGAGCACGCAGACGAAACACAAACGTTAACTTTCTTTCGGAGGCAGACGCCTGGGAACGCAGTCGTTTAAGACCGTTCTGGAAGGTAATTATACTGAACCACTTTGATGACAGAACAACCAAAACAGCATTTCCGATGCTGTGCAACGAGATCAGTCCGCTGGTTGGTCCAGTTATGCCGTCCTATTTATCCAGTAAATGTGTTTCCATCATAGTTTATGCTCATGATAAAAAAAAAATTGGTAACACTATTTTACAGTGTCCTTGTTACATGTACTTACTATAGTAATAACAGTAAATTATGCATAATTACATGCAACTAACCCTCAACCAAATCCTAACCCTATAGTAAGTACATGTAGTTGCCTAATATTACTCAGCACTTAAATATATTATTACACTGTAACAATGACACCTTAAAATAAAGTGTTACCAAAAAAATGTATGCAATATCCCAAAATGCGCATAAAAATCGGTGGATGGAAACATGGCTATTGTGCTTTTCGAGGGTTTAAAACAAAATGTAATATTATTTATTTTTTGTTTAAATGCTGAAATACGTCGTTAACAGGTTTTGTGAGGTTCTCACTTTTTATATTTTTTTCATTAGGGTGATTTATTTTATTTTATTTTTTTACTGACTGTTTATTGTCAGATGTGAGTTATAATGTCACTTTGCGCTGCAGATGAGAAGAGTGAGAAATCGGAGAAGACTCTGAACGGGGAGGAGAAGACCGATTCGGGTGTGGAGACCCAGAACAGCGAAGGCAACGTTGACGAGGAGGATCCACTGGGACCCAACTGTTACTATGACAAATCCAAGTCGTTTTTCGACAACATCTCCTGTGACGACACCAGGTGAGATCTCAGCTCTGTAGAATGTGCTTTAAGGGCTGTGTATTGATGATTTGATTTCAATTCACAAGCTCATTTGGAAATATTTTGGGTTCATGTTTATTTTTTGTATTCGTACAGTTTTTCACATACTCTATAGACCTTATGTAGCCCCGCCCCTTATGTAGCCCCACCCCTTATGTAGCCCCGCCCTTTTTCAGCGCTGCGCTCGTTGTCTTTTGACTTCCGGTCTGTATTTTCGCAGCGATCTTCCGTATTTATGAATGAACGTCTCATTTTAAAATCTTCCCGGTCTACTGACCTTTGTTAAGACATCTGCTTTAAACATTACAATCCTCATGATAACTTTCATTAACTTTACATTAAGTAAATCCACTTCAAAAGCTAAATTACTCCTGGATAGCATTGCCATAGAAATATATAGAGCAGCAGCAAAAACGGAAGTTAAAAGACAATATTCTAAAGATGGCGGCGCCCTCGTTTCTCTGTCGCATAAGGTCTATATTAGGGAAGAATTTGATTTCGGACACAGCATAGGTGTTTCAAACAGTAGTATGCCACATAGTCACGTGACCTCACTACAATGTTTAAGTCCTGTTATTTTGAATTAGTTATTTTGCAGTAGTCCAGTTTTGTGTCAATGTCTTTTTAACAGTCTGAGTGAAAGATGTTAATTGTTGATGCTTTTTCATGTCTCACCTGGTTCGAACAGGGTGTAAATGCTTTGAGTGATTTAGTCACTATGGATTCAATGTATTAATTTGTTGTTGTAAATTTTAAAAATAACTGTGAATGAATCCTCTAACAGACATGCACTCTTCTGTCTTTTCTAGAAAGGAGAAATCAGGAGGTGCTTTTGGAAGGTATATATTTGGAGTCTTTTATTTATGTACATATAAATGTTTTTATGTTTTAATGAAACCATGCTTATGATTCAGACTACCCAAATTCACATGTTGTCATGCAAGATTATTTATTCAGCTAGAAATTACTGTGAGCTCTTAAATGTATTTGAAAAATATCCACTTTTACAAACAGTTAAAATCATTTAAATTAATTGGTCAGTGTGTTGAAGCCCTGCTCAAATGATATATAACAAATGGGCAAATCAAAAATGTAAATTTGTGTTTTCAGGTGGCATGTTAAATGATTAGCCTACAACACATTTTGTTGTGCACTCATACAATAAATCCTGCCTGTTGCAAATTTGTCCTTGACATCTTATAAAGCAGCTATTTTTTTGTAGACTGGAATACACTACATTAATTCTGCTCAGATTTTCAGTGTGGATGAGTTGACAATAGTTGCCGAAAGTCTGCGCCAGTCTTCAGATTTTAGGCAGTCGGAGTTGAAAGATTTCACAGAAAATGTGTGTAATGATGGGCACAGGCTTTTTGTAGCTTCAGACTATGATATCAAAACATATTTGATATTTCGAGCCAATTTTAGAACGAATACCACAGTGAATGTTGCGTCGCTATTGAAACCGAAGCTGTCCTTTATCGATTTCCTTTATCTTTATCTGTCCTTTAGTGTTGCGATAAAATACGATAACGATAGAAAAGTAAATGAACAGAACACGCTTAACAAATTAGCCTCAATATTTGAGTCATCAGCACAGATGAAACAACTGACTGCGCCACTCACCTCTAACTCCCATTGTAATCTATACTGTCTGTACTGTGAGTCTATGCTGACCGCGTCGTTTTTACTTTTGCGACTCGGCACACAGAGTTAATACAACAACTACGGTGGTCATGTTCTGCAGATCCATGTTTGTCTCGTTTCTCACGCATCTCCTAGCAATGTCTTGTGTGTTTCTGTGTGAGTTTGTTGTGTTCGGAAAAGTTGAAAGTCTGGTAGTGTATAGGAGCTTTCGCATCAGGTGGTTATTGTAACTCAGTTATAGGAACTAGCCATTCATTTACCATTATTCCATTTTCCTGGTTGCATTCGCACCGCCAGTATGAACTCTGAAGTGACAACTATGTAATTTAAGCGTAGCATTCAACATCTAGAGCAGGGGTGTCAAACCGGTTCCACGGAGGGCCTAGTGTATGCAGGTTTTTGGTCTTTCCCTTCAATTAGTGCCCAATTAAGACCTAGACTACCAGGTGAGGGGAGATCTTAGCCAATTAGTGACCTACTCAATCAGTTTGGTTCAAGGTAAAAGAGAAAACCTGCATACACTAGGCCCTCCGTGGAACTGGTTTGACACCCCTGATCTAGAGGATGGAGGACACTGTGAGCAGAGCTGTGTTTTTGTAATAATAACGGAGATGGAATATAGACATATAGTTATGCGATTGAAAGAGCAAAAAGCAGGGCCAAGAGACGAAATCTATGACAACTTGCAGTGCTTCATTTCATCGAGGCTGAGAAAAGAACAACGCCGCAGACAAAGGCCTTATCAGGTAAATGCCGTTAACATTAGCTTTATGTTTATGTCTTATCCGTGTTTTACATGTTAATGGAGTAAGTATATGTAAACTGTGTGTTTACACAACTTTTTAAAAATGGCTTGTGCCAGTGTTTTGGATGGCATGCGTTCGGCCAATCAACGTAGGAGTTCATTTTTCTCCCTCCAAAAGGCGCTTCTATAACTAAAATCCTTCCTAAATCTTGCGGTGCGAAAATTATTATAGCTATAGGAACTATAAAAATGTTCCTTTGGTGCGAAAGCCCCTTATAATCCTCAGTCGTTTAGTGTATGATGCTTAGGCCCGATTTCACAGACAGGACTTAGATTAAGCCAGGATTAAGCCTTAGTTCAATTAGGACATCTAAGTAGCTTTTATAAATATGCCTTAGAAAAAAATATTACTTGTTTGCATCTTGAGAAGAAAGTTGCTTTCAGTTAAAACAGCTCAAACGTACATTGTAGTCGGGCTATCTTAAGCCTTGTTTGTGAAGCCGAGGGTTCGTGTTTTAAATCTGTCCATATGTGAAGTTGTGTAGTGTATTCCAGCGCTGAGATGAATGTCGTGTAAACATGTTGCAGATTAGACAAGCCGCCTGCCGAAGGTGGAATTTTTTTCACACTGGGCCTTATTTTAAGGATCTAAGCTCATAGTCTAAAGCGCACGCTGCAAGTTCACTTAGTGTGTGTCTGAATCCACTTTTACTAGTTTAACGATGGGACAAATGGTCTGCGCTCCCGGCGCATGGTCTAAAAGGGTTGTCCCTATTCTCTTAATGAGTAATGGGTGTGTTTTGGGGCGCAACGTACAATAAACCAATCAGAGTCTCATCTCCCATTCCCTTTAAAAGCCAGATGCGCTCGCGGAAACGGATCTGCTAGTGTGTGAGGTTAAAGTGTGCAAGCAGATCATCTACGGGACATCGTATATGCGCGTTGTGGACCCGCCTATAGGCACATATTACTTACACGCTCTTTAAATAACAAAAATATATATACTGCGCCATTGACTTTAGACCAGGTTTCAGTTGGTCAATGGCACAGTCTATTTCAGTTCCTCAAAATAGCAACGCACCAAAAATGCGCCAGAACCCATGGGCACACAGATGGGCGCAAATGCATTTGCTATTTAAACAATGTGGTGCAGGACATGAAAATGATAACTGCGTCAGGCTGAAACTAGCAAAAAACACTTGCGTCCTGGCGCTGCTTTGCACCAGGTGTATGATAGGGCCCAGTGTGTTGAATTGCATTCTGATGTGTTTTTCATTCCTTCTCTTCAGGGAACGGAGGCAGACCTGGGCGGAGGAGAGGAGGATGAACGCGGAGACGTTCGGTATTCCACTGCGTCACAATCGCGGGCGCGGGGGTTTCCGTGGCAGAGGCGGCGGCATGGGCTTCCGCGGGGGGCGCGGGCGCGCGGCTAGCAGGGGCTCGTTCATGCCCTCCCGCGGGGGCGGAGGCGGGTTCAGGGGCGGCTTCAGAGGCGGCAGAGGAGGACGGGAGTTCGCGGACTTTGAGTACAGGGTTAGTACTTCCTCTTTTACCCCAGTAATGGACCAAACATTAATATTAGAGATGCACGATGTGTTGCACAGTGTTATTTTTAACTAAAAAACACTGTTGGCAATTGAAATATAGCTAAAATAAAATTTTAATATTAGATGAAAAAAATTTACCTTGGCAACTAACTGAAATAAGTTTATTTACTAAAACTAAAATGATAAAATGAATTGAAGCAATATAGAATTTTTTTTTAACAATAATTTACCAAAGCAGATGATAAATTTACTAAAATTTAAAGTAAAATTAAATGAAAACTAATAACATAAAAATGAAAGCTAATTTAAAGTATCAATAAATATTGTAATGGCATATAAATAATACTAAATTGTTGTGATTATTGCAGAACCAATATTTATTTATTGTATTATTTCTTTTTTTGACACTATAATAACAGAACAGAACAGAACTGAACGATGGTTTATTTAACACTTTTGTCAATACTGTAATATCACTCTTTCCTTGCATACAAAACAAAACGGTGACAGTTTTACTCTCAGACTATTTAATAACTATAAATTTAAATATTTGTTTTTGATGTAGAGATGCATCATTTGAAAGAGCCCAAATGTCACTAAAGTGTCTTTTATGTAACATCTAATTTGTGCATTAATGGCTGCGCACTAATACTTTATTAATTAGGAAGGCAAGTTATTTTATTGAATCCGATATTACAAAACCAATATCCGATTATGAAAAAAATCTTAAATATCGGTAAAACTGATCATCGGTCGATCTCTAGTATCAGCCATTTAGAGTTTGGCATTTTGTCTTATTTGCCTGATATTGGACTATTGAGATTTTCCCACAAAATTAAATAGTTTGCTCTTTTTCTACACCAATGAAATAAGAGCAAATTGATTAAATATGTCTCATAAATATTACTAATACTAGTTCATCTATTATGGCCCTACAGATTTCATTGACAGAATCCTGGAATCCAGTCGGAAAAATGGAATTTACTGTATAATATCACACAATATAAACAAGACTGAATTTGGGGAAAAGTAAAACTAATTTCATAGGGCCCCAATCTACATATTGTGAAAGTACTGATAATACAAGTCACAGGTTACAGTCAGGTTTAGAATAACTAGGGTTGTAACGGTATGAGATTTTCACGGTATGATAATCGTCTCAGAAAATATCACGGTTTCATGATATACGGTATTAAACAATCCTTATTATTATTTTAATCATCTGCTACAATGCCCCTTAAATTAATGAAAACAGATAGGGTTTTTTGGTTGAACATATGGTTTATTAAAACAAACTTTTTTAATGAAAAAAAAAAACTTTTTTGTGTGAGTCTATCTTTTGGAAAAAATAAGAAAGAAAAAATAAATTCCCATTTGAACAAACATGTCTAATCAATTGAATTCATAAAACCTTAAATTATTTTTATTCTTAATTTATTAATTATTATTTAAGTTAATTATAAGATAGTAGAGTCTTATGAAATGTATTTTATTTCCTCAGAAATTCTGGGTAACTTGTCTGATATAATTTGTCTGGATTCTATGATTTAATACAAATATATTATTGAAAATGCAATCAGATGAAATGTAACAACTTTTGTTTGTCTGGATAGGGTTACTAAATTAAAACAGACACAAAACTATATTTCTTAATGTTTAAATAAACTTTATTATTGTTGTTGTTATAACTAAGCTATATTCTATTGTACAATAGTAACATTTCTTTAAGCTAAATCGAACTTTTATTTTGACAGGTTGTACTAAACACCTATGAGTTTCAGTCAGAGTGTATTTGATGATGATTCTTTTAAATAAAAGCAGAGCAGCTCTGGATATGTTCATGTGTTCACGTCCTCATATGAGTGAGACGGCAGACGCTTTAAACACCATGAGCGTCGTCACACATATTTGAGTATGTACTAGGCGAAATGGCGCTGCTCATTCACACAGAACAAGCAGAATATACAGGGTGGGCCATGTATATGGATACACCGTAATAACATGGGAATGGTTGGTGATATTAAAGTCCTGTTTGTGGCACATTAGTATATGTGAGGGCTCGGACATATCTTTATGCCTGTCGGACTCGGGTCGGGTTCGGTTACTGCTCTTTCGGACGCGTGCCGGGCTCGGACAGAAAAATTCGGCCCGATCCGCACTCTAAACCCATCTTCGAGGAAAATCCCGCGTTCGTTTTTCAGATAACAAAAGTATAACGTTACTTGTTTTCGGCGGGGGAAAACCATAGGGGAAAACGAGCGCACATGTATGGGTGGAGTCTAAGCAGTCAAGTGAAAAGAAGTTGCATATGCGCAGATGAGATCTGGTTTAATTTTTTTTTTTTCAAAACCGTGGATTGGCAAATATTTACGATATGATAATCGTACATGCCAATATCGTGATAAATCGTCATACCGGTATACCGTTACAACCCTAAGAATAACTCAGTTATTGTTATTGCTATGATAAGTAGACTTTAAAGGGACACTTCACCCATGGGAACATTGATCTTTATTGAAAGTGGGTCATATATGTAGTCGAAATGTAAAATTAATTTTGAATTTGGTGCCTTCTTGGCCGAGGAAAGAAAGAAAGTAACTTCAGGACGCATTTGTATGAAAGACACCAACTCCCACAATGCACCACATTGCACAGCTGCGCAAGCCACTCCCACTAATCCAGAAAGCGCATATCTGCCTAAGAGAAATAACTCTTCCGTCTACAAGGCTAGCTACCACCATAGCTTGAAATTAATTTCACACAAAATGTCTAGTTAGTTGGCGAACTCATTAGTGAATTACTCTTCATTTGTATTTCTTTCGAAGTGGTGAATTATTGCATTGTAACGTTACCTGGATGTTCAGTCAGATGCGGTGCGAAACTAGGATAGTTCACAACACAAACGTCCGTGTCCTCGTCTGATTCACAACACAAACGTCCGTGTCCTCGTCTGATTCAGAGATTTCATCCAGGAGAAGTTGTCATTGTTGAAATTCTTTGCCACAGTCGGACTCTATCTCTGTGTTCGTAGCGGTTCGTAGTTGCATAGTGAGATCACCGGCGCCACCAGTCCGCCCTAACTCGAGCCAGTCCGGGCTCCTCGTCCGCGGCAGGCAGGTCTTCTGCCTCGGCTGCTCTTCGCTACAATGCGGCTTGTAAAGGTAGCCACAAACACCTGATTCAAGCATCAGACTTCCGAAATCCTCTTCCTCTATATCATATTGAGCACTCTCCTCCGCTATTGTCATAACTTTACATCTGTCTCCACAGCGCCTGTTAGCTTAGCTTCCAAACAAGATGGAGGATATTGCTTTTAGTTTCAGAAAGTCAAGTCCCACCCACTGATCTGTAATAGGCCTGTAGCGTGAGCGGGTCCCGCCCCCTGGGAAAGATGAGGAACGAGTGTCTGTAGTCTCTACACTTTTCAATGAAATGTGACTTCCTGCTTATTATGACGCAAAATGATGATTTTTACGTCATAATAAGCAGGAAGTAAAACACTTAAATCCTTATTTCTCCCATCTCAGGGAAAAATGGATGAAAAATCCACATTTATTATAATATATGACTGGGTTTCTAACAATACAAAGCTTAATGCAAATGGGTGAAGTGTCCCTTTAAGGACTGTAAAATAAAGTGCTTTTCTAATGTTTGTCTTTGTTCTGTTTTTTCCACGTTTGTTTCAGAAGGAGAACAAAGTGTCGGCGTAGTCCAACATGACGACCAGATCATCCGAACAGCCAAGAATCTCCGATCATCACGTCTAGATTACCGCTTTGACTCCTGACTAACGGGAACGCCTCTGTCTAACACCAGCGCAGGGACGCCTGCCTTCAGCTGGACACGCAGCTTTCAGTTTCTCCTTTCTTCCTTTTTTAGAAAAAGAAAAAAAAATATTTGATGATCTTCTGATCTGCGTTCCATATGTTCGGAGGGGAGAGTTTGTGTACAAAATGCCGTAACTTCCATTGAATGACGATGATTATTATTATCTGGTATTTTTGCATCAACCTTTAGTTCCTTTGGTAATAAACAGAGGATGGTATTTGATATTATTCTGTTAGGTGTACAGAACCCCGCTGATAATGTGAGCGCTCCTCAGTCAAATAGCTTTATTATGTTATGATTTCCTTATTATTTTTATTTCTTTGGATCTGTTCTCTGTCTCTCGAAGCACTGACACCCAGTGTCGAGGCTGTGGAGTTCGTGTCCGAGCTCCGCCACCTAAACAAAACACACTTTCAGTTCGACTCGCTCATCCGTCTGTTAAACGCAGGTGCTTTGCTTCAGTTACTAGATTGACATGGTTTCTAGTACTAGGTTTTGTAATCACTTTTTTAGTTCACTAGTTTATCGCAGCTAGATAATCTGGTCAAGCCGTTTGTTTTTTTGCTGCATTCTACCGTTAACGTCAGACACCATTGTCTAGCTGTAGGTCAACTCACACAAACTGGTTTATGATTGAATGTATCGATGAATTCAACTCTTTCTTTTAAACGATTTTGTCCTGAAGTCCTCTCTATGCAGGCGGTCACGTTCTCCCTGCTGGATCAGACTGCTGTTCCTGTCTTCAAAATGTATTTTTAATATTTGAGTGCCAGTTATTCTTGCCTTTTGATGTCAATTATGTACATTTCCAAGAGGGCTTTTTGATATAAACTCAACTCGAACCTCTTTAACGACGAGCCCCATCACCGTTTAATGCCGAGATCTTCTGGAAAGATCCTGTAACCCTTTAAGAATCCGATTGGCTGTTTTGAAATTGCGTTCATGTGCTCTTTAAAGACAACGCCGCCAGAGAGTTTCACACGGCACACATGATGCGAAGGATAAATTCGATGTCATTTCATAATGCTCTTATACCAGATGAATCTCGTCTCGGAACGTAAACGTGATCGTTTGGATGAATTGTGGAGGGATTATTTTAGTTTAGTTTAAAATCAGGGACGTTCCCATTTTGCAGTATTCCAGCAACTTATAAACAGGATAAAACGACTGACGCATCGTGTAAAAACATTTACGACATGTTTCCATGCTCAGTCTGAACAGGCGGCGAGTTTCACCTGAAATAAGTGTCCATAATAAGCCCATAAACCCCTCTATTGTGAATAGTTTCCTGTTTGATACACGTGTACCGTATGTTAATGTGTTATTTCAGGTACCAGCTGTTTATTGCTCTGTTAATGGAGTGAAGTTTGTTTACCCGGCGATCTCCTCTGAATGTCACTGAAGCACTAGTTCCTGCACTGTTAGATGGGAGGTCATTGTTGTTTTTGGTGTGCTTCATATTTTTAATTTGTGTTTCAGAGATCCAAAGACCGAATTACGGATAACATTTGGAGGAGAAGTGCTCTCTCTCAGCTGGTTCTGCATTATTTTTCTCATGTCTGTCCCCAGAGTTTGCCGTCTCTACTTGTGTTAGCTATAAACCGCTCCCTTTAAAAAGCACTACGAACTGCAGAGATGTCCCGCAGGCAGCTAGAGAAACGCAGTCTGACCGATCGCTCAGACCAGGGCATGATGGGAAACCTCTGAGCGAACCACAGATATTGGTGCTGAGATGTGAAACGAATCCTCAGGCCTGATATCGCCATGAAGTCGAGAGTTTAAACTGGACAGTCGTGCAGAAGCTTGATGTGATTACTGAGGTCAGTCCTCTGGAGGAATTTGATTGGCAAGTTTATGATTTTGTTTCTGTTTTTCTGAATTAAAGCAGTTGTTAATGGTGTGCTCGTAGAGGGCTTCAGACGGGGGCAAACTAAGGTTTTTAATCAAGAGAAATAAAGAAATAGTTGTTCAGTATCCTGTCCGTGTGTGTGTGTGTGTGTGTGTCCTTGTTTTTTTATCAATAAACATTTCTGCAAACAATAACAATTAGTCGCATGTGCAATAATAGCATTTTTAGTGTTAGATTATTTTAACCCTTTGTGCATCAAAAAAAAAAAAAAAAAAAATTAGACATAGTGTAACCACCTCCACTCTATACAGGTAAAGGGCTACACAAAAGAAAGGGGTTCTACCTATTGAAAATTGTCTGTTACAAATCACACCAGAATCTTCAGTATGAGGGAACCATCTGACTTGTTTTATATTGCTTAATTGCACAGTGAAAATGAAAACCCCCATCAAAAATAGCCATACGAATTAACAAAACATTGAAAAAGGAAACAAAATAAACTATACTTTGACAATCATAAGCAGCTTGTTTCAATCTCAGATGGACACAATAGCAGTATTCAAATATTACCCATTCGTTTAAATACCACTTCATTCCATGGATAACCTCACTTAGACAATCACATTAAAGCATAACTTATCTGTCAGGGTCCAAAGGTGCATGAGGGACAGAGGCCAAGTCTCTGAGGGAAATCGTGAGAGAAGTCTGAGTCCAAGCAACAGCATCAATCCACAATGATGCATGGGGGGAAATCAGTATCCACTTTCACCCACAGTCATTTTTCCATGTATCCACCTTACTCATTCCTGCAGGAGTTTTCTACATTCTCTCTAACAAAGAGCATATTAATACTCATTCAAAGTTTAGCAATATGTCAAAACATCACAAGTCAATCATAAAATAAATTCACTTAATATTGTATACAGGTCAGTAATGGAGGCCCAACCGTGACCTCTAGTGGCCGGAATGAGAATTACACCCTGTAATAGTGGAGCTGTTACAATAGGTCCATAGTGGACAAACATGTCTGTGTCAAAACACTATCATACAAATGTGAAGCTTAGGAGCACAAACTTAAGTTTGGTCTCATTTTAAAGACCCTTGGCAGATTATTGTTGAAGTAAAAAAAAAAAGTAAAAAAAAATGAAACCAAATAAGAGTTATAGAGGTTTATGAACAGTATTTTATGAAACATGTTTAACTCTAAAACTGCTATAAAATCAAAGCCATAAATCAAAACAACGTGTGGTCCAAATTTGAGGTTGATATCTCATAAAATGAGCTTTCAGTAAGATTTTGTTTGGCGCAGTCCCACATTTTCCCTATTAGATCCACTGAAGCTCCACTGGTGTACAGTAATAAAGCGAGTATTTGATTTATAGGCCAAACCTGAAAAATTGGCAGCATCTGGTTAAAATGAGTAAAAATAAAAATGTTGAAGCCTTGCCAACAGAATGAAAGCCTCTTAACAAAGATTGCATCATTTTATAGTCAAATGGCCCTGGGATTAAAAATCGCAGTTTTAATGGGTTTCAATTGGGACATTTAAAGGTCCTGAGAGGAACTATTTTGTGTAGCTATAGCTTTAAGGAAATGGGGGTGAAATAGTAAAAATTCAATACAAAAATATACACCTGTGCCAAAATGTATATACTTGGCATTAACACTGGCAAAAAAAAAAAAAAAAAAAAAAAGACAAATTCCACAATGGTTAATGTTCTTTTAAAAATTAATTTAAATGAAATACCCTGATTCAAAAACAGTTGCTGAGGGGTCAAACTAGAAATATGTTGCTTCACATATTTGAGACGCCTTAAATAACTTGCGTGCGCAACAAGCACAAGTTGTGATTTTTGCTGTGCACATGCGCATTAGTGTCCTCTGATCGTGGGAAATTTGAACAACGGACGCATCTCCGATCCGAAGATACCGGCAAACGTTTTTTTCTTATGTAAGACGTTCACTTCGCATGCACTCTCCACAGTGAATAGCTTATTATCCCTATATGACTGTTAAACGTAGGCCTAACTGGTATCATCACAAACGTTATTCTGTGCCCTAAAAACTGGCATATTTCATGGTATTGTGTCATGCAAGGTCATTGCAAAATCTAGAGAAATGAGCGAGGTGAGCTGTTAAATGTCAGTAATTAGACACGCAAATGAAAATAAAATTTGATATGTGATATTTAAACTGTGTATTATTAATGAATATATTAAATATCTTGTTGCTGTTTTATACATTTTAACCAGTGCTAATTTAAATAAAATTAATGAATTTAAATGGATGAATAAACAAACATGTTGCCCAATTGTTATTTTCTTTTATTTGTCTTTATTTATTATATTTGCAATGAACGGTTACATTTACATCATTAAAAATGGGTGTCTCAACTGTACCATGGTACTGTCTCAACTGTACCACGGTACTGTCTCAAATGTACCACATATGGGTAGGCTACAGTTGAGACAAAAAGCACCTTATTTTTATGAGCTAATTGTGGAAAATATAAACTATATATATATATATATATATATATATATATATATATATATATATATATATATATATATATATATATATATGAGTATTATTGATTGATAACAAGCTAATGTAATGTCATGTGGAAATTCACTTCTTCTCAGTATCTATTTTTGTGTGAAAAATCAAAACGCAAAAAGTGTCTCAACTGTACTCGGTCTACCTTATATTTGGGTCAATGACGTGACGGGTCATTTTTTTGTCCAAAGGCCTTAATAATAATAAAAAAAAACAAATATATAACATCCAAAGTATGTAAGGTAGTACAACTTGATCTCTTTTACTGAATCCAAAAGGTTTTAATTATATTTTACTACATATAAAGGCATTTTAAAGATTTTGAAGTGTCAAAAGGTCATTCAGTTTAACCGTTTGAAGGCCAATACAGCAATTTCATTTGATTAAAAAATCTTAAAATTTAATACATTTATATATTTTTTTATTCTGGCATGATTTTATAACATTATATATCAACAGTGCAAAATGGTATTAAAATGATGTGTAGAAGTCATTGCTTTGTTATGAGAAAGAATGTCCGGAAAAATGATTTTCATTGATGTCATTCAGAGTAACCAATATAAAGGGCTCCATTTTGGATCAAGTCATGTGGTCATTATTATTCGACAGGATGTGACATCATTCAGACACCTGCAAAGGACCACATGGTTGTGAAGCAAATTAATTAACTCTCTCTTAACTATTAGAAAAATTCAGGTTTTCACTTGCTCATACACATGTCCCCAAATATCAGGTCATTCGGTACAACCGCTATAAAACATGGATAATGTTGTAATATTTTAAAAACTTTTACTAAATATAAAATGTTTGATTGTTCTTTTGGTAGCTAGCTAGCTAACTAACAAGCTAGGCAGCTAGATATCAGCCTGTTAGCATTGAATGAAGATTTTGTCATTCGTTATAACCAAAAGAGTCATTCAGTTAAACCGAAATTTTGGTTATAACGAATGACTTACTGGTTGTATCGAATGACAGCAATGTATGTTGGTCATATTTGTACATATCTGGAATAAATAAATACAACATTTTATTAAAAGAAAATGTGCAGAGTTTATTATTATAAAATTTTAAATATAATTTTGACAGAATTTTTATAGATTTAATTATATCTATAAAATAAAATGTATATCCTGTTAAAAAAAGAACAGATGCTCACCAAGAAAAGGGAAAGGTATCATTTGTTTTTATTATTTATATTATTATAATCAATAATATAGGTGCCTGAAAGTACCCCATAGACATACTATGGTGAAGGGAATGCCCAAAAAAACTGGATTGTACATGTTTATCCTACTGTGGTAAATTGCATTAGCCTGGCTAACGTCAGACCAAGTCTCATTGAGACGTGGTCTGGGAACCACATGTTCATTTTCTCGTATTTGAGGCGTGGTTTACGACTGCCCAGAGCCTTTTATTGGGCGCTATGAATGTCTATCAAATGCGCCTGTACGTAGCTCATAGCCAATCGCTTCAATTATACCAGATGACGTATGTAGAGTGACAGAAATTCGACGAGGAAGACGACGTTGGGTCAGAGATTTATTTGTACACGATGGCGTTCAGCGAATATTACCGTTTGTGCAAGACAAACATGAGGGTAGAAGGTAACGTCGAGTCTGATGCCATGTTGAATCCATAGATATAAACAAACTGCTTCGGTGTCGTCATCGTCTTGCTGCTCCCTCCCCGTTCTGTGATTGGTTCCCTTTTTCAGGGGAAAATCTGGTCCATGGTGTCCAGACTGCCTAGCAGCGTGAATAAAATCGCGTTGCAAGCAAGGCAGTATGGGCTCATTTTACTCTGGCAATCAATTAGTCTTTCAAGATCATCATGAAGCCATTAAGCCACACCCTAGCGACCATTAAGAGCACCCTAGCAACTGTTTACATAGACTGCCATTATAAAAGGCCCAGAAGGATATCTTTGCAGCACATTGTCATAGAGACAAGGAGGTGGGCTCATTTTACTCAGGCAACCAATCAGTCTCTCAGGATCATTGTGAAGCTATCAAGCCACGCAATAGCAACCATTAAGAGCACCCTAGCAACCCAAACAGAGAGGGATAACTCTCTGTTTGGAGAGTTACACACACACACACACACACTTTGCTTCTCTCATCTACACAGAAGAAGCAGTTTTCATTTTTGCAAACCATACATTATTACAAGGAAAAATATTCCACACGAGGGAAATCATTGTGGTGTCCATGAAGATGTGAAAAAATAGGCATAAATCTAGCTTACACATTTACCCAAATTATCATACGCCTGTTTAACCGAAGCTAATTTAGGTGTGTTTCTCCATCCCCAATGTCACTTCTCTGTGTTTTACGGCCCTGACGAGAACGTCGGTCTCCTCGGCTGTGAACTGCTCCTGGCAAATCCGCCGTTATAATAGCAATCCGCCATGGAACAAGCGTGCCTGCTCTTAAAGGGAATGTGAGATGTCGCTCTGATTGGTTTATTTCACGTTACGCCCAAACCACACCTATGAGTAATGAAGCTCCTTCAGACCAACACATTTTAGATTTGCGTCGGGTGCAAGAGTCATTTATCCCGCCGGTATAATAGCAACAGCGCCCGAGACCCGCCCACAAAGTTGCGTTTTGCGCTTGATACTTGCGTTTCAGATCGTTAAAATAGGGCCCCTAATTTTTTAATTAATATAATTTGCGATACGAGTTATATGTTCCTTCCAATATCAAAATGTTTTAATGTTTGAAGTACTTTTTTACTTCATAGTACTTTACATTACTTTTTTATTTTACATTAATAGCCTATTATATTAACAATATTGTTAATATACATTAACAATAAAATGTGCTTTTGAAGCTATTTGTGTCTGTTTATTATTTATTATTCATAATGTCAAGGGCAGCAGACATGGTCATTCGGTATAACCGGCCTTGGTCATTCGGTAAAACCGATATAGTAAATATTTAAATGGAATAATACTGTTTTCAATAACTAAAGGAACTACAATAATACAAATATAAAGCAGATAAGGCTTTTTTTATTTTATTTACCCTTTTCTCCTTTCCCTGTGCAATGTTTTACTTGAATATGTTGGAGTGTTTAGAGTAGTCCAATAAATGATTACATTTATGAGATCAGTGATAATTTTATTTAATATTTCTTCTGCGGTACACACTATATACTATCTCAACATCAATGTCAAATCGGTTTTTTTTTCATGAATAATTATCTGCAAATTAATAATTTTAGATATATTCATGGTTAAACCGAATTACTTTTTTTGGTGACAAATTTTGTCCATCTTGTAAAAAATGACAAAAAACAGTGTTAATTGATTGTACAAACCACAAAATCTTATTGTTAACACCTAGGTAAACTAAAAAATGGTTTCAAATATAGTTATCTCTCCATTCTATTTTTTTTACACTTTTAAAAACCTAATTCGTCAATGACCCATTTGCATTTTAGATTTTTTTTGCTGAACGCTTCCGCAACAGCGCGCACACGACACACATATAGGCAAACGCTAAAGACTAAAGGACAAACTATTTTTATCATCTGAAATGCAGAATACAAATGTTTTTAATTAAGCTAAATAGACATTATATAGCGTGCGTGTCCCTTTTTCACAGAGGTCAGTGGAAAGTTTGTAGTTCAGTCGGATGTCAATGGCAAAGAAAGTAAAACGAGGTATGTAACTGCTTATTATTATTATTATTAGAGAGAGAGAGAGAGAGAGAGAGAGAGAGAGAGAGAGAGAGAGAGCACTTCTGTTGAATGCTCTTGATTGCTGATCGTTCACTCAGCACGTGTTATTTGGATTAGCTGGATTAGCTGATCGCATCGCTCAGCTCCGTCCCTTTATCAGTATCTCAGATGCTGAAACTGTCATCCATGCATTTGTCACCTCACGTCTTGATTACTGCAATGCACTTTTCATTGGCCCATCAGCTAGCTCCATTTCCAAATTACAATACATTCAAAACTCTGCTGCCAGAATACTCACCCACACCAAGCGTTCTGCACATATTTCCCCAATTCTGCATGATCTTCACTGGCTTCCTGTGGCTTACCGTATTCAAATTATCAAATTCAAAATTCTCCTTCTCACTTTTAAGTCTCTGCACGGCCTGGCTCCCCCTATCTCTGTAACCTGCTTCTCCCCTACACCCCTACTCGCTCTTTACGATCCGCTGATTCCAGCCTTCTCGTCGTCCCTCGGCATCGCCTTGCTTCAATGGGGGCCGATCATTCAGTGTTGTTGCGCCCAAAATGTGGAACTCTCTCCCCCGATCACTCTGTTCTGTTAACACTATCTCTGAATTCAAATCCATGCTCAAAACTCACCTATTCTCTGAATGTTATAATTCTTAATTTTCCAAAAAAAATTTTCCCCAAAGTTCTATCTGTTTGTATTCTGCTGGTTGCCGCCCCATCTACCAAATTTTCACTTACTGTACTTGCACTCTCAACTGCCTACTGTTGTTCTGTCTGCTGTCTTTGTCAACTGCCTTTATTGTTGTTTGTTTCTTGTAAAGTGTCCTTGAGCTATGGAAAGGCGCTATATAAATAAAACTTATTATTATTATTATTAATACTAAATCGTATATGTAAGTAAAACATGAACTGTTAGGCCTACCTAATTTATGTATGGGCGTTTCTTCAACTACGGGCACTTTTAGGCTTGAGAAGTTGAATAAAAAAAACTTGTTCAAAAGTCATGTAACACAGTCTCATAAGTTTAAATAATTTGTCTAGTTTTAAGGTCTGTAAGAGGACAAACTTAGATTACAAGAGAAATTGTTAATATTTTACATTTTTTCCGACCTGCAATGAACAAATGTCATTTCCACCACATCTCTATATACAGCTGTTATTTAAAAACAGAATAACTTATGCCACTCAAGAATTGTCTAAGATCATTTTTTGTAACTAGTTTTATCAGTTTTTCCACAATGTACAAAAATTATGCATTTGTCAATGAGATAAATTGACTGCCCTAAGGACCAAATGGTGAACTGTACACCTGTCACACTCTGAAATTTAATTTTGGTTAGGGCAAGAGCTTATTAGAAAATAAATAACTTGAATTTTTATATTAAGTAGAGCATGATCTCGTAAATTGTGGATATATTTTTAATGTGTGATGAGAACTTTTTAAATGTTTTTAAAAAATGTGTGTGGTGATGGAAATGACAGGGTGGTGGTGGAAATGACAATGAATTAACGTGAATGTAGAGAAACAGTAATATTTAGAGAAATATTTATTTGAAAAATATATTTTGAAAACTCTTAAACTCATCACACTCAGTAAACTCAATTCACAACGTCAATCTACTCTTGCAATCCATATCAATTGTACTTTGTAATCATAAATGTCATTTCCACCACATGCTGTCATTTCCACCACAGAGGGCAGTGTGGTGGAAATGACATTTCTGTAGTTTTTTGTGAAAAAAGGGAAGATAGCTTCACTGATAGCTTTGAATTAATACTCAGCATTTCATGCATGCAAAATACTCTTATTTAACTTAAAAATGTTTACTTTTTAAAAACACCCTTGAAGGTACAGCATGTTTCCACCACATGCTGTCATTTCCACCACAGAGGGCAGTGTGGTGGAAATGACATTTCTGTATTTTTTTGTGAAAAAAGGGAAGATAGCTTCACTGATCAGCTTTGAATTAATACTCAGCATTTCATGCATGCAAAATACTCTTATTTAACTTAAAAATTTTTACTTTTTAAAAACACCCTTGAAGGTACAGCATGTTTCCACCACATGCTGTCATTTCCACCACAGAGGGCAGTGTGGTGGAAATGACTGTGGTGGAAATGACTGTGGTGGAAATGACATTTCTGTAGTTTTTTGTGAAAAAATGGAAGATAGCTGCACTGATTAGCTTTGAATTAATACTTAGCATTTCATGTATGTAAAATACTCTTATTTAACTTAACATTTTTAACTTTTTAAAAACACCCTTGAAGGTACAGCATGTTTGGAAATGACGTAGAATAAATATATTAACTGATCAAGCAATATTTACCTTGATTTTTCTTATTTGTTCTTGATGAAAATTTAAAATTGCCTCCATGTCCAACATGTGCTCTGATGTCTCTGAACATTTCCATAGAAACCACCTAAACAATCTTTCACACAAACTTTTTAAAGGGACATTACAGTGTTGTGGTGGAAATGACGCCAATACTGTGCGACAGCTATATTTTGTATAAAAAGTAATATTGATGGTGGTCTCACATAAAATACTATAATGTATTTTAATTATTTTACTAGTGTTTAATTTAAGTATATTAATAGTTACCAGATAAGTCATACTTTTAAACTGTATTTTCATTGTTGAAGTTAAAAAGTCTGGGTGTGCGACAAGGAGAAAACAGTGATTTTGACACCTATAAGGAGGTTGAAAAGTATGAAGAAATCATAATAGAAAGGTAGTAAAAAGTTTTTAAGGAGGTTTTATTGTTAGTTTGAAAAAGAAAGAGGATTTTGTCCAAAATTGTATGTATTTTTAAAAATATGACCAAAGTACATAAAAGTGCCCATAGTCTAAGAATCACCCGTATAACTAGTGATTCCCTACATTATCACTGAGAGAAGCCATGCACATGTGATCAGTCTGGAAAGAGTTTCAGAAAGACATGCAGTTTTAAATGACATCTCCTTTCTCATTCTGGAGAAGGACCGTTTACTGTGATATTTTAGGACAGATGCATTCTGCAGAACCATCTGAAAGTTCCTACAAAAGAGAAGACTCATATGTGTTCTTTGTGTGGAGAGAGTTATAAAAGTACTTTAAAATGACACCAGAAAAGACACAGCAGTGTGAAGGATCATATGTGCTTTGATTGTGGGAAGACTTTTGTTTGAGATGCTGAGTCGCGACTGCAGTGAAGAAAAACTGTACAAGTGTTTACAGTGTGACGAGATTCAGTCGGTCAGAATCTCTGAAAAAACATGAGAATCCACAACTGAGAGAAGCCGTATCGCTGCCCTCCTGTGGGAAGGTTATCTTCTTAACTCAGTCATACAGAAACAAAATGTTTGATATCTCAGTATTCATCGTCAGATCCACATTCAAATACTATACTGTGTCCTATAACATGAGCCAATAAAACATTGAGCAATAAAACCTGTGACTTCTATATGAATATGCAACAAGACAATGAAACATCGAGTTCTTCAAGACCCAGTGTCAAGTGTGAGATTCAGATCAACTCAAAGATGATCTCCTCCCAATGAACAATATCTAAATCTTTATGCTTGTATAAGATTTTGCTTCACAATATTATTCAAATAATTATGCTTTATTAGGATTATTGTATTTTGTATCATTTTTATTTAAATGTATTTTTATGGAGTAATAGTAGAGTGATTAAAATAAATGTAGAAGAGAGTGTGTGCATGGTTTGAGTTGTTTTTGACTCTCTTACTCCTTCTAGAAATGATGTAAGTTCCTTGCTGCACGGTCACACATTACAATAAGCTTATGACTAAAGTGAATTGATATTTACCAAGAATGATGAAAAAGAAGAAATAAAAATATTGTTCAAATTTCTACTTTGTGTCTCTTCTGTTTTGGGAAAAGACAGACTTTCTGAAAGAAACTTTTGAGTTGTGTGTTTGCAAATGTAGGCTAATTAAGAGTTGCTGACTTCTGCTCTTCAACAAATTTCTTTTAAGTTAAATTGACTTCGATTGATTAAAACCTTAGTCTATAAGTCTTAACTGTACTTTCCCTATCCAAAATATATCACAATTAGTTAATTTATGTTTTTCATAAAGGAAAGTAGAACATTTCTCTAATACTTGTTGGTAAATGTTCACTATCAAAAACTACAAAAATGATTGGTGCTATTTCTATTTGTAGGCTATTATTGATGTTTTATTATATAAAACTTATTCTTCACATGATATTGTGTTGACCTCTAGTGGTGAGCTCGAGAAATGGCATAATCTCTGCATCTGCTGTTGCATCTTAATACCAGTTACACTACAATTAAGAGAACTGAACTAATTAACTTTTCAAAATAAACAAGTTTTTACTTTGTATTTTAATATGCTAACATATTGTGTAAATATACAATACAATGGCAAATGAGAAAATTATAATTGCTGATCAAAAAGCATTGGATAGAATATCTAGACTGAGGAATGCGAAAGCTACAACTTAAAATGTGGTGGATTATGGGTACATGAATGCTGTCAATATTAAATCTTAGTCTGGGCTGGTGTGTGATAACAGGCATTATCCGTATGTCAGTCAAAGCAGAGAGACAGAGTTTCATACAAATAAAAATGTATTATAAATAAATATTCTGTATATAAAATGTAAGCGAAAAAAAAAAAACTCCAGATCAAAGTTAATTAAATAATATAAAAGATACATATGACAGATTGCACAGATTAAAATCTTTGCATATGTATCACAATGATGTAATTTTAATTTTAGACTTTGTTTATATCATTTAACATATTTAATTGCTAAATTTGACAATTACAATAAGCAATGTTTTAATTGCTTCATTATTGAGGAGTTTAATCCCAACATCATTATAATGAAGGTCTTAAACTGAAGACTCATATTCATGCTAATCCACCTCTGAGCTGAGATCAGGCTGAGATCTCTCCTCCATTTTACCTGTAAAAAAGCAAAACATCTTGTATGAACACTAAATCGTCAAATAACCAGGCAACATAACTCACAATGTGTATGTATGTTTCTATTAATGCTGCATTATTTCATTTCTAATCCTGATCCTTTTTAAAATACAGAGCTAGTATAATAAACTGTACATTTGTTAAAGCAATGCTATTTAAAGCTGTTTAAATGTACTATATAATACAATACAGGTAGGCTATTAAAAGCTTGAATTCGTAATAGCGGTCGGTTTTGCAGTGTTACTATTTATGAATTGCTTTTTAGCCGTATCTCGCTAAAATTACCATCATACACACACAGTATTCATTTATTACAGTATTATAGCAAGAACCTTCTGAAGATCCTTCATCCGATGGTGGCATTTCTTGTGCTGTTGATTTCACAGGTTCATACCGAGGCAACCATCCACCAATGCCTTTGAAGATTTTTGTAACCATGCCTTCTTCCTCTACGAGGCTGTGAGGAGGAATTAGAAGAGAAAATAATCAGTGTTGAGTGGATCAAGCTGCAAATTAATTATTATATTTCAATTAAGTACAAAGTGTAATAGACTGAAACTAACATTACATTCCTGTAAACATTAGTTACTGATTTTACATCATTTGGCATACACACTTTCACCTAAGCTAAACTTAGTACAAACATTTCTAAACAATATTTCAGGGGTTTTCCTACGTCAAAAATGGACTTCTGTGGTGGCTGATGAACACGGTCATCCACACACACACATGCTCAAAACACACACACACACACACACACACACACACACACACACACACACACACACACACACACACACACACACACACACACACACACTGGGATTCCATGTTTTATGGGAACATTCTATTGGCATAATTGTTTTTATTCTGTAAAAAACCTGTATATTCTCTCCCCTTACACTAACCCTACCCCTAAACCTACCCATCACACAATTTATTTAGCATTTTTGGTTTTCAAAAAATATTATTCTGTGTGATTTATGACCTTGTTTCCTCATGTGGACCAAAAAATATTTCTATCTTTATGGGTAATTTGTTTTCCCAATATCGTGGGGTTTACCTGAACAAACACACACACAAGGATTCTCCTTAAGCATAAAATGTTTTTTTTTCTTTTTTTTCTTCTAACTGTATTCCATTCCCCTACCTATCTCTGCACCAGTAGGTGGCGCTGTGTCGAAACGCAGCATGTAACCTCAGGTCATGATTGTGATGACATGTACCAAGTTTGGTCTGAATACGATAAAGCTTGTGGAGATACAGCCTTATGTCTATTTTCCCACATGCTCTGTAAAATTCTTTGCGAGTTCTCTTTTTGTCGGCATGGTCTGCAGATGATCTGGTTTAATTTTCGTGGAAATTGGAGCAACGGCCCAGGAGCAGTTCGAAAAAGTAGTTTTTTAGGAAAATTGTAAATGGCGGAAAAATTTTCATTATGAAAAAAAATAAAAAATGGTTTGTTATTAGCATAAACGTGAGTCCATTGGACAGGTGGTGGCGCTAGAGGAATTGAGTTAGATACTCCAAATTTGCTCCTGAAAAACAAACAGTTTAGTATATTTAGTTTTAGCCATTTGGTTTATGAGGACACAGGAAAAGACAGTATAGACTTTATTACTTTATAGAATAAATGAATGTATTTTTCCATCATTCTGTAATAAGATGCCACATCAGATCACAGAAGGGAGATATTTTAAACATTCGACTGACGTTATATTGAAGAAAAACATGATATTAATGTGATAAATTGTGTTTTTTACGGTATGCTAAGATAACATGCTAGCCCTTATACACCTGTTGCCAGAGGAGCGATAATCCACTAAGATCACTGGAGTGTTTCTTTGAAAGGGCATTTGATACAAACGGAAAGAATGTGAAGTTAGATATTTGATCAAAGAAATAAGGCATTTTTATTCACACTGTTTTAATCACCTTAATCTTAGAAATAAAATGCTCCATGTCATTGTCACAAGTGCATCAGTTATTTCAGATATCACATTAGATGACCGAATAAAGCTTTGGTGGGACAAACATTAATTTTGGTGGAAGCCAAAATATTTTCAGTGCAGGCAAAACCCTGTATTTGTATTTTAAATATTATACATCTAAATTAGCATTCCTATGTGTGTTAGTGTTACTGCAACTAAAGGATGTTTACTCACCTCAGGTTACAGCTTGAGTTTTGCATCACATCGATGAGCTTCTGCTTGGAGGATCCGATGTAATTTTTACTCAGTTTAAGCTCTTTTAAAAACTGGAGTGCTTTTGTGTTTGTCAAAGACTGAGTTAAAGAAGAAACATCTGTAATGCCACAGTCGTTTAGACTAGAAAGAGACAAACAGAAGAATTTTTATTAGTTTAAGTTTCAACTAAAAATTTTGCAGGAAAAATCAGTCATCTCAATAGAAACCATGTGATGAGAGACTTCCAGTGGCAGAGAAATTCACCTACATGAATTTCACGTCAATCTATCTATAAATTACAGAAACGTCTGTCTGTCTGTCTGTCCGTCTGTCTGTGTGTGTGTGTGTTATTCGCATATCTCTCGAACCGTTAGTCCGATGGATTTCAAACTCGACAGGTGGCTTGCTATGGGCACGAGTAAGTGCAGTGCCAAGTTTGACGTTGTTTGGATGAGAAATGCAAAAGATATCGTTAAATATATCATTTTTATAAGGTTGTGGTTTAAAAATAAACATTCTGATAAGCTACACTGTTTACTTCTGAATATTTTATTTTATTCACGTTTTTATTCACGGCCATCATTTGTAGTAACCTATTCACAAACTGTTTGCTCAAGCGTAGCATTTTTTGGAGTTCACTGTGTAGCCTGCTCCCTGAAATCTGTAAATCACCTGCGCCGTTTACTTCTGTATATTATATCTATCGATAAATTACGTCTTTCTGTCTGTCTGTGTGTGTGTGTGTGTGTGTGTGTGTGTGTGTGTGTGTATGTGTGTGTGTGTGTGTGTGTTATTCGCATATCTCTCGAACCGTTAGCCCGATGGATTTCAAACTCGACAGGTGTCTCGCTACGGGCACGAGTAATTGCAGTGCCAAGTTTGACGTTGTTTGGATTAGAAATGCAAAAGATATCGTTAAATATATCGGTAAAAGAAGCACTTAGAAGGTAGTGGTTTAAAAATAAACATTATGACAATCACTCTGTCAGCTACACTGTTTACTTCTGAATATTATAGTTTATTCTGGTGCGCTTAAAGTTATCGCTACTGTGTAATAGTAGCCTATGCTATTCACCAACTAAACATATCCTATTCAATGTGTTCACAGTCTCTTTCACGGGCATCATTTGTAGTAGCCTATTCACAAACTGTTTGCTCCAGCATAGCGTTTTCTCGGAGTTCACTGTGTGCTTTCTACTGTTGTAAACTTTTCTTTCGTCGAAGCAAGAAAACCAGGAGACGTTTGGGATCACGTTCAAGAAGTTATTCTTTATTGAGGACTTCGCGTTGACGTGGCTGCAGGAATCCAACATAATCTGACTAACTTAACTTTACATGGTATCTTATAGGCATTTCAGTGGGCTGTCCTTAATGGTGCTGACCATCCACACAGCCTTAGTTAGGGATGACCACTAAATCTAATCATTTAAAGACAATAGAGGCAATTACCCCCAACTGACTTCCCCAAATGGTATAAACACAAATGGTCACGAGAACTAAGACTATGTAACATTCACACACAGTTCAACTCTTAGTTGGAAGATCAAAGACTAACAAAACCCCTGACTATTACAATGTTTAGACAGCTGACTTCTAATCAGTAAATTGATGCCATCATGTTCACCTTGAATGCCCAATACAGTGTTATTCACCTTAGTTTTTCATGTGATTCTATGTAAGGAAGTTGGATCAGCAGATCTTAAACATATTACTGGTAATAAAATTGTAATCCAACACTACCATGCACAAATAAAAATATCACTGAACTTTTGCTGTGTAATTATAACAATGAGCACTCAAACACACCAAACCAACAATTACTAAAAACACACACAAAAACTGATTTTGCACAGGCATTTTGCACTAGTCAATATCAAATCTGACAGGAGAATTCACAGTTGCCTGATTTGCTCATCAAAGCTACACTAATTATTCAAGGCTATCATTTAACTGGTGTCTCCTCAGCCCAGCATTCTTCAGTGCTGCAGAATAAAGAAGCAGACTGGAAAATGTTTCACACCTGCTTCACATCTGGTCTGCTAATATTGAATTACTAATATCAGCTAATTAAATTACACATTATTATACTTTAAGCTCTGTTTGGTTTAATGCATGTGTTCTAGGCAACTTGGTCATGCAATTATCCCACTGCTGTTTACTCTGTGGCTGAAATCATCTCATCATACTTATACATTTTTCAAGACTGTGAAGTTACTGACTGACAGGGTCCTTGTGCCACAGTGCACATACAGTATAAAGCTAACGGATTATGAGATCATCACCTGCCACCGGCCTGCCACTATGGCCAGAACTGACCTGATCTTGGCGGGTGTCAATTTAAGACCCTGCTTTCATCAGATCACAAAATAATAAAATACAAATAATAAATACAACTACTAAATACAAAAAATAATGTATTCATGAGATATTGAGTGAAAGTGATTTGGTTAAATTGTTTTATGTAGAAGTGATTTTAAGCACATCGATTAATGTATGTGAATGTTACTGACCTCAATATCTCCAGTTTACACTGTGAACGCTTCAGTACTTCACACAAGATCTCCAGTCCTTTGTTTTCTATTTGATTCCCACTGAAGTCCAGCTCTCTCAGGTGTGAAAGATTGAAACACATTGATTGAGTCAGGAGATAGCACTGTTTCGCTGTAATACTGCATCCACACAGACTGAGGACAAAGAGAAACAACAATGGCTCAAACACATGTAAATTCATCATGAGTAAGTGTCACACAATATAATACAACAACAAAAACATGGAAACTTAATTACATAACCATAAACCATTAGAGGAGCATAACTAGAAGCAAACTAGTTATAACTCAGGTAATAATTAAATCATCTTCAAAACGTCTGTGAGTTATAAATGTACATTAAGACAGGCTCAATTTAAAACAGATTGAAAAACTGAATCAACAAATTTAATATAAATATAATACATAGACTATTTAGATAGAGATTTCTGCTTTTTAATGTGAGAAAATGAAGAAAATAATGAATAAATCAATTTTGTGTAGTTTAACGTCACTAATACATTTTTTTACTTAAAGCTGCAATACAGAAGATTTTTGGTTAAAAAAAGAAAAACCCTTACCCAATTTAAGTAAGCTTATAATGATTTATAATTTGAGACAACAGGTTATATTTTGTGGGAAATTTTAGTTTAATGTAATTTATCTTTCAACTTCATTTCCATAAAGAGAAGTTTTAAATAATTACATAATTTGTAATTAGTTTGTAACTAATAAGCAACATTATTATTACACTCAGTGTAAATTACAATCTTCTGTTGTATATTGCACACCTGTACATACAGATGGTCTATTTGTTTATTTTGTTATATACAGTATATACATATGTGTGTGTGTGTGTGTGTGTGTGTGTGTGTGTGTGTCTTTCACATATCTTTATTATTTATCTTGTATTTTACTGTTTGTGTCCTGCTGTTGTCTCAGTGAACTGAAAGCTTCCTCTGTCACCAAAGCAAACATACTTGGCAATAAAGCTGTTTCTGACTTCTGACATTGAATGTTGACATTTAATCTACATTTATTTACAATCTTTAAGTGTGTTTGTAATAAACATCAAGCCACCATATTAAGTCCCCTTGTAGCCAATAATTGTATCCCTTAAATCCCATCTTTGATAATCAACATGACATACTGAAACATTTTTTGTCCTATGAAAATAATTTCTTTCCTAAAAATCAGTTGAATGTAACTCAACACCCTAATAACTCTGTCGCCTTTGGCTTGATTAGTTGGGGATCCTTATTCAACAATATTATTGATCTGTCTGCATTGACACCATTATATGAGAACTGAACTGAGCTGGACGATGACATCACTGTTTTCTCCAGAGCGGCTACATATACTGTATATAAATGAACTAAATTAATAACTTTTTACAACAAAAAATAACCATCACTGAACTTAAGCTGGACTGTGACACTATTTTCTTCTAGATATGTTTCTTCTAGACACAAACTTTGTTGCATTATTTTCCTGTTATCACTGTAAAGCTGCTTTGATTTGATGCTGATCTGTATTGTAAAAAGGGCTATATAAAGGTGACTAGACTTGACCCTTGATTCATTTAGTATACACAGTTCTGTGAATATGCAAATTAGTTCCTGCTTCCATTCAAACTGTTTTTGAAGCTGTTTTTGCTAAATTGCAGTTTTGAGGAGAAAATACCCAGCAATGGTGTATGCAAAACTGATGAATTTGCATACGTTTGGTCTTAATATGTCTGTTTGGTGTTTTTAATATGCTTTAACAATATTAAAAAAATTATTTTCACCACAGGGGGACTTTAATACTAAGATTCCAAATGTATCATTAGCTATGTTTCCATCCAAAGTTGTGAATTTAACTCAAAACTGGAATATCGCATAAAACATTTGCATTTGCAAACATTTGCATTTCCATCCAGAGAGTTGAAGAGAACAAAATTGTCACTTCCTGATAAACTGGTGTTCGATATCACTAAGAAAAGTAGGAGAAGCCATTGTATATTATAATTTCTGTATATAATAAATGACATGCAGATGAAATATTTACATTTACATTTATTCATTTAGCAGACGTTTTTATCCAAAGCGACTTACAAATGAGAACAATAGAAGCAATAAAACTAACAATAGGACAACAATATGCAAGTGCTGTGACCCTTCTCAGTTTTTTTTTGTTTTTTTTAAATAATAGAATAGAAGAGAAAGTGTTAGTATTACTGGATCAAGTGCTGTCAAAAAAGAAATGTGTTGAAACAAACGTGTTGTCTTGCTTTCGGAGGTGGAGACCTGCTTTTAGGAATGCAGTCAGGGAAGACGGTTCTGGTAATTATACCGAACAACTTTGACAACAGATTCAGGTATTTCTGAACGTCCATTACAGCATTTCAGATGTTGTGCAACGAGATCAGTCCTCTGGTTAGTCCAGTCATGTCATCTCATTGTGCAAAGTCAAATTACTTTTTTTAATGCGCATCAAGGCATTAATTTGGTAAATGTGTTTCTATCATGGTTTATGCACGTTTTCTTGTCTAATAAAAAACTCATCTAACTCAGGTTTTTTATGCACATTTCTTAGAATTTATGCACATCTTGGCATTTCCATCCAGTTTTTTAATGCAATTTCCCTTGCCCTGAGGATGGTCGTTTGACCGAAAGCTTGGTGATTAAATTTGCTTAAGGATTTAAAGCTAGGGTAGGTAATCCTGTTCAGAAACACTTTTTTTTATACTGGGTGAAATGGTCCTTCCAGCCTGATAGTAGTCAATACATTATGTGTTTAGAAAAAGGAATGAAAAAAATCAGACCTCTGTAGCAGCTGCAGGACAGTAAAACTCTGACCAATCACTGCCATTCGGTGCGAATGTAAAGAACCAATCAGATGCCTTCATGTCTCGTGCCCGAGCCCCACTGCGCGCGCTGCCCTGCGTGCACTCATCACATGATGTCACCGTTCCCGGAAATATTCAGCTCAAAGCACCTGCATATGCAGTCAGCGAAGGCAAACAAGGCAAAAACTACTTCCTCGGACCCTGCCCGCACTCTTGAACGACCTCCTCTGCTTCGCCCTCAACCCCGGACCTGTCCTCGAACCGACGATGCGGTACTTGTCTCCGGACTCGGAGTGTACGTTAGTCTTCATTAGAGTCAACAATGTTTTCATCATGGAAACTCTTACATGCAAAACACCGTAAGTTATATGTTATGAATCTTACACGAAATTCACCTTCATCACAGTGTAACTGATGGTAATGGAAAAACGTGTATCAATGCAACCTGTTTTTAGTTTTGCCTTATAAATATAGCTCGTTACCGAATCAAACTTTACCAGTATCGATATGCTAGCTTGATAGTGAGTACTAAAAGAAATCTTATTTGTTTATATTCATAGTGATAAAGTTAGGTATTTTATTACATGTGATTCTGACATGATGTCACTGTATGTACTGCGCTCCTTCCTCTCCACTCGTCTCAGGTAATAAATGCGTCTTCCAGCTGAGCCTGAGCGTTTGGCGTCGCGCGTTCATGTGTTTTGGGGCCGTGGCTTTGGAAGGAGCCCAGAAGGGAGGGGGTGGGAGTGAATGGAAATAATGAGCTGTGTTTATTGCAGATTAAAAGGTCTACAGTCACTCGATTTTTATATTTTCTTTTTCAGAGTACTTACATTTTAATTATGTATTGGTATATAAAGACAGTTTAAACAAATTTGGAATGTTTTTTTTTTTTTGAAAAATCCTGCCTTTAAAGTCCCTGTAAAGTCAAAATTAAGTATGTTTTCTGAGTTTGTCACACCACAGAAAAAGGTATTATTAGCCACCCAGCCAAATTTGAATGATGAAAAAAGCCGGCAAGTACATAAAATAAGCTATCAAAATCTTGAAAAAATGAGCAGTAGTCTCTGCTCTCAAACGCTGGGGGCGTGTCTGCTGGCTGCGCTGAAACCACGCCCACTCGCGGGAAAGCTGCCGTCGCCACACTTAACTGTCACCACTACAGCCGGAATGGATGCTCCTAGGTTTTACAAATCCATACATGTTCGAGCCTGGACTACCTACTATAATTATAACATAAGCACACAAGACAACTTACACTCATTGGTGGGCACGCACTGCCGACGATGGCACCAGTTGTCGGCGCGACGGGAGGATGAAGGCCGAGGCGGGAGATAATCGGTTCGGCCCCATTCACCAGTAACAGCGGATTATCTGTGAATCCCAGTTGTCTCCGACGAAAGTTTATAAAACTATCGTGTGTAAAATGATCACTACAGAGGCGGATTTTGGCGGTGATCCTCAGCTCTCCATCAAGGTGGCTCTTCACAAAATTAATCCACCTCTTCTTGATGTGATCGTTTTTCGGAAATTTAAATAAGGACACCGATCTGTTTTGTACGTGATCGCATCCAGGTAGTACGCATTTCCGTGACGAAGGCATAGCTAGCTAGCAAACTGTAGGCTGTAATAACTAATAGTACTGACAGTAACTCGCGATCGGCAAACTGATGTGAATGAATGTGCTATATTGTCAGGGGAGGGGCAGCGTCAGGGGCTCCGATGCGTCATCAAGTAGGGGCGTGTCCAGGAGCTCAGGGGCTTCAGTGCGTCATCGAGTAGGGGCGTGTCCAGGAGCTCAGGGGCTCCAGTGCATCATCGAGCCCCCGTTTTAGCCCCGCCCAAAAAATCCGGAACACAGCAATGGTGAAAAACTGTTTAACGGTCTAACTCCACAATTCAGTACTTCACAGTTCACAGTCTTTGTAATATGTTTTAGCAATACATTTCTAACATTTATAATGTGTTTAGAATTTTTTTTTAGAATTGCCTTTACAGGGACTTTAAGTGTGCAGACAGTTTATTTTTTGAGATTTTATGCAATTTCCCAAAATGTGCATATAGGTAGATCATGAAAACATCGCTATTGTTAAGATTGCTGCTAGCCTGCTAATGAAATTAGTACATACAGGAAATTAGAAATATTTTCTAGGTACATATTAAATAAGTTCAATATTAATATATTGTGTGAAGAAAAAAATAATCAGGCTGAATATGTCAGTCTAGTTTATCTTTGCTGTTATCAGGGTTCGTACACATTTCTACCAAAAAATTTTCTATAACTTTTCCATGACTTTTGAGGCAAATATGTATGACCTAACATTCCATGAAACATCTGTGTATACATGTAAAATTTGAACATGGATTTTTATTCTTATTTTACATCACAGCATATCTTAATTAATGACAAGCGATGTGGCTTAATACAAAAATATTTCAATAACGCTGACACACCAGTAAGACGGTTAGATAAAATACTGTGTCTGACCCTCAGAACTACACAGTGTAGCAACGGATTAACATACAGCAGTGGGAGGCAACAATGTTTAATAAGTAAAATTTAAAAATACTACTGTTATTGTGTCACGAAATGTAGTTTTAAGAGTTTTTCAGTCGACAATGTAGTTGTTTAAAGCTCAAATCTATGGTTTATTTATAAAATAAAATAAAAATGTAAAATGTATATTTTTACCTATTTAAAAATTTGATCTGACGTTTTCAGAGTTGTGAGATCCAAGCGATCACCGCGCGCTCAGCGCTCATGTACCCCGCCTGGAACAGCCGTACCTCGGCTAGTGCTGCTGACGTTTGTCACTCTGGTGTCTCTATATCTAACGGGCGATGTTTGGTCTCATTAATCTATCATTTGTTCCCTGGAAAATCGTTTTGGCTGAGGGTAAAGTGAAGTTTCATAACTTTATATATTTAGGCTATTTAACTTTAACGTTGTAGCCTGCTGTATGTTTGACTAAATCGTTTACTTTATTTCTTGACTTGTATAGCTCGTAAAGCTTATACTGTATAAAGCTTAAATGTCAGTTTAATGATCAATATTATGTTTCATTTTTTTTTTATTGTCTATATTATTCTGCAATTGATATTACATTGTATATTTGCTGTTGTTGTTCTTCTTCTTCTTATATTATACTACTTGTGATTATCAATCTATTATAGTTATGCTGTTAAATTCATAGTCACTATTTAACTTATTATTTTTTATTGTCTATATTCTGTAATTGATATTTCATATTCTATTGCTATTATTATAGTATTATACATAAACTATATGCTATTATCAATATATTATTATATTATTGTACTTATGATATTATACTATTCACTACTATTTTATTTGCTGTATACTGTTTGTTTATTTTATTGACTAAAATATTGACTATTACTTCTCACTTTATCTTATAAACTTATAATATTAATGTTAATATTAACAATATTATCTTTAAACTTATATAAACTATAATCTTATTTACTATTTGCATTGCACTGTAGTTGTACCATATCATATGTAGGCTATTACCATAAAGGATCCATCAGTTATCTTTGTTATTGCTAAAATCGGATCAGTGACAGAAAATGCTTTTTCCACAATAAGAAAACTTTATTTCATTTAATGTGAAAATTAAATTATATCTCAGTATGGGGGTCTTCACAATTCTTATCCAAGAATAAAAAGCCAAATACATGACAAGCCTGAGCTTTGACAATTCCTTATTAAAAAAATATTTTATAAGTCTAACTATCGAGATTTTAAATAACTAGAGATGGACCTTTTTGTACACCACATACAAACCACTGAAATCGGTTGATAAATGTAATTTTTTTGTTGTTTTTATCCAGAAAACCCGCAGCTCACCCGTTTACTTGTATTTGATTACAGCGCAGTCTTGCCCTCAGCAAAATGGCGGACGCGTTGACGTATCTCAGCAACGTTCTAAAGCGGCCAATAGGGCGTTTATGTATTTATAATGTCTGTGGTTTGAAGGAAAGCGTGGATATGGTGTGAAGCTTGCCAGTCGCAACAGTGAACATTTACTTGCTTTCTGGTAGAGATAAAGCCACTTGAAAGTGAGGTTTTTTTTTTCATTTATATTCAAACTACTAATATTCGATGTTTTTGTATAAAAACATGGCTAACTTCATAGGCTAACATCCAGAAACATAAGATCTCTTAAAAACATTTCATAAAAGACATTTCATGACCCCTTTTATAAAAGAAGATTTTGTAAAAAGTACCATAAGTGCTGTAAAAACTATTTAACTCCGTCAGAATAATCTATTATCAGTGTTTAGTCTGTTCTCATTTTGGTCTCATTTTGCAGTTTGTCAGATTTCAGCATTTGAAACTTTCTACTGATAGACATACTGAACATCAGTCCATTAGCTCAGTACTTATTTTTTTTAGACAAGGAAAGACCAAAAGACACAGTGCTATAAACAATGTGACTGGTCCTGTTGTCCTAAATTAACTAAATAGTGAACTTTAAATCACACTGTAACTGCTGTAAAGTATAATGATACTAACTGTAGATTTTCCAGCTTGCACTGTGGCCTGCCCAGCAGAACACCAAGTCTTTCAACTCCAGAGTCTCCTAGTTCATTCCCACTGAGGTCCAGCTCTCTCAGGTGTGATGGGTTTGATTTCAGAGCTGAAGTCACTGCAGAACAATCTTCTGCTGTTATTTCACAGGATCTTAACCTGCAATGGGAGAAATGAGAAAAACTTTTCATTCTGTTTCATGTAAACACCAAAGCACTATTTTCTTTGCTGTAAGTGAATATACTGACCTCAGTCTCTCCAGTTTACAGCGTGAATCCTTCAGTAGCTCATACAAATGCTCCACTCTTGAGTGTCTTAGTTCATTCCCACTGAGGTCCAGCTCTCTCAGGTGTGATGGGTTTGATTTCAGAGCTGAAGTCAGGAAGCCACACTGCTTCTCTTTAATACTGCACTTACACAATCTAAAAAAATAAAAAAAAAACACAAAGAACAATGACTTAGATCTATGATGTCATCTTATATTCTCTTTCCCCACTATTGTTCCCCAGAATTTTCCAGCAATCCATGTCTTCACAGTTTACAGAAAGGAAGAGTACAGAATCTCTAGTACAAAACAAGCAGCAGAAACAAGTGATTGATGTTTTTACCACATAAACATACATAAACTAACATGATCATCAAACATTAATCAGCATATAAAATAAGAATGCATGAAGCTAGAATCAAATGATTTTGTTGTTTTTTTAAAAGCAGAAGGTCTGTTCTTTATTTTGATATATTGTATGTTCAGATATTCATCCAACAAAATATTCTGGGGTCCATGAAACTTTTGTGAAAATGATCAAAAATGCTGACAGTAAAGAGTTAAATAGATACAGTAGGCGTTTAGTCTGTCATAGAGTGTATAGCCGTCGGGCCGAACGGTTCTCCAACTTTTTCACCGTTAGGTCGAAAGGTTCTCTTTGTTTAACCGTTCCATTCTGTGCCGACCCGGACCAGCTAGTACGGATATGGTTTAGTTTCACTGCGGGGCTGATAACGGAGCTCTTTGGAATGTAATACAAATGCGTCAGTCGTTGCCTCGGTAACGCGAAAAAGTAACGAGCAAAAGTCAGGGATTACCAAACTGAAAGTAGGTATAATTAGATAATCTCCATAATTATACTTTCAGTTGGTAATCCCTGGTTGTCTGGTGTTAGTTGTGTACAGTTCTTTTGCTACTGCGTTTCTTTGTGTTTTTTTTGCTTCTCTATTTGAGATTAAAGTGATCTTCAGTGGACTTTTTTCTTCTCGCTGCGCCTGGAAAAACGAGTGTGCTTCTATTATTCTTGCCGCGCGTCTACACTTGAAATAACTAACTTGAGCTCGCAAAAGACGCGACATGTGAACGGCCCCTAACGAGAGAACACACCTAAAATGAAGACTAATTAATCTGTAACCTAGGACACTAACAGGCAGGGAACGGAAGAAAGCAGAGCCAATTACCAAACTAGAAAACTGACCAGAAGACTAAAACAGAAAACAGGACATGAAAACTATAAAAAAACTGGAAATGTGACCGTATAGTTCCCATGGGTTATTTTTAACAGTCACACTAGTTCTGTATGCTGGAAACTGCTATAACAGCAGATGTGAACAGCATAAAATTTCTTCAGAACAACACGTACACAATTAGTACACTGACATTTGAATTGAGACAAATGAAATTGAATGCAATTACTCGTTAGTTAGGCACCTAAAATTAAGTGTGACCAATAGGAAAATGCAGTTGCAGATCAGGTGAAATGCTGCAGTATAAACAATGTAACCTAAGCTCTGTTGTCTTTAACTAAACAGTAAACTTTAACCACACTGTAACTGCTGTAAAGTATAATACTAACTGTAGATTTTCCAGTTTGCATTGTGGGTCCCTCAGTAGATCTCCGAGGTTTTTAAATCCAGAGTCTCCAGGTTCATTCTCACTGAGATTCAGCTCTCTCAGGTGTGATGGGTTTGATCTCAGAGCTGAAGTCAGGATGCCACACTGCTTCTCTTTAATACTGCATTTACACAATCTGAAGATAAAGGGTGAAAAAACACATAGAACAATGATCTATGATGTCATCTTATTTTCTTTCCCCACTATTTGTCCCCTGTTGTCTTTAACTAAACAGTAAACTTTAACCACACTGTAACTGTTGTAAAGTATAATGATACTAACTGTAGATTTTCCAGTTTGCATTGTGGTTTCTTCAGTAGATCACTGAGGTTTCTCACTCCAGAGTCTCCTAGTTTATTTCCACTGAGGTCCAGCTCTCTCAGGTGTGATGGGTTCAGAGCTGAAGTCACAGCAGAACAGCCTTCATCTGTCATATCACAGCCTCTTAACCTGCAATATGAGAATGTAGCAAGAAAATAAGACAGAAGAAAAGAAGATAACTCTTATTCTGTAAAGTCACATCCTCTTCGTAAACAGACAAAACAAAAAAGACATTCAGAGGAAGAGAGATCATCATTCAGGGCTGTACACTGCAACATGTACACTGAAAAAAAGATTATAACTACCTTCCTAATATCCTCTGTCCAGCTTTTCTGGAGTGTGTTGCAGCCATCAAAATCAAAATTTGTTTATATTTACAAAATACAATTAAGTTTGTCAGTGAAAATATTAAAAATCCTTTGTTCTTTTGTTAGTTAAATAAAGGTTAAAGAGAGTTGAATCACAGATTCTTGATTTTATCACATTTGACAAAATATGACAACTTTTCTGGACATGGGGTTGTATCATTATTATTATGTATTTTGTATTTATTTAATAAGAATTATTATTCATATGACAGTAATAGCTAATATAATGTAAATCAAATGCACTGTAAAAAAAATGAAAATGTATATTTCTTAAGTAAATATATATGTTCTACTTTACAGTAAATGACCAAACTTTCTTCACTTGCATTACTCCTGAGCTTTTATTTAGTCAGAAAACTAAATGTGCAGCAAAACGTTTTCAGGCTCAACCCTTCATCAGTGCCATGTTCTTCCAAGCATCTCCTGCACACGGCAAGATCCAGTAAATCCTCATGCAAGAGCGCTTGACATAAAGCATTCTCATGTTTCAGTTGAGTTGTGACTCGTGCACCTTTCGCACAGCAGCTGCAGTTTTCCATATGTGTTTTATCCAAATAAACGGTTTATTCCCCACTGTGACAGGCGGATGATTTTGTGCACAGTGCGCAGACATGACTAATCGATAATCAAATTCATTATTTATTTGATTATAAGCAATTTGTGTATGTTAAAATAAGGTTTATGTACATCCCTGTTATTTATTTCACCAGATCACTAAATACTAAAGAGAATATTTTTTACAAGTATATAGCTTAGCGTTCGAGGAATTTTAAGCAGTTTGATTCTTGAATGTGAATGTTCCTCACCTCAATCTCTCCAGCTCACAGCGTGAATCTCTCAGTACACCAGATAAGAGCTTTGCTCCTGAATTCTTTAGTTGATTCTCACTGAGGTCCAGCTCTCTCAGGTGTGAAAGGTTTGGGAATAGAGCCAAAGTCAGGGTGAAACACTGTTTCTCTGTAATACTGCATCCATACAGACTGAAGACACAAAGAGAAAAGACAATGAATCAGAGCTATGATGATCAAACTAAGATTTGTAAATATTTGTAATTCTCTCTATCAGCATTTTCCATTTCAGAAATGTAAATAAGTTAGGGCAGTGGTTCTCAATCAGCAGAAAGAAAAGAGAAAACAGCCGCTGCTACGGCGTTCAAGTGCGTGAATAGCGGTTAGCGCTCTGTCTTTATAAAGCGGCATCGAACGGCAACTACACTGAATCGTTCTTCTTTTGAACTTCTTTTGAACTTTTGAACAAGACCGTTGACTTGACACTGTTGGAACAAGGCCAATATAGAAGTTGCTCGCCACATAAAAGCACCTCTTCAGCGGACCGAATCACAGGCTGCGATTGTGAACGCGCCACTCCGCTGCTGTGTGTGTTCTGGTGAGACGAACAAGAAGCTGAGCTCGTGAGGCGCTGCCAAAAGCTGTTATATATTGCCGATTTCAATGGGCCAATATATTGTATATCGTTCATCCAAAGCATCACTGCAATATTTAAATGTTTTTGTTTATTTAAATTAAAAGTTAAGTTCTGATCTATAATTCTCTCTTACTGTTATATGACATTACAATTGCAGGTGTTTTTCATTGCACGTTTTTCAAATGTAAAAAAGTTTACACAATTTCAGATCAACTTCGAAAGGGGTTCTTCCATGTCAATGTCATAATTTGGGTGCTACATTTTTACAGTCTCTCTCTACCACCAAATCGGATCAATAATGTTGATGACATCATTCTGCATTTAAGTTTTCATTCATATTTTCTGTCAAATCAAATGCACCCTAAATTTTTATACTTCCCCAGGTATGGGAAAAAAATTGTTTTTTTTGTTTTTTTTAATTGGTATTGGCAGATCAAAGCGATTTTCCATGCTGTCGGCCATCAGCTGATTGTTTAAAATCAGGGCTGATCATATCCTGTCAATCAAAAGAGGGTGGGATTAAGATAAATATCAGCTGATAAAGATCGGTGGCCGAACAATTAGTACATCACAATTGAATTTGCTTTGTTCTGGAAAAGGCACTCAATTATTTTGCAAATAATTTTCCTACAAAAACATATGTAACCTTCTCCGGCTCCCACCTGCAACTTTCAATAAAACATTTGTTATTAAAGCATCAACATTCACAAACCACTGTTAATTTAACAGAAAAGCACTCATAGGCTACTGTGTGCATGGTTTGGCATGGCAGAATGCATGCAAAAAGCACTCCCTTTATAATCACTAAAAAGCTGACATCACACAAAACTAGTTATAACCAGTAAAGTTGACTGCACAGAAAATATTTTATAATGTCTACAATGTGTTTGTGATATTGAGAGGACTCATGAGTGTGTGAACAAAATCCAGCACTGAACAAAAAACTACTGCGTTTTGAGCAGTGAGTGGATTCTAACCCGGCACAAATGGGTTAAATACATCTGATTGGTCACTGAGTAAAAGAAATGAACAGGCCGCGTTTCCATGCGAAATGACGGCATGAACGTTGCATTGCACACACACCTCTAAGCAAAATATAGCTCATCCTAGATCTCTCATCAGCACACAAAATACATTATAAGATTATAATGAAATATAATGTTAAAAAAATAACATTAAACAGTAATTGTTTAGTCTTCATCACTCATGGGAACTTTATCCAGCTAAATGTGTGTCAGTATGTCAGGTGCATCGGCGCATTAACGTCAAACAAGTCTCTTGTGGTCTACAGCTCTGTTGCTTGGACATGCCTATGTTTTGAACAATATCTGTAGTAGTTGGATCATTGCCAGTGATATTTCTCTCACCACAGGAGGTTTACCAGCACCGTGCTGCAACTATTCAGTCTTGTGATCTCAATAGTTTGATTGTTCTACCCACTCTCCCACAGTTACCCTGAGGCTGTAGTAATGTGGGTGCACCTGTATTCATCATTTCAATTTACGGTTGCCGTTTAGTCTGATACTTAATGTCAAAATCTTATCCAGCACTATTCCACATCTGACTTACAAAAAGTAAGCATACAGCCCTAAACCAAATGAGACATAAAACAGATTCTATATATCTTCTACAAGTGATATTTCAGTGTTGTCTGTCTGGGCGTGTTTTATAAAATTTCCTTTACTATGAGTCATTTCACAACCTGATTAAAAAGTTACATCACCAAGAAGGTGTTGACAGTAACCCTAACAATAAGGTGCAATACTGAATATCCGGTTATCATTTACTGGTACTCGCACTGAAATCATTCCAGGAATTAAAGACAGCATGGATTAAAGAGTGCACAATATTATATTAATTTGTATTTATACTTCAACCTAATAAATGCTGTAAAAGTATTGTTAGTGCATGATATCTAATGCATTAACAATATTAAACTTAAGTGTTGCGAATAAAATAAGAGCTATAATGCAGTAGATCCAGTGACACGGGATCTGGGAAATGAAAACCTCAAGCCCACAGAGCTGTTCAGTCATGCCGAACCTGGAAGACTCATTCTCTACGGGTCCTCTCTGGATTTTCTGATGGGTTGGCACAATACGAATGTATTGTTCCTGCAATCTCCAATGCAATGCAATACAATGGAGAGTGCTCACTGAAGCCTTATGTCCCATAGGGCATGAAGAGATTTCCATTACCCTTCAAATTGCGCAAATTTAAATTGCGAATTGAAAATACGCTCAATGGAAACACGTCAATTTAGAAAAAACTCCCATTTATCGCAAAAAAGTTTTTCCGCTCGCATGAGGAGGTTTTTCAGGCAATTGGAAAAAGAAATATTTCGCAAACCTGCAATGGAAACAGTTTTTGCGCATTTACAGGTCACCTGACGTAGAAGGCGCGGTGTGTTTGGACAGAATACGAGACGGAGTTCTTTATTAAATTCACATAAGACAAAAGAATGACAGAAATACTGGATTCTAAACCTCAAAGAAATGCCACAATCAAGACCTCGGAGCAGAAATGAGTGAGAAAAACCCAGAAACACCTCATATGTGCCGCTCACAGACACAGTATAAGGTTCTTTCCTTGCCATTAATGCTTGGATAACATGCATTAATAGGATAACAAGTGCGGTGCGTGGCTGTGATATATATAAACTTACCAACGTCCGTTGCCATGATTTTTGGAATGACTTATCGCAAGAGGAAAAAATCACGTTTTAGCCGCATAACACCGGTTAATATAATGGAAACGGCGTCATTTCGCAATAGTTTTTAATCGATATTTAGAAAAAAAAAAAAAAAAAAAGAAAAGAAAAAAAAAAAATCGGAAAAGTTTTGCGCGAATCTTTAATGGAAACGCGGCTAGTGATAGGCTACATTGCTCAATGCTGAAAAAAAAACCCACTGCATTTTCTTGCATTTGTAAATAAAATTTTATTTTATTTTAGGTGTTATGTTGCTTTTGTGCAATAGATGAATAATAATTTCTTTGTTTTTAGATATTTTATGGATGAGATCCCACGGGATTGCAGGTCTCTATCCACAGCCACATTTTTGCACACATCAACATACTTTAAAGTAAAAACTCTTTAGATATAAAATATGATATATAAGATTTTGGAATTAAAGCATATACAGTATGTGTACTTTAAAATATATACAATCTGTGAAAGTAATTTTTATCTAAATGTGTATGTTTTTAATTGTTTACTTAATTTTAATATATAACATTATTGTCTGCTAAGAGAAAAACTGCTGACTCAAACAAATGAGGAAATGGTATTATCCACTACTGTAAAAATAATATTAAATGTAATGTAACATTTTATGTCACTAAAACAAAATACTCACATCAGTGTGTTGAGTTTACAGTGTTTATCCTGCAGTAGAGAGGCGATCTGATTCACTCGTGTGTCTTCTAGTTTGTGTCCACTCAGGTTCAGCTCTCTCTGGAGTAACGGGTTTTTACCCACAAGTTCTGTCAAATATGTACAGGCTTCCTCTGCAATAGGACTTCTCAAAATCCTGCAGAAGGGAAGATGAAATTTAAATGTCTTTATGGCTTTAAGCAATATGTGAGAAACATCAGCGCAGAGAAAACTGGCTTGTGAAACTGCATGTTTGTGAACATCTGGAGACTCACAGAACTGCTGTAGAGAGATACAGTGATGCAGTGAACCTGGGCTTGATGGCATTAAACTACAGTTTCAGAAACATTTAATACCATACTACTGAATACCATCAGTACAATTCAACCCTCTACAATGAGAGTAAATCACTTGCATCTGCGAGTAAATTTTCACTCTGGGCACTAAATAATGTCTATCACGAGCCATTGGCTAATCAACTCTTAGTTTTAATCGCCAGTGTGTGTGTTAGAGGCAAAGTATGAGTTTGGAATAGTCAGAGTGTTCATCAATTGAAAATATATCTGAGCGCTTCAGAGTTTCGCTCTCCGTCTGTAATATTTCAATTCAGCTCAATGGATGCGCAGCCAGCATAAGGATTGTCCACATAAGCACCACCAGCCCTAATTTCAGTTAAAATGACAAATATGCATGCATACATGGTTACCAAGTTTTAGTTCTAATTACTAAAGTTCTATCATTAAATATGGCTTGATTATCATTATATAATGCTTGATTGACTGATGTTAAGAGTGTACGTTCAGATATTTAAAAAGCTGTGGCGTTTTACAAAGACAAGCAGATATTGATGGAATCATATATATATATATATATATATATATATATATATATATATATATATATATATATATATATATATATATATATATATATATATATATAGATTTTTTTTATTATATCAGTCTGGTGAGTAAACAAAAAAATGTACTAGCCATTGGCGATTCTATTGCCAAGGTGTGCGTAGACGGTTGCAATTGTATCTAAACAAAACTCAGTAACCCCCACTACAAGACTTGTGGAGCTTATTGTATTACTGAAAGCATATTTTGTATGAATATTTAGCATGCATATTTATTTAGCATTATTTCATCACGTCTCACCTCAGTGTCTTGAGTTGACAGTTTTGATCCTGTAGTAAATCACTGAGCTCCTTCACTCCTGATTGTCCAGGATCATTTCCTCTGAGATCCAGCTCTATCAGGTGTGAAGGGTTTGATCTCAGAGCTGAAGCCAGAGCTTTATAACCTTCTTCTGTGATACTGCAGTCTGAAAGTCTAGAGAAAAGGGAATTTATAAAAGTCATCAAGTTATTGTTATTTTACGATTAATATATTTAAACATATTTCGTACTGTTAAACAGTGTTGAGGAGTAGCTAGCTACTGTACAAGTCACGATACCACTAAGATAACTACATTTTTCAGTATCTGGACAGTAGCTCAGCTACTTTAAAACATTGTTGCTTTTCCAGTAGCTAGATATTTTTTCCAGGTAGCCGTGTAGCGCGACTGAAAGCTACACACCATTTTGCATTCTGATGAATCATGAGCCTGTAATGCATTGAAGTAACGCAGCGTCGTCTTCTTACTAGATAAACTACATTTTTTCATTACCACCATCTGTTGTCACATCATGCATTTTGCAACTTTACAGTCAAACAAGAGATTGTCTGATGATTATAAAAAAGATGTACAGGAATGGATATTTCATGTGAATCGACTGTAATTGATGCAAACCAAAGTTTAAAATGCAGTCTACATTAAAGACTTAAAGTGCATATGGAAGGTGAATAATAGTTTTTTAAATGTAGTACTTATCCTGCTTTATTGCACTCTATATCAAATGTGTATTTCTATTTTAATCACAATAATGAACCACCATAGATTAATCTGTCCTGTTAGTTTTGTAATGAACCTAAAAGATCACTAATCGAACTGAAATAAAATTGCAATATAGTAGAGCACTTATTACTTGGCAAAGGATGGTTGCGGGGGGATTTCAAGCAAAGCGTGAACAGCTCATGATTTGCGTCTCAGAGCGGCTCTTTTCACAGTAAATAGCCTATCGCATGTGCTGTGAGTTTAACCTGCATTTTTGATTACTCCTGTGTATCCAGTTTGAGTTTGCATACATTTTGTTCTTGTATTGATGTTACATTTGTAACATTTTGCACTTTGACAGTAAGTTTGAGATCAAACGATTGGGACACTTTTTGCCATTGAAATGACTGGGAAAAATAGTCCCAGTTAACCTGAATTCACCCTACTCATTGAAACGTTGCATTACAACATGTTGTTTTAAACCCCCCAAATATTTTACTTATAACTTTATTCATTAACAAATATTCAGTTATTTGTAACAATGTCATTGTAAAAAAAGAAGGTTCAATGTAGCTAGCTACTTTTTAATAGAAACTTGTACAGTAGCTACAAACTTGAATGTAACTTTACTTTAACTTTTGAGCAGCTTGTAGCTTGTCAAACTACAGATTCAGAGTAGTTTCCCCAACACTGCTGTTAAAACATGCATTGTACTATAAAAAAAATAAATAAATAAAAAAACATTCAGTTTAAGTGCAATCAAACAATAGTTCATTGAACTCACCTGAGTTTCTCCAGCGAACAGTTTGTATTTTCTAATCCGGTCTGGAGTTTCTTCACTCCTGAATCCTGCAGATTATTGTTGCTGATGTCAAGCTCTTTCAGACTGGAGTTTGATCTCAGGACTGTAGCGAGAGCTGAACAGCTTTCCTCTGTTAGACCACACTTACGCAGCCTAAAATGATGAACAGAAGAGGGAGAATTTACAAACACATTTCCAGAGAAGGTGGTACATTTTGTAAAATGCAATAAAATCAGCAGTCTTTCTTTAACCTTTATTTAACTGACCTTTAAGTACACAGAAAATATTTCCAATGTTTTCACTGACCAACTTAATTGTGTTTTGAAATAAATAAAAAATGTGACGGCTGCATCACACGCTAAAAGAGTTGGGACTGAGGCATGTTTACCACTGTGTAACATCATCTTTTCTTTCAAATTAACTTTTTAACTGTTTGGGAATTACAGTTTTGCAAGTGGAATTTTTGCCTAATCTCGCTTGATACAAGACTTCAGCTATTTATGATTCTCCTTTTCATGATGAGCCATACATTTTCAATAAGAGAGATCTGGGGCCGTATTCACAAAACATCTTAAAGGGCACCTATTATGACCCTTATCACAAGATGTAAAATAAGTCTCTGATGTCCCCAGAGTGTGTATGTGAAGTTTTAGCTCAAAATACCCAACAGATCATTTTTTACAGCATGTTTAAATTGTCACTTTTTGGGGCTCAGAAATACACGCCGTTTTCGTTTTCAATGAAGCTAACTTCGGCAGCTTGGTGTCATTTACACACTCATTAAACTTTGACGTTGAGGTGCTGACAAAAGACGGTCATTGCGACATTGTAAAATGATGGAGCCATGTGCTTTTTTTTTTAACTAATTTAATAGGGTTTAATGTTACATTATCAGCTTGGAAAGTATGCTAATTTGACTAGAAAAAGATTTAAGAAAGTTACAATTCAGGGAAAAGGTGGATTGGCAGAAGTAGTTGCTTTTTGGTGTGTTTGCATTGCAGGAACTAGGAATGATTTTAGTTATAGGAACTCCTTTAAAGGGGAACTAAATTAGCTCCTACTTCAGAGTAGAGTCTAAACCAGCACTATAGGTACTATAGTGACGTAAGTGTACACTGACTGGCTGAATACATGAGAAACACAGATACTGAATATTTTTAAAAGATGTGTAAACACAGTTTAGATATACTTACGGCAAGCTTACATCACAGAGTTCCAACTGGTGCATGCAAACAGGAAAATTACCCCAGGGGAATATTTTAAGAGTTCAGGTGCAAAAGCCTCTAAGTGCCATCTGAAATTTTCTTCTAGAATGATAATTTTTATCAAGCTTGTATATTTAAATTCAGTAATTTCACTTAAATGGCAATGCAAATTACCTATTAATTGTCATTTAAGTGAAATTACTGAACTTAAATATATATGCTTGAATAAAAATGATCATTCTAGAAGAAAATTTCAGATGGCACTTAGAGGCTTTTGCACCTGAACTCTTCATTTATTCTTTATTCCCCATAACTACGCAGGTGCAAAAGCCCTTAAAGGAGCTGTATGTAGTTTTCAGCAGCCTCTAGCGGTGATGTTTCAGATTGCAACCAATAAGTTTACAAGCGCGTGCTCTTACGCGTGCTCGAATTTATGAGCGAGCACTGTGGGTACCGGCCAGACTGAGATGCAACACACAAAGCATCACACAACATGCTGGAAACTCATGTAAACTCCCACTGCAACGTTACAATAAGAGGCTACTTTTATCAGCTTGACGTTGAACTAATGCTCCATGCTCGTACCATGATAAGTATGGAACCCTATTAACCGTGCCGAATTTTGCCACTGCAAGCACCACTTCACATTTTCTTCAGGAAATGTACATTCTAGGTTTGTAAATAAGGTTTCTTCATGATTCAAATGCCCTGCTGATGTTGATCCGTGTTTTTTACCCGAAGTTTATCCGATTCACGTCTGGCCTGACGAGCTTCAGCAGAACATTTTTATTTTATTTTTTCTCAATATGTGGAGTTTGTGTTGGAGTCTGTGTTGTGCTGGGCGCAGGTCGTTTCTTAGTGTTATCAGACATGTCATAAGTTGCATAAGTCATAAGTCCATGTCATAAGTTGCAGTGTCGTCGCTGTTGAGTGCAAAGTCAGTAGGCTAGACGAGGCGAGAGGCTCGGGAGCGCGCATGCAGGTGACGTCACTGGCGGTAAATCCGACCCGGGACCTTCACATAAAAATAAGAATACTTGCTTTCAGAGGTAATAGCAAAACCCGCAAAGTGGATCATTTTAATGTGAGATTACAACCCCTTCACACACAGACAATAAAAAAAGGATTCGTTTTGGTAGAAAAGCTACATACAGCACCTTTAAAGCAGGGTTTCAAACTAATTTTAAGTTAAGGGCCAGAAGGGCAGAATTATTTTTTTTTAAACCTTATTGCGCTGACAATTACATTAATATTAACCATACAAACTACAATTTCTATCCGTCTGTATTCAGCGTCTGCCTGTGTTAACGTATACAAATTGTGGATGTTTTACACAAGCTGTTTTTTGCAGGTCCGGAATAGAGATAGACCAAAATAAAAATAAATAAAAAAAGTTTAGATCTATGGTCAGTGGAGCAGTGCATCTCTATTTTTATCATTGTTCAAATTAGGGATGTGCACGAATATTCGAATTTTCGAATATTCGATCTGTAATTATTATTCGAAAAATAAAATACTATTCGAATTTTATCGAATTTATGAAGCCGTAAATACTTTGCGGGTCGTGAATCGAATCCCTGATAAATCCCAAGCACTAACTCGCAGTTAGAATTAAATGCACTGGGTGGCACTGTGGCGCATGTTTAACAAGTTGTTTGTATTTGATCATAATGCCGTCGTCTGCCTCGCGAAGTTTGGAATTACTAGTCGAAAATGAGGTTACTAAATGATTTTACAAAATGGAATTACTTTTGATCAAATTAATTTATTAATCTGGAGTTATAATATCATCACCACAATGAGAAATCACATGAAATCCAAACAGCAGTCGACTGAGGAAAGACAGCTGTCTATCATTGCATCACGACTGCAGGTAAGCGCAGCTGTAGTGCGAGTGATCCGAGATTATAACTTATCTAATAGTAAAATTATATTGAGGTATATTCTTCCTTTAAGTTTTCTTTGAGAGAGAGGTTTAAGAACAGAAAACGCAAAGTGCTGTTAGAAACTTAGAACTAGAACACCGTTATCTTTGTTTCTCTGAAACGTCTGTCAGCGCAGCGCGTTTTCTCACTCGAGCATAAATTGCTCGCGGCGTCCCTCCATGTGGATATTATTGTTTTTCTCAACATAAACGTGAAACAATAAACACGATGATCATATGCTGACTCGAGTGTATGTGTACGTTCTGTACGATAACTGGCGCAATCTGCTACTCTGCTTTATTAGGCGTTTTTTTCCGTTCGCGCTGCTTGAGCTTATATCCTTTTGTTCTTATATTTTTGTTTACACATAGGCCTACTGCTTAATGTTTTCAATTAAAAGAAAACTTTAACACATGTTGTAAGCTTGTTGTGTATATTGCCTAATCGCTTCTTCAGAAATGGTGACAAAACGTTAAAAAAAATTACCTTAAAAAATAACGTATTTTTCGTTAAACGTCATTTAAATAAACGAATATTCGAATATTCGAATTTTATGAGCCCGAATATTCGAATGCAATATTTTTGAAAAATGCCCATCCCTAGTTCAAATCATCCCGCTGGCCGGATTAGACAAACCTGTAGGCTGTATGTTTGACACCCCTGCCTTACAGTGTTTTGGTCACCTGATTTCTTTTAAGACACTTTAAATGTACAATAACAAGTGAACACAATACTCACATCAGTGTGTTGATTTCACAGTGTTTATCCTGCAGTAGAGCAGCGATCTGATTCACTCCTGTGTCTCCTAGTTCACGTTCACTCAGATTCAGCTCTCTCAGGAATAACGGGTTTTTACCCTTAATGTCTCTCACATACTGACAGGCTTCATCTGCAGCAGGACTTTGTAATATCCTAGAAACAAAGACAGTACATTGATATTTCACAACTGTGCACGGCACAGATGTGGTAAAAGAATATTGATACAAGTAAGTGCAGAAATATAGTTTGATGGTTTAATTCACTTTCAGATAAAATCTTAATTTGTAGAAAACACTCACCTCAGTGTTTTCAGTGAACGGCAAAAAATATTTTGTACATTAATGAGGTGTTCCACTCCTGATTGTCCAGGATCATTTCCTGTGAGATCCAGCTCTATCAGGTGTGAAGGGTTTGATCTCAGAGCTGAAGCCAGAGCTTTATAACCTTCTTCTGTGATACTGCAGTCTGAGAGTCTAGAAAACATGAAAACTTAGAATGAACACTAGAACTAAAATGAACACTGCTGTAAATACAGTCAGTTTTGAACTGTAAATAGTTGAGAAAAAAGGCATGTTGTGTAACAGTATATTGGATTAGTATTCAGTCATAAGTGACAGCAGCCTAATAAACCTGCAGCTATCATTTTAATCAAAGTACAAAAGACAAACAGAAAAACCCCTCACTGCTCTTGACTCAATAACTTTTGTAACTTTAGTTGTAAGCATTAGCACCTGAAAAACATAAAGCCGTGTTTGTTTAATTTGTCTTTTCATTCTATTGTATTGTGCCACTGTTTGCTATTTATTTGTTCCTATTTTATTACTACAAAACAAAATTTAAAAAACTATTCTTAGATTATCCTCACTTCTGAAGGCGAGTGGACTCAGATATATATAACTGATAAGCAAGTGTTGTGGTGTTGAGTGTAGCTGATGGTGAAATGTACTCACTTGAGTATCTTCAGCTCACACACAGGCTTCTTCAGTCCCTTACAGATCTCTTTGACTCCAGAGTCCAGCAGACGGCTGTTGTTCAGGTTCAGCTCTTTCAGGATGGTTTTAGAGGAGAGAACAGTAGCTAGAACTGAACAGCTTTTCTCTGTCAGATCACAATTATTCAGCCTAAAAACACAAACACCATAATTTATTATTCAGCACATATTCAACACACATCAGATCAACAGATCTTCATATCTGCTCACACAAGTGCCTGACAGTCTTTTATAATCAATTAACAGAGAAGTTATAATGTATAAATTATTTTGACTCACTTCATTTTCTCCACTTTACTATGAGAGTCCATCAAAAGAGCAGAGAGCTTCTCTCCATCCAGATCTCCTAATTTATCTTCACTCAGATCCAGTTCTGTCAGCAATAATGGACTTTTACCCAGAACTTTAGTGAGACACTCACACGCTTCCTGTGCAGCAGCACTTTTCAAAAACCTACAGGAAGTAGAATTACAAATCAGATAATATTCCAATTTTATGCCTTTTGCAGCTTCATCCTGAATGAGTCACTAAACAGAGTAGAATGATTTACTACAAGCATTTGTATCAATGAATTAAACCAAAATGAAATTTACAGCATGTAATAACCATAAAATATAGATAAACATACAGAGCGCAAAAAACAATATGCCATTTTCATGTATAAGCAAACACCAGTGAGAGAAAATACAGAAATGTATTTTCATTGTTTTCACTTATTACTTCTTTACACATAAAACAGAATATCTATAATTACAGTAGCTGATCAAAACTAAAACATGCCCAAAACTAATACTAACAGAAAATGATAATGTGATATGATAATTTGTCCAAACACACACGACACCGCCAGACAAATACACTGAATCATTATCAGAAATTATATGCTGAACACAAATATAACAAAACTACTTATTAATGGAAATAATAGTGTAAATTCTATTGTCCCAGTGATCAGCCAATAATATCTCGGCCACTGATATATTTTGCACCTCTAGTCCAGTGTAGTATTAATGTAGTGTTGTGTAATATCTGGTTAAAATCATAGTTATGATAATTGTCTCGTTTATCACCTGATGGTCTTTAATGTACAGCGTTCATCCTGTAGTAAATCACTGAGCTCCTTCACTCCTGATTGTCCAGGATCATTTCCTCTGAGATCCAGCTCTATCAGGTGTGAAGGGTTTGATCTCAGAGCTGAAGCCAGAGCTTTATAACCTTCTTCTGTGATACTGCAGTCTGAGAGTCTGTGTATGAAAGAAGCTGTTAGGCACTTAATTATCTACACTACATAATCAAAACACATGTATAAAGTGAGATGATTTTATTTAATAATAATTATTATAATTATTATAAAAAGCATTGCCAAATGCTTGGCAATTAGAAAATTGGGTGTGAAAATTTACCAATATTTTTATTTTAATATTAGCGAAAATCTGACCCACAGATAAGCAAAAGATGTCTTAATATAACATCTGCCTAATTTGAATATTTCAATTTCATAGAAACATAGCAATGTACAAAAATGGTAATTTCAATTAAATGGACGTACACAGAAAAGTACATTATCATGCAGAAACGTAGATAAATGAAAATACACACTTCATTTTCTCCAATATGCATTCAGGATTTTCCAACAGAACACAGATCTTCTTTATTCCTGAGTTTCCTAGTTTATTCTCACTCAGATCCAGCTCTATCAGGTTTGAAGGGTTTGAATTAAACGCTGAAGTCAGAGCAGCACAACCTTCTGCTGTAATACTGTTATTATTCAGCCTGAAGAGAAGAAAAACAAAGACAGGAAATCATTCTTCAGTTTATTTCCATTTCCAAAGTTTATTTCCATTTTTTTAATGAACAGCAATGACAGTCTTAGGGTACGCTTACACCAATATGCTTACAACGACATGCTGAAAAGTTTTTCCTTTGAGTTTTCCGCGTACAGACGACACCATTATCAAAACGATCCTCTTTCCCACAGATCCGCGAAACCGACTGAAAACGCTGTATTCTGCTGCCAGTCCACTAGATGGCGATGAAAAACTATAGACTAAACACATAATGCGCATGTGCATGACGTCATCGTCTTCACAGATTGTCAGATTCGCGTTTTTGCTGTTTACATGGAGACCGTTTTCAAAAACTTGCACTTTGAAACCCGTTTTCAGGCACCCAAACGCAAAATATGGGGATCATTTTGACAATTGTCTGTGAGCGAAAAAAATCTAAAGGAAAAACTTCTCCATTTTAAGCATATCGTAGTCGTATAAGTGTTGCTTCTTCTTGTATTATTGTCATGTGTAAGTTATAAGTGGCATAAATGCAGCTTTATGCACAACTGCCAGCCTGCAGGGTGAGTAGACTCCAGAGACTGCAGTGGCTTCAAACACCTTTTTTTTTATAGCTGGCCTTTTAATACAATTAATTTGTTTTACAGAAACATTCCTTAATAAGCCTTTGTCTGACCAAGTTCTTCTGTGCTCACAAATTCAAAAATCTTTTGACAGTTTGACAATCTCTATTTCATTTTCGCCAAATTATAGTTTTCTTTATGCCTATTGTAAGACAATACATTATTTCATGCTTTTCATCTTCAGAAACATCTTTCTTCTTCTGCATATTGCATGAGGACTGCTTAATAATGTGGAACAACCTCTTTAAGAAATGTTACCATTTACCTAAGACGACGTGGCAAAATACTATAAAACTTTATAGTATTTTTAACTTTATAGTAACTTTATTTAAAAATCCACAGTAGTACCCTCAAGACTATAACCAACAAAGGTCCAAGCAGGCTCCAAGATGTCTGCTCTAGCACCGATATCTACTTTTCTTCTCCTGCCGACATTAGCCAGTCTAATGGACTTCAGAGACAATCCAGGTGCTGAGGTGCAGGAAGGAGAGATAGATAAAGCCCATAAAAAGCACTTCTCTCCATTTGATTCATAGAATTGCAACTTCACTATCAATGAACTGCTGATGTAACCCCTTCTGTCCTAAATGAACTGCACTTAACACTTCTGTCCTAATCGAGCTTTGCTGAGGCACTTCTGAAATGTCTTCCATGTGTTGTTGTCATGGTCTCAAACTCAGTTCCTGGAGGGCCACAGCCTTGCAAAGTTTATCTACAACCAGCTCCAACTGACATCTGCTTGGAAGCTTCTAGTAATGCTGAAGAGCTTGATTAGCTGGATCAGGTGTGTTTGATTAGGGTTGGAGTAAAACTGTGCAGGGCTGTGGCCCTCCAGGAACTGAGTTTGAGACCAGTAGAGACAGATCTACTTCTATATAAACAATATTCTTGTCATGAAAAATGAGACAGAAACATCAACTGTGAGCAATAAGAGCTCTGTATCAAATGATAAATTTAAATGTCAGTACATATTAGCTGATGACACTTAATATAATGTGGGATACTTCAATGCAAAGTATAAATTTGAAACGTGTAAAATACTCACATCAGTGTGTTGAGTTTACAGTGTTTATCCTTCAGTAGAGCAGCGATCTGATTCACTCGTGTGTCTCCTAGTTCACGTTCACTCAGATTCAGTTCTCTCAGGAGTAACGGGTTTTTACCCACAATTCTTCTCACATACTGACAAGCTTCATCTGCAGCAGGACTCAAAAACCTGCATAAGGGAAGATGAAACAGGTTTAAAATCAACTAAACTTAGTGTAATCAGTTTGTTTCATTCACCTTGAAATAACTTTAATATAATAACCTGCACAATTTGTTGTTGCATTAAAGTTAGTGAAATAATGTTTCTATGAATAATTCACCCGCATATAATTCATGTTATATTATTTGATCACGTCTCACCTCAGTGTTTTCAGTGAACACTTCTGATCCTGTAGTAAATCATCGAGCTCCTTCACTCCTGATTGTCCAGGATCATTTCCTGTGAGATCCAGCTCTATCAGGTGTGAAGGGTTTGATCTCAGAGCTGAAGCCAGAGCTTTATAACCTTCTTCACTGATACTGCAGTCTGAAAGTCTAGAGAAAAGACATTTATTACCACTCAAAAAAAAAAATACTCCAAAAATTGTTTACATGAAAACCGGTCAAATTCACTTTATTTATTGGATTTTCTTTTACAGTATTACAACAGTAATATTTTAAATTAGAAAATTAAAAATGTGATTAGTAAAATAAAATAATGGTTCATTGAACTCACCTGAGTCTCTCCAGTGTACAGTTGGTATTTTCTAATCCGTTCTGGAGTTTCGTCACTCCTGAATCCTGCAGATTATTGTTGCTGATGTCAAGCTCTTTCAGACTGGAGTTTGATCTCAGGACTGTAGCGAGAGCTGAACAGCTTTCCTCTATTAGACCACACTTACGCAGCCTAAAATGATGAACAGAAGAGGGAGAATTTACAAACACAAAGTACTTCACGGCAACATGTTTTTGTCAACAAATGTCTTTAAATCTACAATAACATATGAACACAATACTCACATCAGTGTGTTGAGTTTACAGTGTTTATCCTGCAGTAGAGCAGCGATCTGATTCACTCGTGTGTCTCCTAGTTCATGTTCACTCAGATTCAGCTCTCTCAGGAGTAACAGGTTTTTATTGCGAAGAATTTTAGTCAGATATTTACAGGCTTCATCTGCATCAGGACTCTGTAACAACCTGGACAAAGGAGAAGTACGCTGACATTACCTGCTACCAATGATGTGCAAGACTAGTCGACTAAACGGTACAGCTGCTACTAGTCGACACTGAAAACAACAGTCGATTACACAAAGAAAAAGAAAATACACAAGATTTTATCGTTCAAATTACTGTCGTTTTAATGTTTCTGTGACGAGCAGTGAAAACTGAGCTCGCGTCCCAGGAGCTCTGGAATGATAAAAGGAGTAACGACAGTGTAGGACGAGAGAGGACCAGGCCTGGGACATTTAAGTTGCATGTTGTTTATGTATGTGCAGCAGTCGGCCATGATGCACCTGACGTTTACTTTCATTTTATTTATTTTGTCAATAAAACTTACGTTTACAGTTCGCCGGTTCCCCCTTCTTCCCTGAGCCCTGAACTTTGTTACATTTATATTTAAAGGCATTTTAAATAACACATTATAATAAAACACTGGGGAAAATAATACCTTAAGCTGTACTCTTTTAATTTTACCTCAGATCTCCCATGTGTTTTCTACGTAAGTCGCGGCGAGCTCAGAAATGACCACTCGAAAGACAAGCAAGGCGCAGGAGAATTTTGAATTTAAAAAAAAAGTTTTATGGGGGAAAAAAAGTTTTATGAAAGCTGTGACACGTCAAACTGGCATAATTCCACTGGAGCCATGCGTATACATATTCAACACATGCACATAGGTGTGATAGCCAAAGCAATCAAATGCCCATCGCGTCATTCACTTCAACTCTGAAAAAAATATCTTATCTCTGAGACGACAGCAACAGACATGTTCACACTCAGTTCTGTTGAGGGAGACGGCTTCAAAAAGTCATAACGCGGGGCAAGCGTACTGCATATTTATGACCTTTTTAGCAGCATTAATTATGGGATTCGACTGTTTGATTTATTATTTCAAATGGATCATATGTACGCACAAGTCTTTACTTTAGACTAGTAGAGTCGGTTACAAAACTTCCATTTAAATGACTGTCAAATTAGTCGAAGCGCACATCCCTAACTAACCTGCTATAGTGATATATGCTCACAATGTTGTGAAAAAGACTTCAGTCATTTCAAAGCTTTTATAATTGTTTTTTGACAGTAAAATTCTCGTCCACCTAAAATGCTTTTAGGACTATTGAACGTTAATATTTTAATAGCACTCACCTCAGTGTTTTCAGTGAACACTTCTGATCCTGTAGTAAATCATCGAGCTCCTTCACTCCTGATTGTCCAGGATCATTTCCTCTGAGATCCAGCTCTATCAGGTGTGAAGGGTTTGATCTCAGAGCTGAAGCCAGAGCTTTATAACCTTCTTCTGTGATACTGCAGTCGGAAAGTCTACAGAAAATACATAAACACAAATTTTAATTAACATTGCACTGTAATATCAATAAATATGACTAAATCACACTACATCTTAACTGAATCAGATATGCTACAGTTTTATTCTGCTATTAATGTGCAAGATTAATTATTTAATGATTACCAGGAATCTGTTATTGTTACATTTGGGTGAGTTTGTTCAAAATTTTATCTTAAATTTAGGTTATTATAGTTAGCCTATACATTAGTTTTAATTAGTTTTCATTAATATTGCATTTACTTAGGATACAGATGACGCTGTAAAGTTATTATAAAGGCCTGCTCACACAAAGACAAATGTTCCTCAAAAAAAAAAAAAAAAAAAAGCCCAACCCCAAATTAAAATAACAAATTTTTAGGGGTGTAACAGTACACAGAAGTCACGGTTCGGTTAGTACCTCGGTTTTGGGGTCACGGTTCATACGAGTTTGGTACAATAGGAAAAATGGTCACACTTTAGTTTAGGATCCAGTTCTCACTATTCACTACAACTTTGCCTCAATAAACCCCTAATTACTGCTTATTAATAATTAGCTAGGTAGTTGTTAAGTTTAGATATGTGGGAGGATTAAGGGATGTAGAATATGGTTATGCAGAATAACGTATTAATATGTGCTTTATAAACAGGGGTGCACATAAGTTTTTCAGTCTGGTTCTCATGAGAGCACCTGGAGATTCGGTCTGGTGCTCACACTGCACATAGTGTGACCCATTAAATATAACTATAAAAAATAAAACAATTACTAATAGTATTATTGCACTTTTTTTAATAAAATAATAAACAAAATAATAAATAGTGTGATTATACTATTATATTTTAAAATAAGTTTGTATTAAGTAAAAATAATATTTTATACTAATATTTTGTATAGTATAATATTATACTAATATTTAAAGTTTTTCTTTTTTAAATGAATTTTCAACATTTTCAAACCTAAAACTCAGCAAGCTTTTATTTTGGCAGGTTGCCAGGAAGTAAGTATATGCACTGCCAGTTTTAGCCTTTTTTTAGAGTCTATGGTTTTAGCACTGCAGAGTGAAGTGTGTTATTAGCCATGTTTCCAATTAAACTTATGTGCAAAACTGCAATATCACATAAAACATTTGCGAATAGAGCAGCGTTTCCATCCAGTGAGTCTAAGAGAACAAAATTGTCACTTCCTGATAAACTGGCGCTAAATATTCACTAAGAAAAGCAGGAAAAGCTACTGTATATAATCATTTTCACATTTTTATGGAACTAAAGTAAAAGAAATAACTGTGGTCTCCATTTGTGATATCCATTTTATATATCCACAGATCCATTTTATATATATATATATATATATATATATATATATATATATATATATATTTTTTTTTTTTTTTCTCATATTGTGCCCTTCTTTTTGGGTCAACATTTCTGCTTGCACAACACTGTCCTTCTGCTGCTGATGTGGCTGTCATTTCTGAGATAAGATGCTTGTCAGTGTTTAAGACACTGTTTCACCTGTTGTCTAATTTATTATCTACTTAGGGTATGTTTACATGGCAACGATGTAAAACACCCTACTAAAAACAGACGACAAGAACAGACGACACTAAAAACAGACGACAAGGTTGCGTCAAAGCGATCCCCGTTCTCACGAATCTGTGAAAACAACTAAAAAGGCTGTATAATAATAATAATAATAATAATGGTGCATGGCACCATTATCATGATCCTGGCTCTCTCTCTCTCTTTTTCCTCCTTCTGGTTTTTCCCTTTCCCTCTTACACGCACTTACACTTACACTTACACACACACACACACACACACTTACACACACACACTTACACACACACACTTACACACACACACACACACTTACACACACACACACACACACACACACACACACACACACACACACACACACACACACACACCCTTCCGCCCACACCTGTCTACGCACACACCCATTACTACACGTGCTCATTCATTACGACACGCACTCATTCATGTTTCCCATCTTTCTATCATTAGTCTTTCTATTTCTAGTCCCCTTTTTCTCTTCTCTGTCGGATTATTGCTGACTGTCACGTATGTTATTGATCGCTATCTCTGTCTACAGGGGTCCTGACCCCAGTCTTGCCCTGTCCTGTCAAGTGTTTAACGTTGTGGCATCTACCTCCTGTTATTTTGTTCTCTCTTTGTGCTCAACCAATTATCCCTGCTGAGGAGAGTTGCTGCGGGTTCGTGGTCTCGCCAGTATTCCCCGCTTACACCAACCTGACCAGACGTTGCAGATCAGTGCTGTTTTCTATCTGAGATTTAAGTAGAGACCTGCTGTTATATTGTCTCTCGTATTTTTTCTGATGGACATGATATTAAGAAGAGACTTGGTTTCTGTCTGCCTATTCGGCCTGCCTTGTTTCTATTAAAAGAGAACTGTATCTGCTTTACGCCTTCGGGTCCTATTTATCTCCACATACCTGACAACCATTTTCACAAATTTGTGTTTTTGTTGTTTACATGGAGCATCGTTTTCAAAACCTAGCAATTTGTAACCAGTTGATAAAAGTTTGCATTTTTCAGGCCTTCAAAACACCATTGCTGTGTAAATGAACAGCCAAAATGCATACAAAGTTTCTTGGTTTCAGTTGAAAAGGTTGTCGTGTAAACAGCCCTTCAGTTCTTCTGTGTATTAATGCACCCTGTTTGGTTCAGTTCTTTGTCCAGTCTTGTCTTGTTTGAGTGGATGTGTTTCCCCTGTGATTCTCATCTTTATTCTGTGTGGATAATTGTATTAAAGACAGGCACGCTATGTACACAGCCACGCATAACAGCCTGTAAGTTCTGCATCAGTTAAGGCTTCCACATATTTTGAAGCTTAAATTAACAAATGAACTTGAAATATACCTTATCTCTTATTTGGAAGCACATTTTTTAAGGCTTTTTTTAGGCTGTGACAAAAGAGTATTTACATGTTTTCAAACAGTTCATCCTATTTAACCAATCCTATTCAGATTAACAAAAAATAAATAAAATAAAAACAGAGCCAATATCCAAACCCAGTTCCAGATTCTACCCCTGCTATTCAATGTCACTTAGCAAAAGAGTCAGTGAGCCACCAAGGCAGTGTGTTATATATAACGGCAACAGCTGTGGGCATTTTGACAAAGTGTGAATCTTATTGGTTGGTCAGTTTTCACTATAGTGCAATGGAAAAAATGACATCTCTCCATAAAAGAAAAAAAATTCACGTCAGTCTGAATAAACAGCAGTTTATGGTGAAATATACTCACTTGAGTATCTTCAGTTCACACACAGGCTTCTTCAGTCCCTCACAGATCTCTTTGACTCCAGAGTCCAGCAGACGGCTGTTGTTCAGGTTCAGCTCTTTCAGGATGGTTTTAGAGGAGAGAACAGTAGCTAGAACTGAACAGCTTTTCTCTGTCTGCTCACACTTATTCAGCCTGAACACAAAAACACCATAATTTATTATTCAGTACATATTTAACACACATCAGATCAACAGATCTCAGATAAATTAAAATGTATAAATCATGTTGACTCACTTGATTTTCTCCACTTTGCTATGAGAGTCCATCAAAAGAGCAGAGAGCTTCTCTACATCCAGATCTCCTAATTTATCTTCACTCAGATCCAGTTCTGTCAGTAATAATGGACTTTTACCCAGAACTTTAGTGAGACACTCACACGCTTCCTGTGCAGCAGCACTTTTCAAAAACCTACAGGAAGAAGAGAATTTTAGATGAGATAATTTGTTATAATTTTATAACTTTTGCTGCTCCCATCCTGCTTTTGAGTGGAGTTATAAATCAAATATAGAAAAAAAATATAGATCATTCCCAATTGTTTCATAGTGTAAGAAATTGTAGTCTGCCTCGACCCAGATTCCACTCCTAAATATATTTTAGAATGAGCTCATCCCCAAAATGGCTTAATTATCATAGAGATTAAGGCAATCAAGTTATATTGTTTCTTGACCATTTGGGTTGATCACATCCTGAGCAAATGGTAGTCAATTGTAGAATGGGACTGGGTGTGGGACACAGAGAACCTTCTCAGACAATGGGGTGTCTCAACTTCATTAACATACAGACCACAGCTGTCACAACAGGAGCAACTTATAATTTACATTAAGAGTTGTAAACTGTAACAGGATAAAAGGTTTAAGATTTGGATGTTCTGGGTTCATTCTGACGCCGGTGAACCCAAGGTGCTTTGTGTACCTTGCCACTGCTATGCTGTAATAAACTTCATTTTTGAGATCTTCGACGTCCACATCATTTTTTCTTACAATAGTTAGTGTATGAGTGTGATGTGCGAAAATCAATTCCAATTCAGTTTAGGAATCGGATAATTGTAAGAATTTAAATTCTTCTTATCAATTCCTTTCTGTGGATTTTAAAGTGATTTTAAACCATTCAAGATGACTGAAGTACTTTTGTAACTGAATTTGTAATGCATATCTTACATTTGATTTCAGTTTCTGTACATCTGAAAATCTTAAACATTTGTATCTTTTAGTTGTATTTATTTGTGTTATTGCTTATGTGTTTATTTGTTCTTATTTAATTGCTGAGTATTTATTGTATTTAATAATGCTTTAAATTAATATTAGTTAGAATAGCTGTTTTTGCTGTGGTATTTTTGTTAAAACCATAGGCAAAAGTTCCTTGTATAAGTTCTTTAGCTTTTAGATTTTTGTTCATGGTATTCAGCTGCAACGGAACATTTCGGTAAAAAGACTGTGAATGATATTGTAACAGTTATTCTGTTATGTGTGTTAAATTTATTTTTTTATGGACTTTTAATTTGCATTCTTCAGTTCCTGTTTTCCTTTGTTCAGTTTTCCCGCTTTCCGGTAACTAATATGATTTGCCATCATGTTCAAATGTGTCGTAGTTGATCACCTTATTATTTAAGTATTTAAGTTCCTGTGTTTTCAGTTCTAATTTGTCTGGTCACATTAACGTTAAGTTGTGTTTGCTCGCCTGCCTGCCTTTTAGATTGTTTACTCGTATGGATTATTAAAGCCTTTTTGAACCTGATCTTCATCATTCTGTTCTTCCTACAACCCAAATGTGATATTTTTAATTTTTTACCTTAGTGGAAACAAAACTAAGAATTGATAAAAATCGTAATCGATAAGCAGAATCAGAATGAGAATTTCTAAAAATTCAAATTACCAACTCTAGAGTGATGTTCCAGTTGGTTTTTGGTTGTTCCTAGAGTTTGGAATTTGTTTCTAAAGCATTCATTTTAAGTTTTAGCTTTATAACCATAAACTAACGCTTGCATAAGGCTGCAAATAGTTTTGTGTGTGTGTGTGTGTGTGTGTGTGTGTGTATGTGTGTTTGACAACCAAATAAGAACTTGTATTGAATGTTTTCTTCAATGAATAATTGTTTATAGATGTCAAATATTTTTTCAGTTTGTGTTGATGAAAGAGAACTTGATATTATTAAATGTAGTCATTTTTTTGGTGTGTGATAAATGAACTAGAAATTCTAAAATTGGAGATAAGCAGCAATCACGACAAAATTGTAATGTTTACTGGATATTATGTGATGTTTTAATGTTTATTACAATTGTGGAAATAAATTGCTTCATTTATTGACAAAATATGCAAGTTTTACTGTTAAAATAAAAATAAAATCTGCACCGTTTTCATCAACGCAGCAGAAGTGTAGTAACTGATAGTGTTAATGTTCTGTTTATACCAGAAGTTTATTGCTTATGAAAACAAATTCATGATCTTGCTAATTTTAATCCTCCATATTATGTGATGTGATTAATAAACAATGGATCGATACAAGACACGAAAATCAACTGATTATTGTTTTGTTGCAGCGTGGTTTCAGGTTATTTAAAAACTACAATTTTATTAAATATTTCAAGGTTTTATTCACCTGGTCTTTAATTTACATTGTTCATCCTTTATTAAATCACTGAGCTCCTTCACTCCTGATTGTCCAGGATCATTTCCTCTGAGATCCAGCTCTATCAGGTGTGAAGGGTTTGATCTCAGAGCTGAAGCCAGAGCTTTATAACCTTCTTCACTGATACTGCAGTCTGAAAGTCTACAGAAAAACAGAAGAAAAGAAAACAGTTGTTGTTATTCTTTTTGGAGACACAGATTATTGCATCACTAATGGGATTTATGAATGGCAAATTATTGCCATATAGAGTGTGCAAAAACATATGCCAATATGATGTTTTTATTTTAAAATTGGCAAAATCTCCCTTAGATATAAATACAATATATGCATTAACCAAAACCTTATTAAATTAAATAACTTTAATAACCTAATCTTATTAAATTAATAGTTCACCAAAAAATGAAATTCCATAATTTTGGGATTTTGTCCTCATGTTGTTTACACATTTATTTTCTTCACTAAACACAAAAAGAGATGTTTAAACAGAATTTTAGCCTCAGTCATAGTGTACATTTAAAAAGTAGTAAAACTTTTTTTTTTCAGTTCATCTAATTAAATAAACCTTAATAAATGTATATAAACATGCAGAAATGTAGATGAATGTTAATACACACTTCAGTTTCTCTAATCTGCATTGTGTATTTTCCAACAGAACACAGATCTTCTTTACTCCAGAGTTTCTGAGTTTATTCTTACTCAGATCCAGCTCTATCAGGTTTGAAGGGTTTGAATTAAACGCTGAAGTCAGAGCAGCACAACCTTCTGCTGTAATACTGTTATTATTCAGCCTGAAGAGAAAGAAAACAAAGACAGGAAACATTCTTCAGTTTATTTCTGCCACAATTCACAATACAGTAACAGAAGGATACATTTTTATGATAGATCAGCTAATCTCAATCCTCAAAAACTTTAAAGAGCAATGACAGTCTTTTATTAGACTTTAAAAATGTAATATGATTTTTCTTTTGTAAAGTATAAAACAATGTAAAATACTCACATCAGTGTGTTGAGTTTACAGTGTTTATCCTGCAGTAGAGCAGCGATCTGATTCACTCGTGTGTCTCCTAGTTTACGTCCGCTCAGATTCAGTTCTCTCAGGAGTAACGGGTTTTTACCCACAATTCCTCTCACAAACTGACAGGCTTCATCTGTCCCATGACCCAAAAACCTGCAGACAAGAAGATGAAGCAGAATTCAAATACATTCTTAAACTTGATCTAAGGAAAAGTAACATATGAATATGTGTGTGAAATGGGTAATTTTGTATTAGTGAAAATTATAAATAATGTGCATAAAAATAAATTGCCTGCATATAATTTTTTTTTTGTGTTATTTGATCACGTCTCACCTCAGTGTCTTGAGCTGATACTTCTGATCCTGTAGTAAATCACTGAGCTCCTTCACTCCTGATTGTCCAGGATCATTTCCTCTGAGATCCAGCTCTATCAGGTGTGAAGGGTTTGATCTCAGAGCTGAAGCCAGAGCTTTATAACCTTCTTCACTGATACTGCAGTCTGAAAGTCTAGAAGAAGACAAAAAGAGACAAATAAAACGGTCTTAAAATTGTAATAATTACTCCTTCAATAAAAGACCTGCAAACTCACAGAATGTGAAAAAGGTGACAGGTTTATGAATGTAATCACTGTGGGGGGGCTGGGATTTTTTTTGTGATTTAAACATGTAAATGGCACATTCTGGTGCACTCTAAGAAGAATAGAAATGTTAAGCCTTCGAACTTTTAGTGCACAGAAGAGCAAATAGGACATAAACTTCTTTTACAATTCTTATTAAAAGATGTCATAGCAGAAGAAAACAAAGCATTTCATTTGTAAAATGTTAAACATTTCATAGCAACTTATTACAAAGTAATTATATTGCAATCTAATGACTTCTTTGTACTTATATTTATATAAACTTATATTATATATTTATATTTAGCTATCCAAAACACAACTTATTTAATAATACATATTAAATACAAAGTTTATAATGGCTGTTATTGTTCAATAAATTATATTTAATATTTTAAAGCTGCAGTCTGTAAGGTTTTACCTCTTTGTCGCCATCTCTGTTTGAACCCTGAAATTGCAGTTATTGTGCGGAAGAATCTAATGTTTTGAGGTGTATGTGTGGGTTGTCTATCAACGCACCAGTTGTCAACGATGATTGTCGTTTTGTACTTTCTGGATCACAAACCAGCATCAAAATGACAAGTTTAATTGCATTCAGCTGCAGTAAGAAGAGGCTACAAACGATTCCACCACCTGCTGCATCCACACACGCGATATACCTCACTATCCGGACTCCTTTATTATGTATACATACGTAATGATGCAAAGACGAACATCAGAAGCTTGATTTTGGATCATTTTTAATCAAAAAAAGTTACGGACTGCAGCTTTAGGGTCCTATTTTTACAATCCAAGGCTGTGTTTACAAAAATCCGCTCGAGATCCAATTTTTTCGCATCCGATCTGAGCCACTTCCAAATACCACGTCTTAACAAGGATATCCGATTCCCCTTTGAATTCCCAGGCGAGGACGACCCGTTTATTTACAAAGATAGCTTTTTAATGTTGTATTATGAGGCAGACGTGCCTGTATGGCATGAGCGAGCGAGCTTTTCATATGTACTACTTTACACCCAAAGCGATTTTAACATTAACATAACTGTTGCAAATAAATACATTTTATGTAAAAAAAGTTATATATATAGTTATGCGTTATATATATATATGTGTGTGTGTGTGTGTGTGTGTGTGTGTGTGTGTGAGAGAGAGAGAGAGAGAAACCGCGAAAAGCTGTCTATGGAAAATAAGACGATATCTTATCTTGATTCTGATTGGTCAGAAGACTTGTGGCGCTGCATCCCAAGATGTTTTATTGGAAAGCAACTATGGTCTTACTCCGGTTTCTGAGCTTGCTATTTCACCCCGACACAATACGATAGGATTATACCATTAGGATATTTATAGTTCCCAGCACCCCAAAAGTTTTGTCAATAAGAGAAATTAATACAAGTGACATTTTTACTAATGTAAGTGACATTACTAACTAACAGAGGCTCTTCATGACATGCATATTAATAATTACAAGGCTGACTACTTGAGCCTTATTTACCTGCATTTATTACACGGCTTCTCTGGAATACTTCACTCTGACTGGTAAATTGTGACATTCCAAGGTTTGATTCACAGATAATTCTCAATTGTCTCAATTAATCTCAATTAGAGCTTGCTGCAGTTACATTTTTCACCACAAATTTAACATTGGAAAACTGTGAGGTGCTGTAGAGCTGGAGAGGGCTCAGAGACCAGCTGCCCCACTAAGTATCACAAATTATACATGTCTGCCGGAGCCATTATCTAAATTTTAATATATCCTGCTTACTTTACAACTTAAAATTGATGAGAAAGTCCAAAAAATTTTTTAATAATAATTGTTGCAGAATGTCAAACACATTTACAATTTATTATTGATTCAGTTTATATAGAGGTCTATGTTCCGAAATAATATTTTGGTGGGGCTCTGACCCACAGACGAACTGTAGCTGTATCCCACCACCGTGCTCTCTCGTTTATTTATAACCCAACTGCTATCATCTCGCACCCTAGTTATAGAGTGCCTTTACTGTAAAATAAAACCAGAGGACTTCCGTACTAATCGTAGGCCTGTGGTAATATTATTAAAAACTATTGTTTAGGTAAGATTAAGTTCATTACCCCTTACTTGGCATATAGAGTGTAATTTCGGACCTGTGTACAGGCCAGTTTTGGCTATCATACTAATTCATTTAGATTAATCAAATTCAAACCTGAGAATCTGCAGTGTACACTGTGAAGTTCCCAGTAGAGTGGAGATTTCTGTTACTCCAGAGTTTGCTAGTATATTTCCACTCAGATCCAGCTCTATCAGGTTTGAAGGGTTTGAATTAAACGCTGAAGTCAGAGCAGCACAACCTTCTGCTGTAATACTGATGCATTTAAACCTGTAGAAGAGAAAATAAAGTTTTCATAATGATAAAGATAAATAATATCAGTTTTCTTGCTGGACTTGGCCTTTAACACATTGACTAAAATACTTGCATCAGCTTTTTCAGTTGACACTGTTCATTCTCAAACAGAGTCGAGAAGATCTTCATTCCTGAGTCTCTCAGTTCAGTCCCACTCAGATTCAGCTCTGTCAGATTTGACGGGTTTGAATTTAAAGCTTCAGTCAGAACACGACAGTCTTCATCTGTGATATCTCTGTTATTCAGACTACATAAACAGACAAATATTTACTTGAGGATGATGACATTACAAAAGCATCCAATGATTATTAAGTCAGCACTGTCTGGTAAAAGATACATAAAACAAACCAAGCAGCAAGTTCACAAGTATTAAAAGCTGTTATAATGATCCAACTCACATCAGTGTGTTGAGTCTACAGTGTTTATCCTGCAGTAGAGCAGCGATCTGATTCACTCCTGTGTCTCCTAGTTCACTTTCACTCAGATTCAGTTCTCTCAGGAGTAACGGGTATTTACCCACAATTCCTCTCACATACTCACAGGCTTCATCTGCAGTAGGACTCAAAAACCTGCAGAAGGGAAGCAGGAATTAATTCAGTTCTGGACTAAACATGAGGGAAAAAAGCATCTGACTTTGATGAGAAACAGTGTGATGTGGTTTATCTTGAATTTACATCATCGGAGCTGAGTGATAAATCAATATCAATATTTATTGGAAATAATAAATCTATGATGTTGATAAACTTGATAAACCTTTAAGTAATTTTCAAAGTAATCTATACAATCAGATGTATGATGCTAAAAAGTCTGCATGTTCTGCTTGTCTCTGTGTGAAGTAGTGAAATTAGAAAAAATAAAAGGTAGCTTACTTTTTGTGGAGTTTGCTAGTGAATAAAGCAAACTATATTACAGCAAATTGTGCAATTAATTAGTTAATTTTGTTTAATCGGTTCCCAGCCCTAATATTTTTATTTATTTATTTATTTATTATTTCATCATGTCTCACCTCAGTGTTGTCAGTGAAAATGACTGATCCTGTAGTAGATGATCGAGCTCCTTCACTCCTGATTGTCCAGGATCATTTCCTCTGAGATCCAGCTCTATCAGGTGTGAAGGGTTTGATCTCAGAGCTGAAGCCAGAGCTTTATAACCTCCTTCTGTGATACTGCAGTCTGAGAGTCTACAGAAGAGAAGAGAAAACGTATTTCATCATCTGATAGAAACTTGTTTACTGGAGTAATTTAACTCTGGACAAAGAGTAAAGCCCCGTTCACACCGCCAGCGACACGCAGCGACAAAGCGACATGATCCCATTCATTTCAATGGAGCGCTGGCGACATCCGGCGACACGAGCGACAGTGACCGTTGGCGACAGAATGTGGGCGTGTCAAGCGACACGAGACGCGCGACAAAAGTTCAGAAATTTCAACTTTATGCAAATGAGAAGCGATTTTCGCGAGCGACAACCAATAGGAAAGAAGACTTTCAGTGGAGTTCAGCTCACGTCACCGTCTCGAGTGCAGGCAAGAAGAGTTCGAGGGCGATTTCACTGCTTTATATGATTTGACTGTATGGATATAATAAAATGATGCATGGGAAAGAAACTGTCGACATTCTCAGTGAGTTTAATTCACACATTTAGTTCGAGTGTTGTAATTTCATGATGCAAGTTTAGCACTGCTGCAGACAGTTCATTTTACAGTTTCCCCTGCATTATGTGGATTATAAGGGACAAGAAATGGATTATTTGTCAAATTCGAATGACGTTTTAGTAACTATTGACAGTATGAGTGAGTTTAATTTGTTGATTGATCGATCGTTAATGTAGTTAAATATTTAATGCACTGCACTGCTGTGGTTAATATAACAACACTCTCCCAACAGCATAATATTGATTTTAAATCTTTTAAGACCAATTCCTAGTCAAATTAGAATTATATCTCAGTTTTATATAACACTTGTGATGGTATATGCTCAGACGTGCAGTCTACCAATAACATTAGAGCGACAACACTAGGAACGCCCACAAGCGACTTCACTGTACATAGACTAGCGACATGCAGCGACAAAATCGCTGGCGGTGTGAACGGGGCTTAAAGAGAAATGTTATTATTAAAGCGGCACTATGTAAACTTTTGGCGCTTCAGGGGTTAATAAACAAAACTACATGCATCTGGCAGAAGAACATTGTAGCTGAAGCTACTTCTCTCTTTTTATGTCTATGGTGATTCATGCAGGTACAGTACTGTTCTACTCCGCAGTGGTTGTGACCCGACCGGTCTAAAATAGTCCAAATATAAACAGTTATTATAGTGAATCAGGATAAGACAAAAACATGGTTTGGAAAAAGGATTCATGATATACTCGCTCATTATATACATTTTGAACACAAAAAAGTTACATAGTGCAGCTTTAAAATAAAAAAATTGGTTCATTGAACTCACCTGAGTTTCTCCAGTATACAGTTTGTATTTTCTAATCCGTTCTGGAGTTTCTTCACTCCTGAATCCTGCAGATTATTGTTGCTGATGTCAAGCTCTTTCAGACTGGAGTTTGATCTCAGGACTGTAGCGAGAGCTGAACAGCTTTCCTCTGTTAGACCACACTTACGCAGCCTAAAATGATGAACAGAAGAGGGAGAATCTAAAAACACAAAGTACTTGATTCCAACATTAAATGATCACTGAGAATTACAGTGTTTTGGTCACCTGATTTCAATAACATACTTAACATCTGCAATAACATATGAACACAATACTCACATCAGTGTGTTGAGTTTACAGTGTTTATCCTGCAGTAGAGCAGCGATCTGATTCACTCGTGTGTCTCCTAGTTCATGTTCACTCAGATTCAGCTCTCTCAGGAGTAACGGGTTTTTATTGCGAAGAATTTTAGTCAGATATTTACAGGCTTCACCTGCAGCAGGACTTTGTAACAACCTGGACAAAGGAGAAGTATGCTGACATTACCTGCTATATAGTGATTTATGCTCACAATGTTGTGAAAGGGTTTCAGACATTTCAAAGCTTTCATAAATGTTTTTTTTGAAGGTTAATTTTTTTTGTAAAGATAGGACAGTATAGAATGGACAGGAAGTAAAGTGGGAGAGATGGGAGGATGGGATTGGGAAAGGTCCACCAGCCATGACTCCAACTTAGGACGCCCGAAGTGCAATGGCACTATAACAGATTAATTATTTTCCAGAATTCCAAAATTACACTTTATTATTTTAATAACACTCACCTCAGTGTCTTGAGTTGACAGTTTTGATCCTGTAGTAAATCACTGAGCTCCTTCACTCCTGATTGTCCAGGATCATTTCCTCTGAGATCCAGCTCTATCAGGTGTGAAGGGTTTGATCTCAGAGCTGAAGCCAGAGCTTTATAACCTTCTTCTGTGATACTGCAGTCTGAAAGTCTACAGAAAATAAAACTATAAATTAATTTCACATTATGGTTTAAGTTACTTCATTACAGCACAATACGCTGAATACAAAATATGAGAGATCACATTAGAGCTGAATACTTTATTAGATGCACAGATAAGCCACTTCTGACTTTATTAATGTGTGGATTGATTAATGAATTATAATTAATTATTGGTCAGAAAGACTCCAAAATTTGATCATAAATGTAGGAAGAAATTAATTGTAAAATTATGATTTTGTTTAAATTAGTTTTTTATTAGTTGGGTATCTAGAGAAACCGATAATATGCATTACTAATTATTCTATAGATGGATGAAATTTACACTCAATCTATTCATGCGTCTCAAGCAATCAGATTGTTATCTAAAGAGCTTTCATGTTCCATTTACAAAATGTGCCCTGGAAATGAATTCTTGTGCCTCATGGAAATTCAGTGAAGTTCACATTCCTAAAAGCAACAGAAATGTGCTGCATTTTATTTATCATCAGCTACCTTTAAAACCAAAACCTCAATAAGAAAGAGAGAGAGCGACATCAGCAATGGTAAGAGAATGATTGGGTGTCGAGCTTCAGGATGCAAAAGCAATCAAGTAGTTTGTTTTTTGTTGGACCCCACTGGCTTCCACAGTATTTTCCTCCCTACTATGGAACTCACCGGGGACCAGCAACTGTTTGGTTACCCACATTCTTCAAAATAACTTACTGTATAAGGTCAACAAAAGAAAGAACATTTTTGGCAAATTTAGAAAATGTTTGTCTAAAAACCTTTCTCGTTAAGGTTTGTATTTTGTGTGCACTGTATAGAACATAATGTCCTTTGTCAGTCCCATCTGTTTAAGTCACTGCTTGTGGTTGGTTTCATAGATGGTAAAGGATGTTTTATACTTGTGCTACAATTATGTGGCCTGTGCAACAAATCTTTCAACCTCTGTAGCACCAGTGCTATGTGCAAAAAAGTTAAAGCTGCAGTCCGCAGTTTTTCCTCTGTCACCATCTCTGTTCGAAATCTGCAATTGGAGTTATTTGCGGAATTATCAGCTTTACGTGGGTTGTGCCTCGGATGAATCCAATGTTTTGAGGAGAATGTGCGGCTGTCAGTCGCAGCGCCGGTGTGGATACTGTCATACATTTAATGCCCTTCCGATATTTATCCTTGTTTTCGCATGAGCCCGGTTGCAGTCTCTTTTTTTCTCCGAAGTCTTTCGCGTTTTACATCGGGTGATTCTCCTGGTGATTGTCGTTTGAACCTTTCTGGATCCGCCATCAAATTGATAAGTTTAATTATATCAAGTGCTGTGAGAAAAGGCTATAAATCTCCACCTCCAGCATCCTCACACTCATAGCCTACTAGCTGAGACTTCTTATGTGGACAGATGTGACGTAATGATGCAAAGACATGCTCGAATTTCAGTGTCATAACTAGACATCAGTGTAAAAATTATAAATGTATCTTTATATAGGCCTATAGTACTTAATTTAAATGTCTATTTAAATATCTGAAACCTCAAATAAACATTATGTGTTTGAAAACACTGAATAGTTGCGATATATGAAAAGCATGAGCGTGTCCGTCTCTGGCTCAGTGCCAGCCAACGCACGAAAGCACGTTTGAATTTATCAGTGACTCATTGAACATTTTGTGATCGTATGCATCAATGGGTTCAAATCAATCGCGTTTTGGGGGTGGAGGGGGCAAAGTTAGAGGGGCAATGCCTTCGTGGTGCCAGCCCTGCATGAGAGATGTTCTCAATCTCTATCATTTTTACTAAAACTTCAAACAAATAAACCAAAATCTAATAGACAAGATTTTCTCAGGCCACATCCCACATGTAAAATTAGATTAATTATTAAAAAATGTATTACAATGAATACATAATAATATTATAGTTAATAATTAATAATAGTTAATGATAGTTGATGACAATAACAGTTCAGTTTATTCCCCTAATATTGATATGGATGTTTACAGAGCAGAGGTCAACTTTCTATAATTCCAAAGTGAGAGATGGACATTATTATTTTGTGCTGTACTATTTCAAAAGGCAGCAATAAATAACACTTTAAAATCTAAAAGTGTTCATGACTGTGATTTTATAAATTGCTGTGAAATGAATGAATGCATAATAATCGTGATAATCGTGTAACCGTGATTATTCCTCAGACTATAATCGTACCAACAAAATCTATAATCGTTGCATCCCTAATGGTAATAGAGATTGGCATGATAATGGATATGGCAATGTTAATGTATTTGGTCTGGCAGAATAGATCTGCTATGCTGCTGCTGCTGCAGAGGAAGTATTGAGACTTGCTACTGCAAATACCTTCACAGACACTGCTGTGAGCACGTAAGACATGCTGCACTGTAACATACATGAATTAATCCCCCAACAAAGTAGGAGACAAGAGAAAATGGCAGAGCACTCTTCAACACAAACTGATCATTTACAGGTTGTGCACCCAATGCCTATAAAGCTGTTGTGCAACAGCTGAAAAGAAGACTGTTGCTATACATTATAAAGCAATGTTTTACCCTACACAATTGCACAGGGTAATGGAGAAACAGACAATATAAGTTCTATACATGTGCTGATGAGTAATAAAAAAAAGCGCTGTATTGCTCCCCTCAGAAAATGTGGATTTCTCTGACCTACATATGTGCAATTTAAGACTTTTGAAGGCCAAAAATGGATAAGAAATAGCTTTAAAACCATGTCAGAGGGCATTAGATTATTTGTCAATACCTGCTCTCTCCTCATCTTCATTTTTCTTTTTCTTTTGTCTCCTTACCCTGCCCTATTTCTTCCTCTCCTAAAGCTGAACTTTGACTGATAGTCTTTTCATTTTCATTTTCTAAGCATTCTCAGGTATAAATATGCAAGCATTAACGCACGTAGGTGATTTTAAATGAATATTTAATGTCGATATACAATGGTTAAATGATGTTAAAACAAATCCTGCTATTGATATCTTTGTAAGACTGCCGGCCCTATAGAACAGTGGAAAGGGAAAACAAATGTCCGGCGAATATCGAACCTAAAACTAACTTTACCGCACTCAACCACCGTGAGTGCATTTCACGCATTAGTAATCGCTGGCATTCAGCAGGGAGGGAAGAAGGACTTTGTCTGCATGGGTGAACCGATGATGCACTGAAATCAGACAGGAGAACCGTGACTGAGAACATAATGTAGGGAAGCGTGTTTGTGAAGGTGGGCCAGGGGATGATATTACGTTTTGATTTGATGCGGAAGGACTACTTCATAAGGAGCACCAGGCTGGCTGCAATTTGACGGTGCACGCAACATTTTTTTTTTAACAATAGTCTACCATTGCGCTATCATTGATATTCTTCTTCTTCTTTTTCTTTCGGCTGCTCCAATTAGGGGTCGCCACAGCGGATCATCCGTCTCCATACCACCCTGTCCTCTACATCTGCCTCTTTTACCCCAACTACCTGCATGTCTTCCCTCACCACATCCATGAACCTCCTCCTTGGTCTTCCTCTTTTCCTCCTTCCTGGTGGCTCCATCCTCAGCATTCTCCTACCAATATAATACATGTCCCTCCTCTGCACATGTCCAAACCATCTCAATCTCGCCTCCCTCACCTTGTCACCAAAACGTCCAACATGCGCTGTCCCTCTAATGAACTCATTTCTAATCTTGTCCATCCTTGTCACTCCCAACGAAAACCTTAACATCTTCAGCTCTGCTACCTCCAGCTCCGCCTCCTGCCTTTTACTCAATGCCACTGTCTCTAATCCATACAGCATCGCAGGTCTCACCACAGTCCTATAAACTTTTCCTTTCATTCTTGCAGATACTCTACTATCACAAATCACTCCTGTCACTCTTCTCCACCCACTCCACCCTGCCTGCACTCTTTTCTTCACTTCCCTAACACACTCTCCATTACTTTGCACTGTTGACCCCAGGTACCTGAACTCCTCCACCTTCTTCACCTCTTCTCCCTGTAACCGCACCACTCCACTGCCCTCCCTCTCATTTACGCACATGGACTCTGTCTTACTCCTACTGACTTTCATTCCCCTCCACTCCAGCACGTACCTCCACCTCTCCAGGCTCTTCTCAACCTGCTCACTACTCTCACCACAAATCACAATATCATCCGCAAACATCATAGTCCAGGGAGACTCGTCCGTCAACCTGTCCATCACCACTGCAAACAGGAAAGGGCTCAGGGCCGATCCTTGATGCAGTCCAACCTTCACCTTGAACCAGTCTGTCGATCGGTACCAGCACACTCCTTCTCCATTCCTCAGGCATCCTCTCACCTTCCAAAATCTTGTTAAACAATCTGGTTAAAAACTCCACTGCCATCTCTCCTAAACATCTCCATGCTTCTACCGGTATGTCATCTGGTCCAACCGACTTTCCACTCTTCATCCTCTTAATCGCTGCTCTCACTTCCTCCTTACTAATCCTATCCACTTCCTGCTTTACTAACACCACATCATCCAACCTTCTCTCTCTCTCATTTTCCTTGTTCATCAGCTGCTCAAAATACTCCCTCCATCTTCTCAACAAACTCTCCTCACTAGTCAACACATTCCCATCTCCATCCTTTATTGCTCTAACTTGCAACACATCCTTCCCAGCTCGATCTCTCTGCCTGGCCAATCGGTACAAATCCTTTTCTCCTTCCTTAGTGTTCAACCTCTCATACAGCTCCTCGTATGCCTTTTCCTTGGCTTTCGCCACATCCCTCTTTACCTGTTGGCGCATCTCCTTGTACTCCTGCCTACTTTTCTCATCACCCTGTCGATCCCACTTCTGTTTTGCTAACCTCTTTCCCCTTATGCTCCCCTGCGCTTCCTCATTCCACCACCACTTCTCCTTGTCTTCCTTTCTATTTCCAGATGTCACACCAAGTACCTTTCTAGCTGCCTCCCTCGTCACTCCTGCGGTAGTTTCCCAATCATCCAGCACCTCTTCACCACCACCGAGCCTCTGTCTGACCTCTTCCCTGAACCTCACACTACAGTCTTCCTCCTTCAGTTTCCACCATCTTATTCTTCTTTCAGTCCTTACTCTCCTCCTCTTCTTCTTCACCTCCAAAACCATCCTACAGACCACCATCCGATGCTGTCTAGCTACACTGTCCCCTGCCAACACCTTACAGTCTCCAATCTCCTTCAGGTTGCATCTCCTACATAGAACATAGTCCACCTGTGTGCACCTTCCTCCACTCTTATAGGTCACCCTATGATCCTCCTTCTTCTTAAAATACGTATTCACCACTGCCATTTCCATCCTTTTAGCAAAATCTGCCACCATCTGCCCTTCCACATTTCTCTCCTTTAGGCCATACCTACCCATAACCTTCTCATCACCTCTGCTCCCCTCACCTACATGTCCATTAAAGTCTGCCCCAATCACCAATCGTTCATTTCTAGGTACACCATCTACCACTTCATCTAATTCACTCCAGAATCTTTCCTTCTCCTCCATCTCACAGCCGACTTGTGGAGCATAGGCACTGATGACATTTATCATCATCCCTTCAACTTCCACCTTCACGATCATCACCCTATCAGAAACTCTCTTCACCTCCACTACACTCTTACTGTACTCTTCCTTCAGAATCACCCCTACACCATTTCTCTTTCCATTCACATCATTATAGAACAGTTTAAACCCACCTCCAATGTTTCTGGCCTTACTCCCTTTCCACTTGGTCTCCTGAACACACAACATATCTACCCTTCTCCTCTCCATCATATCAGCTAACTCTCTCCCTTTACCAGTCATAGTGCCAACATTTAAAGTACCAACCCGAACCTCCACTCTCCTACACTTCTCCTCTTCCTGTCGCCTCTGTAGACGTCGTCCTCCTCTCCTCCTCCTCCTTCGGCCAACAGTAGCCCAATTTCCACCGGTACCCTGATGGCTAACGATACCTGTGGCGGTCGTTGTTAACCCGGGCCTCGGCCGATCCGGTATGAAATTCTTATTCGTGACCCGCATATTTGATTTGGCACATGTTTTACGCTGGATGCCCTTCCTAACGCAACCCTCCCCATTTATCCGGGCTTGGGACCGGCACTAAGAGTGCACTGGCTTGTGCCTCCCTAATGGCTGGATTATCATTGATATTAATGAATCTATTTATTTATTGATCTATCTGAGGTGCTGGAACGCAGTTCCAGACCGTTCTGACCCACAATAACCCCTGTTCACAGAGATACAAACGATAGAACATTTGCTTCTGCATACACACAACTACAAAACACTCAGGTTATGCATAGTAAATACTCGCCAGACAATAAACATGATGCTAGTTTAACTGTATTGATTGTTCTTTTAGTGTGACTCAAACACAACGAGCATTTGAATAAAACACACACATTTTGCATTGCTAATGAAAACAAACCGCTAAATATGGTGAACGTCATTTAAAGTGTAATGCTTATATCACTTTAACTGTTTTCATATCCATGTTAACAGTATATGAAATAGTGATGGCAATTTAAAAACACTGCTTCATGAAGCTTCAAAACCTTTACGAATCTTTGGTTCTGAATCAATGGTTCGGCATGAGTATCAAACAGCCAGAGTGACATGATTTCAGAGGCTCTTGTAGAGATGCAAGGATGGGCTATTATTTCATGCACAACCGCATCACAAAACTCATCATCCGTCCGCCATCCATCCGTACCAACGTTTTTTGGGCACCCGCCCGCCAACTGCTGATTGTTTTAAGGTCTATGGGCGATGCAAGGTGCTGCTGACACGAGCCGCGAGGCTCAAAAGCTCTTGCCTGTTCTAGAAAGGATACTGATTTAATGAAGCAAAGATATTTAAAGGCTAAAGTCCCTTCTAGTATAGCCTATTGGTTATGTTGTATCCCCAGAATACCAGAAGTGAACTCCGTCTCCGATCGGCGCACAGGGCGCACAGTAAATAAATAGCCTAAATAAAACGCACATCGGCAAACCTGGCCTTACCTGACTAGGCTACTGTACAATTTTATCATTGTAATAAAAAACGCAATTTGGCACATTATTTCAACATGCTGCTATTTAGCCTACTACTAATTAATGCCTATTGCACTTCATTATTTTGCAAAAAGAAAGAACGCTCAAATAAAACAAGTAATTCACATTATAGGCTAATTAACTCTACGCACTGTCATGTAGACTCTAGCGGTAGACTCTAGCGAGTCTACCATCGACTTCAGCCGAGTTACCTAACTAGGAACTAACGAGTCTACCGTCCAATTCAGCCTAGTCTACCTAACTATGACTTCGCGAGTCTACCGCCGACTTCAGCCTAATCTTCTAACTCTAACTTTTCTGTTTGCTGCACAGCAATAATAAACGGACAGACTCCAGAAAATGCCTTCGAATATGCTTTAATCACAGCCGGGAGAGTTCTCAGACAAATTTCAGAGAGAATCCCACCAGCAAAAAGAATACTATAGTTTTTTTATAGAATAGGAGCATGGCGAAAATGACATGATACATTACATAATTTCCCTACAATTTGATTGGTTCTTCATAGGCAAAGCCTTCTGTTGCTAGGTAGAAGCAAACTCTGTTTTCTTGATTGCTTCACTTTGTTAATCACAAGTTTATAAACCAAGACATCTGTCTAGTTTCATTTCCCCTATTTGTTATTTTTGCACACAGAAACTCAAAGTCATGAGTTTTCGACCAAAGGGTTTGGAAACATTTAAGATTCAAAAGCATATGAATGTTGTTCCTGTAAGAAAAATAAATGTTAGTTATGATTAATTAAAAAAATCCATCACAGCACATACTTGAGTATCTTCAGCTCACAGACAGGATTCTTCAGTCCCTCACAGATCTCTTTGACTCCAGAGTCCAGCAGACGGCTGTTGTTCAGGTTCAGCTCTTTCAGGGTGGTTTTAGAGAGAACAGTAGCTAGAACTGAACAGCTTTTCTCTGTCTGCTCACAATTATTCAGCCTGAACACAAAAACAATGTTATTTATAATTCTGCACATATTCACCACACACCATACCAGCAGCTCTTCATATCTGCTGACATGTGACTGACAGTAATTTAAAATGAAAGAACAAAACATAAAAACAGAGAAGTTATAATACATAAAATCATGTATACTAACTTGATTTTCTCCACTTTACTATGAGAGTCCATCAAAAGAGCAGAGAGCTTCTCCCAATCCAGATCTCCTAATTTATCTTCACTCAGATCCAGTTCTGTCAGCAATAATGGACTTTTACCCAGAACTTTAGGGAGATAGTCACACGCTTCCTGTGCAGCAGCACTTTTCAAAAACCTACAGGAAGCAGAAGATAATTTAGATTAGATAATCTTGTTATAATGTTTATGGTATTCCCAACTCAGTCTTTCTTATGGGTCTAGTGTAGTATTAAAGTTATAGTTATAATAACTGCCTCCAGTTTCACTGATGAAATATCTAACATACACATCATCAAGAAAATCTGAAAACAATCATTTGCAAAAATTATAAATATAATAATTTATATATTTTTTTCTTTATTATTTTTATGTCACAAAACCAATGAAATTCAGTTGTGTAAGTGGTGCATTGCTTTGAACTGCAATTCTTTAAATTCCTCTTCGTCTTCATAATGCTGCACCGACTCGTTTATCCTCTCTACTTTTATATAGATATCATATCTATGTCTTATTTTTAAATATTTAAAGACAATTATGACCTGATGTGCTTTAATTTAAAAGAGTCATCCTGTAGTAAATCATCGAGCTCCTTCACTCCTGATTGTCCAGGATCATTTCCTCTGAGATCCAGCTCTATCAGGTGTGAAGGGTTTGATCTCAGAGCTGAAGCCAGAGCTTTATAACCTTCTTCTGTGATACTGCAGTCTGAGAGTCTAGAACAGAATAATCAGTTACTCCACAAATGTCCTGAACAATATTAATCCATACAAAAAGGATAGATAAATATGGAACAGGCCCAAAGACCTTTAATATATTAGTCATCAACTAACCTGAGTCTCTCCAGTTTACAATTCTCTTTCAATCCATCAGAGAGCAGCTTCACTCCTGAATCCTGCAGATTATTATTGCTCAGGTCAAGATCCTTCAGGTTGCTGTCTGAAGAAAGAACTGAAGCTAGAGCTGAACAGCTTTCCTCTGTTAGATCACACTTACTGAGCCTACAAATACAAAATGTTATCAAATGCATCATATTCCTGTGATTTCTGTGGTGTTGAATGTAGAATGGTGTTAAATTAACTCACTCAAGTATCTTCAGCTCACACACAGGATTCTTCAGTCCCTCACAGATCTCTTTGACTCCAGAGTCCAGCAGACGGCTGTTGTTCAGGTTAAGCTCTTTCAGGATGGTTTTAGAGGAGAGAACAGTAGCTAGAACTGAACAGCTTTTCTCTGTCTGCTCACAATTATTCAGCCTAAACACAGAAACACATACTTTATTATTCAGTACATATTCAACACACATCAGATTACCAGCTCTTCATATCTGCTCACAAAAGTGCCTGACAGTCTTTTATAATACAGAACAAACAGAATAAGATCACATTGACTCACTTTATTTTCTCCACTTTGCTATGAGAGTCCATCAAAAGAGAAGAGAGCTTCTCTCCATCCAGATCTCCTAATTTATCTTTACTCAGATCCAGCTCTGTCATTATTAATGGACTTTTACCCAGAACTTTAGTGAGATACACACATGCTTCCTGTGCAGCAGCACTTTTCAAAAACCTACAGGAAGTAGAAGAGAATGTTAGATTAGTTAATTTTACAATTGTGAACATGCTGTTGGACCACACACATATTTTTTTGTAACAAACAATTTAAAAGTTTTGTGCAGTACATGTATTCCCAATTGTTTGAAATGCTGTTAATACAATGCATTTATGCGTTGATCTTGCATATTATATATGATGTTTTATTGATTATTGACATTGCAGCATTGTTGGAGAGCCGTTAATTTTACAAAGTAAAGTTTCTAAATCACCTCATGGTCTTTAATGTACAGAGGTCATCCTTTAGTAAATCATCGAGCTCCTTCACTCCTGATTGTCCAGGATCATTTCCTCTGAGATCCAGCTCTATCAGGTGTGAAGGGTTTGATCTCAGAGCTGAAGCCAGAGCTTTATAACCTTCTTCTGTGATACTGCAGTCTGAAAGTCTATAAAAAAAAAAAAAAAGTTTGTTTATTCTTTGTTAGAACACAGATTATCAAACTAGCCCTAGGCTTTATAATAACATCTGATAAACCATTTAAATCAACATGATTTAATTTTCATTTACATAATAGCCTACTTTACAGTCAGTTACAGTATATAGTCAAATAAACAGTGATGAAATTTCAGCCTATATAGACTTAAGTTAATCTAATCAAATAGGATATTAACAAATGTATATTAACATACAAAAATGAAGATTTAAATATACACACTTAAATTTTTCCATTTTGCATTGTGTATTTTCCAACAGAACACAGATCTTCTTTATTCCAGAGTTTCCTACTTTATTCTCACTCAGATCCAGCTCTATCAGGTTTGAAGGGTTTGAAGTAAACGCTGAAGTCAGAGCAGCACAACCTTCTGCTGTAATACTGTTATTATTCAGCCTGAAGAGAAAGAAAACAAAGACAGGAAACATTCTTCAGTTTCTCTCAAAACCTCTTTTAAAGTTGCATTGCGCAAGTTTCGGAGTTTTTGCAGAACTATGCCCCCTCTGGCGACAAGCGAAACTGCAACACTGCAACTGAACGCGCATGACGTCACGCCCAGTCTCAAATTCCGACCCGAATCCCTCTTATTTATTTTACTGTACAGGATTATAGAGGCAATCGCAGTGATCAGAGAAGGGCTCATTCAGCCCATCAGGCAATTGTTTAAGCATGTATGGGTTAGAAAAATGTTTTTTTTAACATGAAATGTTGCGCAATGCACCTTTAATGAACAACAATGATAATTTTAATCGAAAACAAGGTACTGAAAATATGACAAAAAAAATTATGTGAAATATTTTACACATAAAAGCATAAAACAATAGGAAATACTCACATCAGTGTGTTGAGTTTACAGTGTTTATCCTGCAGTAGAGCAGCGATCTGATTCACTCGTGTGTCTCCTAGTTCACGTTCACTCAGATTCAGTTCTCTCAGGAGTAACGGGTTTTTATCCACAATTCCTCTCACATACTGACAGGCTTTGTCTGCAGCAGGACTCAGACACCTGTAGAAGGGAAGATGAAGCAGGAATTAACTAAATTCTCAACATTTATAATGTAATGGAAAGTAGAGAAAATACTGTTAAAAACCCATTTTTTAGTTTTGAAATCTATAAGTTCGGTACAACAACGACATACTGTTTTCTAAATCATAATATTTTTATAAAAATTTTTCCTGCTTATCATTTATTTTCATCATGTCTCACCTCAGTGTTTTCAAGGAACAGGAATGATCCTGTAGTAAATCATCGAGCTCCTTCACTCCTGATTGTCCAGGATCATTTCCTGTGAGATCCAGCTCTATCAGGTGTGAAGGGTTTGATCTCAGAGCTGAAGCCAGAGCTTTATAACCTTCTTCTGTGATACTGCAGTCTGAGAGTCTAGAGATAAAGACATAAACATGAATACAGTTATTACACAATATAAACACAAGTGTATTATAAATAGGGGTGTGAATCTTCATTGGTCTCATGATTCGAATCGATTATGATTATCATGTCAACGATTCGATTTGATTCAATATCACGATGCGCTGCATCCTCAATTTTCAATATTACTGCACATGGCTACATTTTTGGCAATGAATACAAGCAGTCAGATATATGAACTCCCTTTTTAGTTGATCTACTTAAAGTATACTTTCTGAATGTAGCAATCATCAAACAAAACTTAAGTCTGAACCAATGTTCCCTTTAATTTATTTTCATTTACTCTAATTAATTTATATAAGAGCAGTCTTAAATGAGTTAAATAAAAGTCTTCAATGAACATAAAGAGTTGTAAGAGTATGAGGCGCATGTGAGATTTGCGTCTTGTTCAGCAGCGGCAGATCTTAAAGTGACAGCAGCCACTAATGCTGTGTGTCATTAAAGTTAATCAAAGAACAAAGGTAATAGGGGTGTCGAAATTAATCGTTTCTACGATGCATCGCGATGCAGACGAGGATAATTTGGTATTGGTTCAGTAATAGACCATAACCGATTATAATGTACTGACGCTTTTCTGACATCATGTGTCGCGGTAGCATACAATGGCAGAGGGAGGTGAGAAATCAAAAATGCTCCAACTACTTTAAAAGCCTACATCTGGGCACATTTCGGCTTTAATGAACAACCTGGTAAGCACGACCTGCAGAAGACATGCGCTGTGTGCGCTCATATCACGCACAAATAGAATATGCAGGAGGTAATACCACTAACTTGATAAACACTTTAGCCGTTTTCACCCCGAGCTGTTAACGCATAGCAGAGCAGAGGATGAGCTCCAACGTCACCCGAATCCGCAGCCAAAAACAAATCATCCACCCGCCCCAATAATTTTCTCTGATTTAAGTATCCGCACCCGATGGTCAAATTACAATTATTCTGTGTTGTTACGCGTGATTATAAATGGATGATCATTACCTTCAACAGCGGACTCTGCGATGGTTGATGCGCACATCTTTAATGGTAACATAATACACTGATTAATGAGCGCTGCCTTTTTATTTTCTTTAAAACAAAATTTATTTGACAGATTTTTCTTTTCTTAAAGGTGCAGTGTGTAATTTTTAGTGGCATCTAGTGGTGAGGTTTGCGAATTGCAAACAGTTAATCACTCACTGCCTATCCTTCAAATTGCAAACTCTAAGGAGAAGCTATGGTGGCCGACGTAGGATCGGAAGATGTCGTCGTCTGAGTCAGCAGAGAGTAGCAAGTCAAGCAATGAGGTTTCTTTATATTATATTTTATATGAAATTATATTTACTTAATTATTCAGTAAAACCACATGTTATTTTTACTTGTTCATCATTGTGTTAGTCTTTTATTCACTGATTTTACCATAGCCTGTTTCCATGCTAGTTAGTATAAGATACGAGCTATGGATAAGAGCGTCAAAGCAGCAGGTAAGGGGAAATAGCTAACGTATATTTAGTGCTGAGTGATGATCCTGCGACACTGAACTCTATCTTATCGATATCGATCTGCGCTCAATTGCTCTTCCTTCATCCTCCAACTACCCGGATGTCTGTCACAGTAATTTGAAATTGAATTTGGTGATCTGAATCTGAAATGTGAGAACTGAATGTGAGGATATATACTGTAGAGAGTTGAAATTTCAGTGAGGATCAAATTGTATTGGACTTCAGTTCCAAACAAATAAATTCAATTTCAAATTATACAATTCAGATTCAGTTTTTCAATGCAATTATTCAAATTAAATAATACAATTTCAAATTATGTGATTCAAATTCAGTTTTCCAATGCAAATATTCAAGTTTAGCAATTCAAATTCAAATATAAATGATTCAAATTCAGTTTCTGGTGGCACATATTTCAGCCATAGACTGTAAAAAAATATGGACGTAGTATCCGTGACGTCACCCGTAGGTTTCTGAAGACCGTTTTTGAAGCCTAAAGTGGGCGGAGCCGGCCGTCGCCATCTTGGCCTCGCGTCACCTCGCGTCACTCCCGGATAACAGAAAATGGGCAAAGAGGCGGGGCGTGAGTGGAGCTGAGGAGCCTGGCCATCTGAAATCACGCCCACCTAGCTCGACGTCTGTTCCGTGAGAGCAGAACGAACGAGCCTTTATTGACGTTTTTAAATCTGAAAACTCCAAAAAGCAACAAAATTGTCAGACATCCATTAGTGCATGTTCACAGAGGGAAACAACTGAAATACAGTGCTGATTGTTCTCTCGAACGATACTCGACGACAACGACGGAATCCTAAGCCGTGGGCGAAGTAATGGGTGTATTCAATTGTATGAAATAATCCCGAAAAAAAGCACAAACACTGCAGAGATGGCAAGTTCAGCAGTTAAAATTTGCTGAGGTGAAGTGACGGCTAGTAACAGCAGACAAACGGCTAGCATTGACATCAGCGACAATTCACCTGTCACTCAAGTGGCCACGCCACACCCTTAATTATGCAGAACTTTAAATATTAATCAACTAAACGGATGAGTTATAAAAAAATTCACCCCCCTCACAGTTGTTATGAAGGGCAAAATGAGCTGTATAGACCAAAGCCACATAGAGAACCAGGCTGTAAACATGTTTTTTTCTGCTGTAAAGTTGTTAATTTTAACATGGTGGAGATACAGATTTGACTCACTTCTGCAGCCAGCCTCAAGCGACCAGTCAATGAATTGCAGTTTAACTCACTTCCGTGTTGGTTTCAAGAGAGAGACGGGGAGGTTGCCGTTTGATTTCAGCCCATACACATCATTCTTTTTCTATGGAACCTGTAAACCACATTCATCGGTTCTGACTCTACAGTATAGTGACACAAACTCTATGGCGGTTAACCAGAGCACTGCAATAATTTCCCCACACCTTGTGCGTCTGTTCTCTGTGCGCGTTTTATTTTTTCTTCTGTGCGCAGCCACAATTTATAGTGAAAGCCTGTTTCCCTCCAGGTTAAGTAAGTCTGTGGGAGCTTTAAAAAGTAACCTAAAGACCCCTTGTGGTGAAAATCAAGTTTTTAATGTTTATATTTCAGTGTGGTGTTTTTAATATGCTTTTGACACCACTGCTGAGTGTTCTCCCTTAATACTACAGTTTACCAAAAATGTGGTTTTTAAACCGCCCTCTTCTGAATCAGTTTCTCGATAAAACTTATATGGATTAATCAAACCAGTATTTCCACTTGCCATTGTGTCACATTTACTACAGTAAAGTTGACCAAGTGACTGATTTGCATATCCATTAATCCATGTACAGTAAATGAGGCAAGGGTGTAGAATTACATTCAAGCTTTTTTAAGGCATGAAGAAATTAATTTCACAAGAAAAACAACATTTTATTTTGATAAACAAATACCTTTGATAATGAAAGATGAGTTTTAAAGGATAAAACAATTTACTATAGGGGGACTTTAAAAACAGTTATGTGATTAATTTAACCCTTTTACCTGAGTCTCTCCAGCGTACAGTTTGTATTTTCTAATCCGTTCTGGAGTTTCTTCACTCCTGAATCCTGCAGATTATTGTTGCTGATGTCAAGCTCTTTCAGACTGGAGTTTGATCTCAGGACTGTAGCGAGAGCTGAACAGCTTTCCTCTGTTAGACCACACTTACGCAGCCTAAAATGATGAACAGAAGAGGGAGAATTTACAAACACATTTCCAGAGAAAATGAAATAAAATCCACAGTCTGTGATTTGTTACTTTTCTTTAACCTTTATTTAACTGACCTTTAAGTACACAGAAAAGATTTCCAGTGTTTTCACTGACCAACTTAATTGTGTTTTGAAATAAATAAAGAATGTGACGGCTGCATCACACGCTAAAAGAGTTGGGACTGAGGCATGTTTACCACTGTGTAACATCATCTTTTCTTTTAAATAAACTTTTTAACTGTTTGGGAATTACAGTTTTGCAAGTGAAATTTTTGCCTAATCTCGCTTGATACAAGACAAGCTACTAAACAGTTCATGGTTCTTGTTCTCCGATTCTCCTTCTCATGATGAGCCATACATTTTCAATAAGAGAGATTTGGGGCCGTATTCACAAAACATCTTAACCCTCTGGGGTCTGGGGTGTTTTTGGGGCCCTTGGGATGTTTTGACATGCCCTGACATTTGTGCTTTTTTCAGTTATTTATAAACACGATAATGGCAAAGGTGTAAATTCACTCTATATAGCACAAACAGGCCTACCATAATATGTGAACAAAATGTATGTAGATGTTTGTATTTTTAAGAGAATAATGTTTATGCGTGGTTATTGAAAAAAATTAAAATGAAAGTTGCTGAAATAAGACCACAAAACACATGGCAAGGCATGTTTATTTATATAGCACATTTCATACACAATGGCAATTCAAAGTGCTTTACATAGAAGAAATAAAAAATAATAAAAATAAATAAGAATAATTAAAACAATTTAGAAAAATAAAAAATAAAATACAGTACAGTACAGTCGGACGAACATTGGCACAGTGCTCATTCATTAAATGCACAGCTAAACAGATGTGTTTTGAGTCTGGATTTGAAATGGACTACTGTAGGAGCACATCTGATCTCCTCTGGAAGCTGGTTCCAGCTGCGGCTGGCATAATAGCTAAAAGCAGACTCGCCAGAGTGAACCCTTGGTATTTCTAGCTGATATGATCCTAGTGATCTGAGTGATCTGTTGGGTTTATATTCAGTGAGCATATCTGCAATGTATTGAGGTCCTAGGCCATTGAATGATTTATATACCAGTAATAATACTTTAAAATCAATCCTAAATCTAACTGGGAGCCAGTGTAAAGACCTGAGGACTGGTGTGATATGTTCATATTTTCTGGTTCTGCTCAGAATCCTGGCGGCAGCGTTCTGTATGAGCTGCAACTGTCTTATGGTCTTTTTGGGAAGGCCAGTGAGGAGTCCATTACAATAATCCACCCTGCTGGTGATGAAAGCATGAACAAGTTTCTCTAAGTCTTGTCTGGAAACAAAGCATCTAATTCTTGCAATATTTTTCAGATGATAGTATGCTGATTTAGTTATTGCTTTGACATGACTACTGAAACTAAGGTCTGACTCTAGTGTCACACCAAGATTCCTGACTTGATTTTTTGTTGTTTGACCCCTAGAGTGAAGGTATGCGTTCACCTTGAGAACTTCATCTTTGTTTCCAAAAGGCAATGACTTCAGTTTTGTCTTTGTTTAACTGAAGAAAGTTTTGACACATCCAACTGTTGACTTCATCAATGCATTGGCACAGGGAGTCAATGGGGCTGTAATCGTTAGGCGATAGGGCTAAGTAGAGCTGTGTGTCGTCTGCATAGCTGTGGTAAGCAATTTGGTTCTTTCTCATTATTTGGCTCATTGGGAGCATATACAGGTTGAACAGGAGTGGTGCAAGAATTGAGCCTTGAGGGACTCCGCATTTCATGGATGTCCACTCAGACTTATGGTCTCCTATACTCACATAATAACCTCTCCCATCTAAGTATGACCTGAACCATTTTAGGACTATCCCAGAAAGCCCCACCCAGTTTTCCAGCCTGTCAAGAAGTATGTTATGATCGACAGTGTCAAATGCAGCACTGAGGTCGAGTAGCACCAGCACTGATAATTTGCCTGAATCAGTATTTAAGCGAATATCGTTTATTATCTTTATGAGCGCTGTCTCTGTGCTGTGGTGCGGTCGGAAACCAGATTGAAAATGGTCAAAGTACCCATTCGAGCATAAGAATTTGTTCAGCTGATTGAAGACAACTTTTTCAATGATCTTGCCTATGAAAGGAAGATTTGAGATCGGCCTATAGTTGCTTAATATGGTCTTATCCAGATTGCTCTTTTTCAAGAGAGGCTTGGCAACTGCAGTTTTCAGGGAGTTTGGAAAACTCCCAGAGAGAAGTGAGGCATTTACCACTTCTAGAAGATCTGCTTCTAAACTGTTTAACACACTTTTGAAAAATGATGTGGGAAGTGTGTCAAGAGCGCAGGTTGATGTTTTAAAGGGCACCTATTATGCCCCTTAAATACATGCCGTTTTTTTGTGTGTCCCTTTAAATGCAAATGAGCTGCTGCTGCCGGCAAAGAGGGCGGAGCTTCAAGAGCTCACGCTCAGTGTCAGGACAATCTCATCTCTCACGGAATGATTTTATCAAAACAGAAACTCTCAGTAACGCTGTTCATTTCGACCCGGAGTCGGACATTAATGCCCAGAGAGTCAGAGAATATATGCTGTATGGAGATAGAACAGGTATAGTTTTGTTTAATTATGGTTATAACGTATTTGTCATCTGCTTTTATCCACTATTAATAGAATCCTGTTGTAGCGGACCACATCCGAAAATATGGAAGCGTTAGTTTTACTCCAGAAAATCACTGTAAGAGCTGAATGAACACAGTATAAGAAGTGCGCATTAAAGTCTTATCCATAAACTCACTCTCTCTCTGTTTCATTATCATCAAGAAACACAGCAAAGTACACAAAACACTTGTTACAGCTAACAGTAAACAAATATATACAGTACACACCTTTTTAGTAGGTGCTTAATAAACTGGTAAAATTTATATCCATAAAACGACTCGATGAACTGTCATAAAGTGCGCACTCTTACTTCCATTACTGCCGTGATCAGTACATTAGGCCTATCACTCCAGAGACTATAAGCTGGATCATGAACAGTTGGTACTGATCCATCCTCGAGTAACAACGGGAGTAAATGACGACTGTTATGTCCAAGACTGTTATGTGACTGTTATGAACAATTAATGATAATTGTTCACATTAAACCAAATAGATTTTTGGGTGAATTTAAGGTGATCTCAGCATGAGAGAGAAAAGGAACGGGGCAATGGGGGGTCAAGGGAAAGAGATGTAGATTAGGATGATGCCTAGTTGAGACTTGCGTCTCGAAGGGTGATACTAATTTCACAAGAGAGAGTTAAAATGTTAATTTCCAGAAAGGTCCTTTGTCTTCTCAGGGAGTGGTTGTTCCTCAAACAGACTGCCCGGCATTTTCTAATTTCTCAAGTCTTACAATAGGAATCCATTCTATGAGTGTCCATCTGTTTTCAATGAAGCTAACTTTGGCAGCTTGGTGTCATTTACACACTCATTAAACTTTGACGGGTGAGGTGCTGACAAAAGACAGTCATTACAAAACTGTAAAATGATGGCGCCATGCAGCCATGTGCTTTTTTTAAACAAATTTAATAGGGTTTAATGTTACATTATCAGCTCGGAAAGTACGCTAATTTGTCTAGAAAAAAATGTAAGAAAGTTACAATTCAGGAAAAAGGTGGATTGGCAGAAGTACTTGCTTTTTGGTGTGTTTGCATTGCAGGAACTAGGAATGATTTTAGTGATAGGAACTCCTTTTAAGGGGAACTAAATTAGCTCCTACTTCAGAGTAGGGTCTAAACCAGCACTATAGGTACTATAGTGACGTAAGTGTACACTGACTGGCTGAATACATGAGAAAAACCGACACTCAATATTTTTAAAAGACGTGTAAACACAGTTTACATATACTTATGGCAAGCTTACATCACGGAGTTCCACCTGGTGATATGCATGCTATATTACCCCAGGGGAATATTTATTCTCAGGGGACCGCCCTGGTGACTAGTTCCTATAACTACCCGGGTGCAAAAGCCCTTAAAGAAGGGTTTCAGACTAATTTTAGGTTAAGGGCCAGAAGGGCAGAATTACTTTTTTTTTTTTACCTTAGTGCGCTGACAATTACATTAATATTGACCATACAAACTACAATTTCTATCCGTCTGTATTTAGCGTCTGCCTGTGTTAACGTATACAAATTGTGGATGTTTTACACAAGCTGTTTTTTGCAGGTCCGGAATAGAGATCGGACAAAATAAAAATGAATTTAAAAAGTTTAGATCTATGGTCAGTGGAGCAGTGCATCTTTATTTTTATCATTGTTCAAATCATCCCGCTGGCCGGATTAGACAAATCTGTAGACCGTATTCAGCCCACGGCCGTATGCTTGACACCCCTGCCTTACAGTGTCTTGGTCACCTGATTTCTTTTAAGACACTTTAAATGTACTATAACAAGTGAACACAATACTCACTTCAGTGTGTTGAGTTTACAGTGTTTATCCTGCAGTAGAGCAGCGATCTGATTCACTCGTGCGTCTCTTAGTTCATGTCCACTCAGATTCAGCTCACTCAGGAATAACGGGTTTTTACCCAAAATGTCTCTCACATACTGACAGGCTTCATCTGCAGCAGGACTTTGTAATATCCTAGAAACAAAGACAGTACATTGATATTTCACAAATGTGCACGGCACAGATGTGGTAAAAGAATATTGATGCAAGTAAGTGCAGAAATATAGTTTGATGGTTTTATTCACTTTCAGATAAAATATTAATTTGTAGAAAACACTCACCTCAGTGTTTTCAGTGAACGGCAAACATTCTTTTGTACATTAATGAGGTGTTCCACTCCTGATTGTCCAGGATCATTTCCTGTGAGATCCAGCTCTATCAGGTGTGAAGGGTTTGATCTCAGAGCTGAAGCCAGAGCTTTATAACCTTCTTCTGTGATACTGCAGTCTGAAAGCCTAGAAAACATGAAAACGTAGAATGAACACTAGAACTAAAATGAACACTGCTGTAAATACAGTCAGTTTTGACTGTAAATAGTTGAGATAAGAAGGCATGTTGTGTAACAGTATATTGGATTAGTATTCAGTCTTAAGTGACATCAGCCTAATAAACCTGCTGCTATCATTTTAATCAAAGAACAAAAGACAAAGCCTTCCCTGCTCTTGACTTAACTTTTGTAACTTTAGTTGTAAGCAATCGCACCTGAAAAACATAAATCCGTGTTTGTTTCACTTATCTTTTCAATCTATTGTATTGTGCCACCGTTTGCTATTTATTTGTTCCTATTTTATTACTACAAAACAAAATAAAATAAAAAATTCTTAGATTATCCTCACTTCTGAAGGTGAGTGGACTCAATTATTTACAACTGATAAGCAAGTGTTGTGGTGTTGAAAGCTGATGGTGAAATGTACTCACTTGAGTATCTTCAGCTCACACACAGGATTCTTCAGTCCCTCACAGATCTCTTTGACTCCTGAGTCCAGCAGACGGCTGTTGTTCAGGTTCAGCTCTTTCAGGATGGTTTTAGAGGAGAGAACAGTAGCTAGAACTGAACAGATTTTCTCTGTCAGATCACAATTATTCAGCCTAAAAACACAGAAACACAATTTATTATTCAGTACATATTTAACACACATCAGATCAACAGCTCTTCATATCTACTCACACATGTGACTGACAGTCTTTTATAATCTATTAATAGAGAAGTTTTAATGTATTAATCACATTGACTCACTTGATTTTCTCCACTTTGCTATGAGAATCCATCAAAAGAGCAGAGAGCTTCTCTCCATCCAGATCTCCTAATTTATCTTCACTCAGATCCAGTTCTGTCAGCAATAATGGACTTTTACACAGAACTTTAGTGAGATAGTCACACGCTTCCTGTGCAGCAACACTTTTCAAAAACCTACAGGAAGTAGAATTACAAATCAGATAATATTCCAATTTTATGCCTTTTGTAGCTTCATCCTGAATGAGTCACTAAACAGAGTAGAATGATTTACTACAAGCATTTGTATCAATGAATTAAACCCAAATGAAATTTACAGCATGTAATAACCATAAAATATACATAAACATACAGAACGCAAACAAACAATATGCCATTTTCATGTATAAGCAAACACCAGTAAGAGAAAATAATTTATAATTTATTTTAATTTATTACTTCTTCACACATAAAACGGTATATCTATAACTACAGTAGCTGAACAAAATTAAAACATCTAAATCTAATACTAACAGAAAATGATAATGTGATATGATAATTTGTCCAAACACACAACACTGCCAGACAAATACACTGAATCATGATCAGAAATTATATGCTGAACACAAATATAACAAAACTACTTAATGAAAATAATAGCAGAAATTATATTGTCCCAGTGATTAGCCAATAAAATCTCGGCCACTGATATATTTTGCACCTCTAGTCCAGTGTAGTATTAATGTGTAGTGTTGTGTAATATCTGGTTAAAATCATAGTTAATAATTGTCTCCAGTTTATCACCTGATGGTCTTTAATGTACAGCGTTCATCCTGTAGTAAATCACTGAGCTCCTTCACTCCTGATTGTCCAGGATCATTTCCTCTGAGATCCAGCTCTATCAGGTGTGAAGGGTTTGATCTCAGAGCTGAAGCCAGAGCTTTATAACCTTCTTCTGTGATACTGCAGTCTGAGAGTCTAGAGAAATTAAAATATAAATTAATTCCACATTATGGTTTAAGTTACTTCATTATTGCACAATACTCTGAATACAAAATATGACAGATCACATTAGAGCTGAATACTTTATCAGATGCACAGATAAGCCACTTCTTCATTAATGTGTGGATTGATTAATGAAGACTTAAAATTTGATCATAAATGTAGGAAAAATGTAATTGTAAAGTAATGATTTTTTATTTATTTTTTGGGTTTTATTAGATGGGTATCTAGATAAACCGATAATATGCATTTTCTGCATGCAATTGAACAAATTATTCTACAGATGGTTGAAATTTACACTCAATTTATTCATGTGTCTCAAGCTATTATAAGCTAGAGTTTTCATGTTCCATTCACAAAATGTGCCCTGGAAATTAATTCTTGTGCCTCATGGAAATTCAGTTCACATCCCTAAAAGCAACAGAAATGTGCTGCATTTTATTTATCATCAACTACCTTTAAAACCAAAACCTCAATAAGAAAGAGAGAGAGCGACATCAGCAATGGTAAGAGAATGACTGGGTGTCGAGCTTCAGGATGCAAAAGCAATCAAGTAGTTTGTTTTTTGTTGGACCCCACTGACTTCCATAGTATTTTCCTCCCTACTATGGAACTCACCGGGGACCAGCAACTGTTTGGTTTCCCACATTCTTCAAAATAACTGTTTAAGGTCAACAAAAGAAAGAACATTTTGGGCAAATGAAGAAAATGTTTGTCTAAAAACCTTTCTTGTTAAGGTTTGTATTTTGTGTGCACTGTATAGAACATAATGTCCTTTGTCAGTCCCATCTGTTTAAGTCACTGCTTGTGGTTGGTTTCATAGACGGTAAAGGACGTTTTATACTTGTGCTACAATTGTGTGGCCTGTGCAATAAAACTTTCAACCTCTGTAGCACCAGTGCTATGTGCAAAAAAGTTAATATACAGCACTGAATTCTGACACTGAACACTGACTTCTAGTGTTTTATTTTTACGTTTTTCATTCAATTTCTTAATATTGTTAAATACACCTACAGTAGCTGAAAACATAAAGCACTGATTATTTCATTTGTATGTTATGTTGTGTATTTGTAATGTGTTTCTTTGATCGTATTCTTTTAAAACAGACAAAATGATGAAATAAATATTTTTATGTTCACCCACTTTGGCCTAAATGTCTGCCATTATTTTTTCTTTCATATTTTGTTGCCTTGGAAGGGTACGGTTTTAATATAAAGAAATAAGTTTGGCTGTAATGCTCAGTTCACTTGCAAAATAGTAAAATCAACATGAAAAAGAATTGTGAATTCTGAAAAACGTGTTATGATATTTTTGCCATATTGCCCACCCCTAAACATGCCCTTACATTTTTTTCCATAAATGGAGAGAAACAGATTGTAAATAATTTTAGTTTTAACAGTCAAATGAAAAAATTAAAAAAGTCAACAAATATCACCTTTCCTATTGTTGGGAAGTTCTTGTGTCTCTAAGCTGTACCCTCAAAGCAAGTTCCACACACTCTCTCAGCCTGTTTATTGCCCTGTTAGCCCCCAAGCTCCACCCACCTAATCTCAAGCCAATCAGGACTCTCTCACAGGCTTAATTAGCTGCACCTGTGCCCACAGCTTCTTTTTATGTTTAATGTGGCTGTACCATGCATTGGTCTAGGAGTTTTATTCCTTTCATTCTGTTTTCTCCTGTGTGTGCCTTTCTGTCATGACAACTCTCGGGAGATTAGTATGGCAATAGAGATTGGGATGGTAATGGATATGGCAGTATTAATGTATTTGGTCTTGGTGGAATAGATCTGCTACGCTGCTGCTGCAGCGCAAGTACAGAGACTTGCTATTGCAAATACCTTCACAGACATTGCTGTAAGTATGTAAAACATGCTGCTGCTGCACATGAACAAAACAAATCACATGAGCCAATATTTTATTCACAATAGTCCTCCCAGCAAAAGAGAGACTTTCCTCCCTTCCAGGGAGACCTTCCAGTGTGTTATCAGCGTTCAGTTCAAAAGCCAGCATCTCTGATGGTATGGGGGTGCATAAGTGCATACGGTATGGGCAGCTTGCATGTTTTGGAAGGAACTATGAATGCTGAAAGGTATAAGTTTTAGAGCAACTGCTCTAGGGGTGGAATGGTACATGTATTCGTATTGAACCGAAACAGTACGGGCGTCACGGTTCGGTGCATGAATATACACAGAGAATACACGGTATAAAAATTAATAAAACCCACATGCAAATTAATTAATGTAATGCGGAACTACTGTTAGATACACGGGTTCTTTAGGGACACCTAATCTGTAGCTCCGCCTTAGTTCTGAAGCTCTGTGGCTATAATGGCCCTGTCCCAAATGGCACACTTCATGTGCACTTTCGGTCTTGTGGACTTACAATGGCTGCCGCGTGCGCGTGTCCGTTAAATCCGTGAGACCGCAGTGTGTCCCATTTGTCACTTTTAGATCTCAGAAGGGTGCTCGCGAGCGCCCCCATGTGGTCGATTTGCGCCCTTGATACGCACTTTTGACGAGCCCGCACTAATGCGGGCTCCGCGGCAGACTTCTTCCCGACAGTCAAAGCGGCATTACGTCACGAAAGTGCGGACTCAGAGCAAGACCGCGAGTGCTTAGGGTTCCATTTGGGACAGGGCCATTGAACAGGTTGCGATGTCAAGATTGCAATGCTGGAATATGTTGTGTGTGTGTGTGTGTGTGTGTGTGTGTGTGTGTGTGTGTGAGAGAGAGAGAGAGAGAGAGAGGCACAGGCGTGATCGAACAGTGGAAACATACTCCGTAATTATTTTTATAGAGGACATCATTCAAACTGCAAAGTGTTTAATTATATTTGTGTACACTCGCAATAAAACACAACATTGTGCTTTTGTCAAACTGTAAACTCTTGTCAAACTGTAACCTAACTGTCACCCAACCAAAATTTCTCTCTCTCTCTCTCTCTCTCACACACACACACACACACACACACACAGTTTAAAAGCAAAAAATATTTATCCAACCCCATTTAAAAACAGTCTGTGGGTGCCAACATTCATCATATTGCATTGGTTTTCCTTTCTTGTCCTCAAACAGAGCACTAATCTGGTTATTGGTAGTATTATTTTATACAGAAATAAATTATTTATAAATCAGATGAGAATTAAAATTAAGGAAAACAAATATATTGATCTGAAATATAGAAAATTAATTTTAAATTCATTCAGGTACAATTACCAAACATATCTCAAGGCCTTTTTGTCTTTTTATTAATTTAATTAATAAACTAATTATATAAAACTATTGTCAATGCATTACAAATAAACTGGTTCTATGCCTTTACTTTATTAATAAAACTTATTTAAAAAATACAAGGCTTAAGAAATGTATTTTCCTTTGGTGGTACAGCCTGAGACAGCCTGTTGGTAATTGCCTTCTGCATTTTTGTTTTGCTTTTCCCTCCATTGTACCGAACTCGTACCGAACCGTTATGTCTGAACCAAGGTATGAACCGAACCATGACTTCTGTGTACCGTTCCACCCCTAATATGCTTCCCTCCAGATGACGTCTGTTTCAAGGAAGGCCTTGTGTATTTCAGCAGGACAAATCAAAACCACATACTGCAGCTATTACAACAGCATGGCTTCGTCGTAGAAGAGTCCGGGTGCTGAATTGGACTGATCTTTCACCTACAGAGAACATTTGGTGCATCATTAAACAAAAAATACGTCAAAGATGAACTCTTCAGCAGCTGGAAACCTATATAAGGCAAGAATGGGACCAAATTCCAACACCAAAACTCCAGACACTGGAGCCAGACAAACCTCGATGCCCAGACATCTTCAAACTGTTTTGAAAATAAGAGGAGATGCTACACCATGGTAAACATGCAAGACCTGTAGCAGGCATCAAACTTGAAATAAACTAATTTTGTGCATAAAATTGTAAGATTTCTGTTTAAACATTTGTTATGTTATCTATGTTCTATTGTGAATAAAATACTGGCTCATGTGATTTGAAAGTGTTTAGTTTTCATTTTATTCAAATTTAAAAAAACGTCTCAACTTTTCCGGAATTCGGCTTGTTAATACTCGCCAGACTATAAACATGATGCTAGTTTAACTGTATTGATTGTTCTTTTAGCGTGACTCAAACACAACGAGCATTTATTTCAGCCACACACATTTAGCATTGCTAATGAAAACATACTCTTGGAAATAAATGAATACGTAATGGCGTAAAACCGTTAAATATGGTGAATGCCATTTAAAGTGTGATGCTTATATCACTTTAACTGTTTTCATATCCAAGTTAACAGTATATGAAATAGGGATGGATTTCAAAACACTCCTTCATGAAGCTTCAAAACCTTTACGAATCTTTGGTTCTGAATCAATGGTTCGGAGTGCGTATCAAACTGCTAGAGTGACAAGATTTCAGTAAACGAGGCTTCATAACGTCATAACGGTTCACTTCAAAATTTCATTGGTTTATCGCTGGAGGGGATAATCTCGAGTCACTGTGAACCAATGAACAAGTGTCTGTGGGTTTGTGAGTTTTATACATTTGTAGACATTTAGACATTTAAGACATAATTAGACATTAGTATAATTTAAATGAATAATGGTAGTTAATAGTCTCTTATGGGCCTGTTTTACATTCATAGAACAAACAAAACAACCCCGTAGGGGTCAAACTGGTTTTTGGGGTCCTTGAGATGTTTTGACATGCCCTGACATTTGTTTTTTTTTCAGTTGCTTATTAACATATTAATATATTAATGGCAAAGGTGTCATTGCACTCTATTCAGCACAAACAGGGCTACCATAATATGTGAGCAGCATGTATGTACATGAATAATGTTTATGGATAAAACAATTGAAAAAACAACAAAAAAAAAGGTTTCTGAAATAAGGCCACAAAATACATAATAAATATGTGTCCACGCGACTTTTGACTAATGGATGTTGTCGCCTAGAGTTTTTGCATCAAAATGATCTGAAAATCACCCTGCCTACTCATTCACATAAAACAATACATTGATTTAAATTTTGTAAGACACTTTTTGTTTAGAAAGGCAACATGCATGGGGCATGAATGATCATGAATAATGCTGTAATTCACATCTGAGAAGACAATGACCTGCATAATGACCCTTTCAGTCAGGTATGTCACTAAGAAGGAACTATAAGGAAGAATATATATGTATATATATATATATATATATATATATATATATATATATATATATATATATATATATATATATATTTTGCTTTTAATTAATTTAGAATATAGTTAACAATATAATCCAAATATAAATATAAAAAAAAAGTCAAAAGCACATTTAGAGTACACAGTCATACATGGAAACAAATCCTGTTCAAATAGGCTATAATGGGCCATTCTACAGAATTTGTTTAAAGTTAGAGTTTGAAATATCTTTTAAAAAATGTGCCTTTTTCCACAAATTTTGAATGCGTGCAAATTGTATAATATCCGTGGTAAACATTTATAGTAACTTTTCCTCTCCCCAAATTTGTGAACCTGTGAACCAGAACCGTGCGAAATTCCTAAGTTTTGTTTCCAAAAATGGTTCTGGGCCAATGTGTGGGCGAAGTGCTGGAAGCTTATCCTTTAATAGCAACGTCTCACACTCACCTCATGAATATTAAAATAGTAATGAAAGCACTCACGCTACTCATATACGTTTTGAGAGAGAGAGAGAGAGAGAGAGAGAGAGAGAGAGAGAGAGAGACACCATCTCGATCTCGACACCCACGCGATCTTATTCCTAAATGACAAAAACTTCACACTGGAACATTCAAATCTGTTTGCGCTGTCGCTGAGAGAGCAGTTGTCAATATGAAACAGCTTTACTTCCACAATCTTTTCAACAACACAGTATCGGTATTTCGGTGTTACAAATATTCAAATGATCACAGAAGTACTGAAATACAAGTTTATAGTTCGAGAATAAACACTGATGTCTACAATAGCAACCAAAACAGAGTAAATCCTTTTGAAAGTCGCTTCAAATAACGAAAATTCGCTTCAGAATTTACTAAATGTATATAATGAGTGAGTACATCATGAATGCCTTTTTTCAAACAGTGTTTTTGTCTTTAAGCGTCAGACTACTTTACACCGACACCGCTGCGGAGTAGCACAATGCCTGAGTGACTCACCCACGTCATAAAAATATACATAGAGAAGTAGCTCCGGCTACAATGTTCTTCCGCAAGACGCAAGCAGTTCTGTTTATTTAACTGCTAGAGCACTGATTCATCCAGTAATGAAGTGAAGTCTTTATGAATCAATCATTAAAATCGAAATATTATGTTTCACCGGTCTGGATCTTACATGTGTTTAAGCATATTCTATCCCTTCTGAGAGGGTATTCTCCACTGCTGAAGATACAGTAAGCTATAGGAGAGGTCCCAAATTATCCTAGAGAATGCAGAAATATTTATTTTCCTTCAGAAAAATTAGTTATGTTGTTAATTTATTAATAATGTTGAATTTGTTGTCATTACCAGTCTGTTAAACTCATTTGACAAGTATAAGAAATAAACACAAAAAGGATTGTGCATTTTCCCCTTACTACAATTTTTTATTTTTTATTAGTTGTTTTAATAATTTGTATTGAATGGGAACCAAAACCGGAATCGTTTGCCGGAACCGGAATCGGATCCGGAACCGGAAAATGTCTTACGATTCCCAACCCTACAAATGATGATTTTCGGGGCACGCTTGAGGTTGTTCATGCAACTGAACATTATGTAATTTATGTCATTACATTTTATTGCATTTAAGCGAAACTATATTGAATGGTATATCAAACATTTTTGCTGTCGTTATTGATGAAGGCATACTGTTGATAAATACAGATATCGTTTTATCACCCAGGCATAAGTTGAAATGTACTCACTTGAGTATCTTAAGCTCACACACAGGATTCTTCAGTCCCTCACAGATCTCTTTGACTCCAGAGTTCAGCAGACGGCTGTTGTTCAGGTTCAGCTCTTTCAGGATGGTTTTAGAGAGAACAGTAGCTAGAACTGAACAGCTTTTCTCTGTCAGCTCACAATTATTCAGCCTAAAAACACAGAAACACCATTATTTATAATTATGCACATATTCAAAGCACATTACATCAAAAACTCTTCATATCTGCTCGCACGTGACTGACAGTAATTTAAAATGAAAGAACAAAACATAAAAACAGAGAAGTTATAATATATAAAATCATGTATACTTACTTGATTTTCTCCACTTTGCTATGAGAGTCCATCAAAAGAGCAGAGAGCTTCTCCCAATCCAGATCTCCTAATTTATCTTCACTCAGATCCAGTTCTGTCAGTAATAATGGACTTTTACCCAGAACTTTAGTGAGATAGTCACACGCTTCCTGTGCAGCAGCACTTTTCAGAAACCTACAGGAAGTAAAAGAGAATTTAGATTTGATAATCTTGTTAGATTTTTATGGTATTCACAACTCAATCTTTCAATAACTGCCTCCAGTTTCACTGAGAAAATATCTAATATACAAATCAGCAAGAAAATCTGAAAACAATTATTTGCAAAAATTATTAATAGAATAATTTATGTTTTTTCCTTCATTATTTTTATGTCACAAAACCAATGAAATTCAGTTGTGTAAGTGGTGGATTGCTTTGAATGTCAATTCTTTAAATTTCTATTTTCTTTATAATGCACATTTATCCTCTCTACTTTCATATAGATGATTTCATATCTGTCTTATTTTTAAATATTTGAAGACAATTATGACCTGGTGCACTTTAATTTAAAAGAGTCATCCTGTAGTAAATCATTGAGTTCCTTCACTCCTGATTGTCCAGGATCATTTCCTCTGAGATCCAGCTCTATCAGGTGTGAAGGGTTTGATCTCAGAGCTGAAGCCAGAGCTTTATAACCTTCTTCACTGATACTGCAGTCTGAGAGTCTAGAACAGAATAATCAGTTACTCCACAAATGTCCTGAACAATATTAATCCATACAAAAATGGATTGCTAAATATGGAAGCAAACAACAGGCCCAAAGACCTTTAATATATTCATATATTAGTAATAATATATTGGTCATCAACTAACCTGAGTCTCTCCAGTTTACAAATCTCTTTCAGTCCATCAGAGAGCAGCTTCACTCCTGAATCCTGCAGATTATTATTGCTCAGGTCAAGATCCTTCAGGTTGCTGTCTGAAGAAAGAACTGAAGCCAGATCTGAACAGCTTCCCTCTGTTAGATCACACTTACTGAGCCTACACATAATGCAAAATATTATCAAATGCATCATATTCCTGTGATTTCTGTGGTGTTGAATGTAGAATGGTGTTAAATTAACTCACTCAAGTATCTTCAGCTCACACACAGGATTCTTCAGTCCGTCACAGATCTCTTTGACTCCAGAGTCGAGCAGACGGCTGTTGTTCAGGTTCAGCTCTTTCAGGATGGTTTTAGAGGAGAGAACAGTAGCTAGAACTGAACAGCTTTTCTTTCTCAGCTTATTTAAACTCAGCCTAAACACAAAAACAGCATTATTTACTATTCAGCACATATTTAACACACATCAGATCAACAGCTCTTCATATCTGCTCACACATGTGACTGACAGTCTTTTATAATACAGAACAAACAGAAGTTATAATGTATTAATCACATTGACTCACTTGATTTTCTCCACCTTGCTATGAGAGTCCATCAAAAGAGCAGAGAGCTTCTCTCCATCCAGATCTCCTAATTTATCTCCACTCAGATCCAGTTCTGTCAGTAATAATGGACTTTTACCCAGAACTTTAGTGAGATACTCACACGCTTCCTGTGCAGCAGCACTTTTCAGAAACCTTCAGGAAGTAGAAGAGAATATTAGATTAGTTAATTTTACAATTGTGAACATGCTGTTGATCCACACACATATTTTTTTGGAACATAGTGATACTGTTTAAAGAAAAAAAGTTTTGTGCGGTACATGTATTACCAATTGATCTGAAATGCTGTTAATACAATGCATTTATGCGTTGATCTAACATATTATATATGATGTTTTATTGATTATTGATGTCACATTGCAGCATTGTTGGAAAGCCGTTCATTTTACTAAGTAAAGTTTTTAAATCACCTGATGGTCTTTAATGTACAGCGGTCATCCTTTAGTAAATCACTGAGCTCCTTCACTCCTGATTGTCCAGGATCATTTCCTCTGAGATCCAGCTCTATCAGGTGTGAAGGGTTTGATCTCAGAGCTGAAGCCAGAGCTTTATAACCTTCTTCTGTGATACTGCAGTCTGAAAGTCTATTTCATTTTAATTTTATTAAATGTTTATTCTTTGTTGGAACACAGATTATCATGTACTGAAATTGAAATTTCAGACTATATAGTCTTTTTTTAAGTTCATCTAATCAAATAGGATTAACAAATGTAAATTAATATCCAAAAATGTAGATTTAAATATACACACTTCAGTTTTTCCATTTTGCATTGTGTATTTTCCAACAGAACACAGATCTTCTTTATTCCAGAGTTTCCGAGTTTATTCTCACTCAGATCCAGCTCTATCAGGTTTGAAGGGTTTGAATTAAATGCTGAAGTCAGAGCAGCACAACCTTCTGCTGTAATACTGTTATTATTCAGCCTGAAGAGAAACAAAACAAAGACAGGAAACATTCTTCAGTTTCTCTCAGAACCTTTTTTAATGAACAACATTGATAATTTTAATCTAAAACAAGGTACTGAAAATATGACAAAAAAATCATATGAAATATTTTACACATAAAAGTATAAAACAGAAAATACTCACATCAGTGTGTTGAGTTTACAGTGTTTATCCTGCAGTAGAGCAGCGATCTGATTCACTCGTGTGTCTCCTAGTTCACGTCCACTCAGATTCAGTTCTCTCAGGAGTAACGGGTTTTTACCCACAATTCCTCTCACATACTGACAGGCTTCATCTGCAGCAGGACTCAGACACCTGCAGAAGGGAAGATGAAGCAGGAATTAATTAAATTCTCAACATTTATAATGTAATGGAAAGTACAGAAAATATTGTTAAAACCCATTTTTTTGTTTTGAAATCTATAACGTTGGTACAACAACGACATACTGTTTTATAAATCATAATATTTTTATAAATAATTTTCCTGCTTATCATTTATTTTCATCATGTCTCACCTCAGTGTTTTCAAGGACCAGGAATGATCCTGTAGTAAATCATCGAGCTCCTTCACTCCTGATTGTCCAGGATCATTTCCTGTGAGATCCAGCTCTATCAGGTGTGAAGGGTTTGATCTCAGAGCTGAAGCCAGAACTTTATAACCTTCTTCTGTGATACTGCAGTCTGAAAGCCTAGAACAGAATAATCAGTTACTCCACAAATGTCCTGAACAATATCAATCCATACAAAAACGGATAGCTAAATATGGAAGCAAACAACAGGCCTCAATTTTCAATATTACTGCACATGGCTACATTGTTGTCAATGAATACAAGCAGTCAGATATATGAACTCCCTTTATATTTTATCTGCTCCAAGAAAGTACACTTTCTGAATGTAGCAATCATCAAACATAACTTAAGTCTGAACCAATGTTCCCTTTAATTTAATTTATTTTAATTTACTCTAATTTTCAATTAGTGCTGACAAATTTAACGTGTGCAATTAATTTTTGTCCAGTTTAACACGTTAAAATATTAAACGCAATTAGCGCAGCATCTGTTTTTTTGTCATTCGTTACATTATATGATCACGCACTTATTCACACAAAAGATTTTAAAGAGCAACAAGACAACAGAGAATGCGCTGTCTGTGATCGTCCTGTCTGTGACACACACACGACGCACAGAAAGACGCACGACAGTATCAAGTTCTCTCTCAAGCTTGAACAAACAGTAACACACACATTTATGCCAAAATGTCAGTTTTGCAGAGTATCCTCATAAAAGCAGTCTTAAATTAGTTGAATAAAGTCTTAAATGAACATAAAGAGTTGTAAGAGAAACAGGTACGTGTGAGATCCACGTCTCGGTCAGCAGCGGCAGATCGTAAAGTGAAAGCAGCCACTAATGCTGTGTCATTAAAGTTAATCAAAGACCAAAGGTAACAGTGAAAATTACTCACTGCTCTTGATTAAAGAACTTTTGTAGCTTTAATAAGGCTTAATCTATATTTAATTTATAATTTATGCAGTGCAGATTGTAAGATAACCTTATTAAATTTCTGTATATTTCACAGGGCACAGGTAAATATGATATTTATTATGGGTTTTATAAGCCTAATAAATGTTTTAAAAAATTGATAGCTTTCAATACACTGTAATGTTGAATGTGTAATGTGTCCTGGGTCTGTGTTCATCAATGTCATCTTATGGGCATTTCCCACAATTCCCCATCTTGGTGCTAATCACACACTCACACCTGTTTCCCATCAGTGACTTTAATTACGGGTCCACAACTTTGTTGTCACGCTCCCGAATGTAACAGAATGGCTATAATTAATGTTTTAAATTGGGGGAGACATCATCAAGACATCAGTAGCAGTTTTAGTATCAGTAATACTGGCCTTTATACATAAACATATGCCATTAAACAAGTATTTAAAATATAGTGTATTTATGTTGCTTCTACATTAATTTGGAGATTAACTGTGAAATTATTACATTATAAATTATATTAAAAACATATAAAAATGTTTTTAATTGTGATTAATCGTGATTAATCATAGAAAAAATTTGTGATTAATCTAGTTAAATTTTTTTTATCGATTGACAGCACTATTTCTCTGAAACCCACTAAAAATTCTGAGGTATGTACCTGATGTATTTTGAGTTTGCACACTACTGCATGTGTAATTGTAAATTTCTCTAAGTTTTGTTACTTTGCTGTGCTCATCATACGTTATTCCCAGAAATCAAGCCACTCTTCTTTAAAACATGATGACGTTTTATTTCACATGTCTTTGCATTTTACGTTGCCTCTCATATTGAGCTACTTGGTCTGAAAACATGAAAGTATGCCTAAAGAGACTGATTCGGATGATCGGATCTCTGCCGCTCACACACAACCACATCATTCTTTTTCTATGGAACCTGTAAACCGCATTCATCGGTTCTAACTCTATAGCGACACAAACTCTATGGCGGTTAACCAGAGCACTGCAATAATTTCCCCACACCTTGTGTGTCTGTTCTCTGCGCGCCGTTTAATTTTTTCTTCTGTGCGAGGGAACATTGGTCTGAACACAGCAGACAACCACTACAAAACATTCCACCTTTTTGGAAAAAAACACAAACAAAAAAAAACAGTTTGATTGAACTATACTGAAAGTTAACAGAGTCAGAAACTAGCTCTGTGCTACAGGCCTATGTACACATATGCATTTAAAATAAGCAATGTCCACACACAGACAAATCATTTAAAGGGATACTCCACTTTTTTCGGAAATATGCTCATTTTACATCTCCCCCAGAGTTAAACAGTTGAGTTTTACCATTTTAGAATCCATTCAGCCGAACTCCGGGTCTGACGGTACCACTTTTAGCATAGCTTAGCATAGATCATTGATTCAGACGAGTCCAGTAGCATTTCTTTCAAAATGACCAAAGAGTTTCAATATTTTTCCTATTTAAAACTTGACTCTTCTGTAGTTAAACCGTGTACTAAGATCGACGGAAAATGAAAAGTTGCGATTTTCTAAGCCTATATGGCTAGGAACTACTCTCATTCCGGCGTAATAATCAAGGAACTGTGCGGCTGTACCATGAGTGCAGCAGGCGTAATGATATGACGCAGCGCCTGAAAATAGGTCTAATAGGTTAGACAAACTTAGTCCCGGTCACGTTGGAAGAAGTTACCGAGCTGGGGACTATTTTCAGGCGCAGCGTCATATCATTACGCCTGCTGCACCCATGGTACGGCCGCACAGTTGCTTGATTATTACGCTGGAATGAGAGTAGTTCCTAGCCATATAGGCTTAGAAAATCGCAACTTTTCATTTTCCGTCGATCTTAGTACACGGTTTAACTACAGAAAAGTCAAGTTTTAAATAGGAAAAATATTGAAACTCTTTGGTCATTTTGAAAGAAATGCTACTGGACTCATCAGAATCAATGATCTGTGCTAAGCTATGCTAAAAGTGGTACCGTCAGACCCGGAGTTCGGCTGAATGGATTCTAAAACGGTAAAACTCAACTGTTTAACTCTGGGGGAGTTGTAAAATGAGCTTATTTCCGAAAAAAAGTGGAGTATCCCTTTAAACCAATGGCCTACAGCAATTTATAGTGAAAGCCTGTTTCCCTCCAGGTTAAGTAAGTCTGTGGGAGCTTTAAAAAGTAACTTTTTAAGAAAATCAACTTTTTAATGTTTATATTTCAGTGTGGTGTTTTAATATGCTTTGACACCACTGCTGAGTGTTCTCCCTTAAAACTTGTGATAGAAATTTTACATTTAGATGTGTTCTTTTACTTTTAGATGTGTTCTTTTACTTTTAGATGTGTTCTTTTACTTTTAGATGTGTTTTTACTTTTAGAAGTGTACAACTTGTATTAACATCTTTCATTTTATTTGTACTCATAAGCATTTGAAGAAATATATTCATATAAGCTAAAGCACGTTATTAAAGATATGTAATCAAGTGTTTAGAAAAGCATAAGTTAAGACAAGCTTGCAGGGACAAAATGTTCTGAGTTATAGGAGACTAAGTAACAGAGAGACTATACGCACTCAAGTGACCTTTTGTACTTCAAGTGTCCTTTTGTGAGCTCCAAGTGTGAAAGTATGTGCGTAGCTCAAGATCAAAATAGAGGTATAAGCAAAATGTGTGAAAAGCTGCAGCTAAAAACAGGAACTTGTATGTAGGCATGATATTGTTCTGTCTAGATATAATTTATGCCAGACAAAGATTTTGAACAAGACATATTACCTTTTAAGGTAGCGATCCTTTGACACAGATGAAGCCTACCCAGGATGTATTAGGGGTATATAACCTCTGGAAGGGGACTAGCCCTTTGCCTTCTCATACCAGATGCGTTCTGTATGTGAATGTCAATTAGCTTGCAATAAATAAACCTTTTTGATACTTTGACTTTTCAAAGGTCTCGACTTGTCTTCTTCCTCCTCTCGAATAGAATTATTTCCACAACAAATGGCGACGAGGAAGGATCGCAAAACTGATGACCTCCGTGGACGAAGCAATTGACTGATCATCCCAAAGACAAGAAGTCTCTGGCTCCGATACCCCGACGCTAAACTGCAAGGGACGGGAGAATTGTAGACACCACGGCAGGCCTAGGTGGACGCGATCCCGAATAAAGAACCAAGCTGCAAAAAGCACGGTGAGAGAAAATTATTTACGTGGTAAATAAGAAAATTATTTGCGTATTGAATATTTTTCCTAAAAGGGTCAGGATTTTTGGAATAAGCCTGAAAGTAACTTCCAAAAGGATTTTGAGAATAAGCCTGAAAGTAACTTCTTAAGATGCCAGTGTTAATTGTTTTCCCAGAAGGGCCAGAATTTTGAGAATAAGCCTGAAAGTAAATCTTCTCAAAAGTCTAGACAAGTTTGCGTTTTTGGAATAAGCCTGAAAGTAACTTCCAAATATTTAACAAGGCACTTGTCTGGGAAAAAGACCTAGCATCGACGGATGTGGGCATTTTTGAAAGTCCTAGATTGACGGATTTAGGCAGGCGTGGTGGCCACGCTGGGGGAAAGAATTAACACAGTAAATATAGTACGTGGTGACCACGTGAAGAGAAAGATTTAAATACGCAAATATAAATACTATTAAGTAGAATCAATGGGAAGTGAAAGTTCTAAAGGTGAGGAGGAACGGGTTAATTTCTCTAAAAGCTCGTACAAAGCCATGGATAGAATAATGGGAACTTGGTATCATGCTTATGTGCCGTTTTTAATAAGAAAATATGGATTTAACGGGGGTTTAAGTGTGTCACAGTTGACTCAAACCAAAGTGAATTGGGTGACTCATATTGTTAAGAAAAAAGACAAAGAGAATTACAAGAAATGTGGTGAAATCATAGTAAAATGGTTAGAAGAGGCAACACGCAGGCAACAAAAACAAGTCTGTCGAGCCATCGCACCATTATACTCTGATAAAGAAAGACAGGATGCTTCAAAGAAAGCACTACAGAATCTTAAAGATGACTGTTGTGGCATTGCTGACTTTTCTTCTCCCTTTTTCGGTCAATACGTGAAAATGACGGTGGAGGACGGGGCGTATCCGGCTCGTCGCCCACCTGCTCTCAATCCTGCTCTAGACGGAGCTGCTGCAGGAGGAGTGCAAGCCAGTGCGCCAGCTGAACCGCCGCCCACATATGTTGCAACAGAGGAAAAGAGAGGTGACACATCGTCAACGCGCTCTGGGGCTCCATATCAAGCAGGAAGGCGGCCGAGATGCAACAAAGACCTAGAAGAATTGCTAACTGCAAACATGAAAGACTTAACTTTGCACTCACGAAGACATGCGACAAGAAAACGTAACCAAAATTTGACCAGGTTGACGGGCAGACGGCATCAAGCGCCGCGACCGAACCTGCGAAATCAACGCAAGAGCCAGCAGACTGATGATTCAGAAACAGAGATAAAGAGTGAAAGTGATGATGACGATGGAGATCTCCAAAATTTTCAGGCACCGATGCTCGAAGTAGCCGGACCAGATGGAGCAGTTCTGGTAATGCGGCCATGGACCCAAGGGGAACTGAAACAAGCTTCTGAACACCTGCCAAACATCGAAGCAGGTGGGGCAAAATTAGGTGCTGATTTAGTTGTTTTCTGCAAAGAATTCAGACCGACTCTTGGTGAGCTGTGGAGACTAATGGTTTTGAAATATGGACCAGTGCAAATGGCTAAACTGTCAGACGACTGGCCAGAAGATTCCCGTCCGATACACGTCGAATACGACCATCAGATGAACAATGACTACGCAAAGAAAGTCGATGATATAGTCAAAGCTTTAAAGAAAGTATTTCCACGTACGATGGACATCCACCAAGTTCGTCAATGTACTCAAGGAAAAGATGAAACTACTGAAGCATATTTCTTACGACTGAAAGAGTGCTTTGACCGCCATGGTGGTATAGAAAAAAGACAACCGCCAGCAGACCCGACTACGGGGGCTGTGGGATCTGATCCTTATGACGACTATTTAAGAACTTTGTTCATGGATGGACTGGACAGAGAAATTTCGAAAGAAATTGAAAAAAGCTGTGTTGGTTGGCAATTGGCTTCTACAGCAGAAATCAGACGACATGCGAGACATCACGAGGGAATCATCAAGAAGCAAAAGACAGTCAAAACCACCAAACAAGAAAAAGATCTTTCTCTGGCTCTGATAGTGCTGCACATGAACGAAAACAACAACCCCAAACCAAACCACTACCAACAAAACCAAAGAGGTGGTGGAGGAAGAGGCAGAGGACGTGGCCGTGGAAGAGGTCGACATTTTCCGCAAAATCAACAACGCCCAGATCGAGACACTTGTTTCATCTGCGGACAAAAAGGACATTGGCGAGACACTTGTCCACAAGCAGCCTACAGACCAGAACAAGCAGATTGAGAGGAGGGGGGTGCGAGCAACGGGTCTCCTGTCTCTTCATCAGATAAGTATAATTTTCCTTTCGTTTTTGACTCTGCTCTCTGCAATGAAGAAGTGCTTGCTAATGTTTTCTATAAGGCTCATAATTCTTTACCTTTGATAGAAGTGAATGTTCTTGACAAGACATTACTATTTTTGCTCGACACAGGAGCTAGTAACTCACTAATTAAAGAAACAGAATTGACAAAACCCATTCCACTTTCTGGAAAAACAACCTGTTCCAGAAGTGCAACGGGTCATGTGGTCACAGAACCATTCTCAACGCCGTTTGAGTGTTCAATTGATGAGAAAAAATTTGAGCATTGTTTTTTGATTACTCAGACGTGTCCAGTTAATCTGATGGGTAGAGATTTGCTCTGTAAGCTGGGTGTTTCTGTTCACTGTACTACTCAAGGGCTTTTTGCTGGCATGAGGATGTTGCATGTAGATACAGGGGAAACCCCTTTGTTTGTCTATGAATGGCAAGATGTGTACGGAGGTAATCAGGAGGCTATTAGGGAGGGCCTATTGACCAAGGTGGGGTATGCTTCACCTAGTGATCATAACAATAGGATGGTGTCAGATCTTATGAAATTCGAAGAAATCACTGAAAATGTTAAAACTAAACTGAAGGTCACTCTGTCCACAGGCAATGATGGTGTAACTCAGTGGGGAGGAAAATTTTTCTGTGCTTGGTGGACCTCAGGTACCGACACTTATGTTCCGATAGAAATTACAATGATAGATCCGCCACCGAAAACCCATAGTCTGTCTGAACTAATAACTCATATTAGTATACCTGAAGAAGAGGATGCTGAATTAGAAAGACAATTTAATCTGCATCATGAAGACACAACTATTACGCATAGCAGGATACAATGTGAGGGCAACAGGGCATGTATGTTAAGTTTACTTCAACGACAAGCTTTGGCTATTAAACCAATCATGTTGGTGGTGTCTGCGAATGGACAGGACTTGGAGGGTCCATCCATTACGATCAGCTAATTTAGGAGAATTAGTAGGATTAATTCCGTGTGCTATGTGGAAATTACTGAATGAAGCAAACTCTGAGAAAAGCAAATTAGTTGCTCCAAAGGGGGTAATGTGTCAGAACCCATCAGAACACAGTACTAGAAACTTTGATAATGTATGGGCAGTAAAACCACAATTAGGTGAAGTGTGTCTATGTAAGTTAGAGATCCAACAAGGGGCAACGATGACTGGTACATCCCACTGTAAAACTACGATAATCATGGGTAATAACAAATGTATAACATTGGAGGGTACATTTATTACGTGTCCCGGTAACGACGATGATCTCAGAGAAACGACGGCTGGAACAGTGTGGGTCTGCGGTCAAACCGCTTTCCACTCCCTTCCTAAGAGATGGATGGGGTGCTGTTATCCAGGACTTTTAGATACAGGAACGGAAGTTTATTTCAATAAAGAAAATGAAGACGATAAGCAAACTTATTTGAGACCAAAAAGAAGCTTAGCTGATGAGAAAATACCTCGGATGTTTCAAGGTACCAAACTTTGGGATCCTTGGACGAGTAGAATATCCATGACAGGATGGTCTTTCCTTATCGGGGGAGGCACTGCAGCTAGCTTACTAAAAATAAATGGCTTGGCTTGGCAAGTATTACGCTTAGCAAACGAGACTGAAGATGCGTTAGGACAACTAAATACTGAACTTAGAGGGATCAGAAAAGCTGTTATTCAACACAGACTTGTTTTAGACATGATTACGTCAGAACGCGGAGGCGTGTGCAAAATGCTAGGGACATCTTGTTGTTTTAATTTGCCTGACGTCTATCAAAATGTAACAGACATAATAGCGCACATGAAAATGGCTGTAGCCACCCCAGGAGACATGTCATCTTCGATCGGTGACTGGTTTTCAGGCCTAGAGGGGTGGATGAGATGGGTGATAAGTACAGTTATGCCAATAGCAGGTTTGATTTTGATTTTGCTTTTGATGATCCCATGTGTTATGAATTGTATTTCTACAATCACTGCTAGGGCAGTGAATACCACGATGGTTAGAATGACTGCAGGGGAATATGTAACAATGATACAAAGGGCCCCAGAGTATGAGGCTGGGGTTAGAGTGCCTGAAGGTGAGGCATACGAGAACGAGAGCGAACATGAGTTTGACTAAGAAATGAAGTAACCATGGGAAAAATTTACCTGTTGTAAATTACTATGATTATGGAGAAGTAAATGTCAAATTTTGTGTATGTTCTTTGAATGAACAAATGGGGGAATGTGATAGAAATTTTACATTTAGATGTGTTCTTTTACTTTTAGATGTGTTCTTTTACTTTTAGATGTGTTCTTTTACTTTTAGATGTGTTTTTACTTTTAGAAGTGTACAACTTGTATTAACATCTTTCACTTTATTTGTACTCATAAGCATTTGAAGAAATATATTCATATAAGCTAAAGCACGTTATTAAAGATATGTAATCAAGTGTTTAGAAAAGCATAAGTTAAGACAAGCTTGCAGGGACAAAATGTTCTGAGTTATAGGAGACTAAGTAACAGAGAGACTATACGCACTCAAGTGACCTTTTGTACTTCAAGTGTCCTTTTGTGAGCTCCAAGTGTGAAAGTATGTGCGTAGCTCAAGATCAAAATAGAGGTATAAGCAAAATGTGTGAAAAGCTGCAGCTAAAAACAGGAACTTGTATGTAGGCATGATATTGTTCTGTCTAGATATAATTTATGCCAGACAAAGATTTTGAACAAGACATATTACCTTTTAAGGTAGCGATCCTTTGACACAGATGAAGCCTACCCAGGATGTATTAGGGGTATATAACCTCTGGAAGGGGACTAGCCCTTTGCCTTCTCATACCAGATGCGTTCTGTATGTGAATGTCAATTAGCTTGCAAGAAATAAACCTTTTTGATACTTTGACTTTTCAAAGGTCTCGACTTGTCTTCTTCCTCCTCTCGAATAGAATTATTTCCACAACAAACTACAGTTTACCAAAAACAAAAACATGGTTTGAAACCGCCCTTGTTCTCTATGTCAGAAACATGCTGTAACCAATGCTGTCAGCATATGGGGGAGCTTTAGCATATCATTAACTATGCTGTGGGGCAGGAGGTTTCAAGAGAATCCAGTTTATCCCACTGTATTTTTCTGTTGATAAGAAACATCGGTAACATATATCGGATGAATTATGTATATTAAGATGTTATGATGAACTTCATGCCTTTCTCCACTGACTTTCTATGGTATTCAAAGCGTTTGTTATGATGCTGATTTTAAGAAGAAATCTGTCTGACTCTGATATGCGAATGGGAACATGGTTTGTGTAACATTAGCAACACATTATTAGCTGTTTGATAACGTATTCAAGCCAAAGCCTAATCATAGCAATTACTGTTATGTGACTGACATTGCAGAGAGCGATACATAAAACTCATTACCATTCTGATACATCAACTAGTAGATGACCCTATGTAATTCGGTCTTCCTGTTCTTATGAATAAGTTTCTGGATAAAACATATATGGATTAATTAAACCAGTATTTCCACTTGCCATTGTGTCACATTTACTACAGTAAAGTTGACCAAGTGAATCAGGTAGGTCTGAGCTTGTGTCACAGAGTGGAAGCGGGACTGATTTGCATATTCGGGGTGTAGAAATACATTAAAGCTATTTTAATTTCACAGGAAAAGAACAACAACATTTAAATATCTTTGATAATGAAAGATGAGTTTTAAAGGATAAAACAATTTACTATAGGGGGACTTTAAAAACAGTTATGTGATAAATTTAACCCTTTTACCTGAGTTTCTCCAGTGTGCAGTTTGTATTTTCTAATCCGGTCTGGAGTTTCTTCACTCCTGAATCCTGCAGATTATTGTTGCTGATGTCAAGCTCTTTCAGACTGGAGTTTGATCTCAGGACTGTAGCGAGAGCTGAACAGCTTTCCTCTGTTAGACCACACTTACGCAGCCTAAAATGATGAACAGAAGAGGGAGAAACATAATTAAATGTGTGCAATGCAGAGGAAACACCTGTTTCCCATCAGTGACTCTTTATAATTATGTTCACATTCTGTGTTATCCTTGTTTCCTTGCTCTACCTTGCATAGCCTGTGTTTTTGACCCTAGTTAGATTCCTTGTTTTATGATCGTTCGCTGCCTGCCTTGACCATTGCCTGTGTGTTTGGGTTACTCTTTCACCGTGCCCTTCCTGTTACTGTTTGCTGGTGATTGACTGTTCGACTACGCTCCTCTTGTTAATAAAGCCTGCAAGTGGGTCCATAACTTCGTTTTCACACTCCCGAACATAACAGAATGGCTATAATTAATGTTTTAAATTGGGGGAGATATCATCAAGACATCAGTAGCAGTTTTAGTATCAGTAATACTGGCCTTCAACCATAGAAATATGCCATTAAACAAGTATTTAAAATATAGTGTATTTATGTTGCTTCTAAATTAATTTGGAGATTAACAGTGAAATTATTACATTCTAAAATATATTGTTTAAATATCATTTAAATATCTTTGATAATGAAAGATGAGTTTTAAAGGATAAAACAATTTACTATAGGGGGACTTTAAAAACAGTTATGTGATTAATTTAACCCTTTTACCTGAGTTTCTCCAGTGTGCAGTTTGCATTTTCTAATCCGTTCTGGAGTTTCTTCACTCCTGAATCCTGCAGATTATTGTTGCTGATGTCAAGCTCTTTCAGACTGGAGTTTGATCTCAGGACTGTAGCGAGAGCTGAACAGCTTTCCTCTGTTAGACCACAATTAAGCAGGCTAAAATGAGGAACAGGAGAGAGAAACATAATTAAATGTGTGCATCAAATTTTGCATTAAATTCTTACATTTAATCAATGAAGTCAATTAGAATAATAAGACAAAATCGATGTTACCAAGCAAATGAAATCAGTATCAACAAAATTCATCTTTGCAATGCAGAGGAAACACAGAAGCTGCATCTGACGTGTCATTTAGATGCATTTACACAGACTGTTTAATGCAACTCAGTGGGACATTTAACCTGCAGTTACAAATGCATAAATCATATTTTGATGTTTTAAACATAAAATGCTGAATACTGATATGAAATTGTTAATAAAAACAATAAAGCTATAAAAAAAATTAAAAAGCTAGTAGGTGGCAGCAATTCACTGTTAATGAGTGAGTCATTGCAATTCAAACGATTCATCCATACTGGTGATTCATTCAGACATACAGCAGCATTTTTGCCCCCTTATCTTAAATTTTGGGAAAATCTAAATACATTTTAATAGACTAAATATAGATAGATATATATAAAACAGACTAATGGCACTCTAAATGCGCACTCGCACTGGTTTAACCTACTAGAATACATCACGTTTCTGTGCACTGTATGGGCCATATCATACCCCCGATGCAATGCAGTGCCAAGCGCGACGCAAGTGTTTTTTGCTAGTTTCTGCCCGATGCAGTTTTCATTTTCACGTCCAGCCCCACGTTGTTTAAATAGCAAATGCATTTACGCACATCTGTGCGCCCATGGGCTGCTGGTCTGTAAACGAGGTGTGTTCAGGCGCATTGTTGGCGCGTTGCTATTTTGAGGAACAGAAATAGACTGCGCCATTGACCAACTGAAACCTGCTCTAAAGTTTTTTTTGTTATTTAAAGAGTGCATTAGTAATGTGCGCCTTAAGGCGGGTCCACAACGCATGTACACTCTGCATATTAACACACAGGGACGCGCAGCAGAACACAAACTTGCCAAATATTAAAAATAAAAGGATTACAATGTAAAATATTAATATTGTGTACATAAAGATATGGTGAAATCTGGCTTGTCCCGTAGATGGTCGTGCTTTAACCTCGCGCACGAGCAGATCCGTTTGCTCTCTGGAGAAGCGTTCAGTCTTTCCGCTTGCAAATTCCACCATTTAAATAGCGAATCCGCCATGGCGAGAGCGCAACTGGCTTTTTAAAGGAAATGGGAAATTACATCCATTACTCATTAATCGAATAGGGACAATCCTTTTAGTCCATGCGCCGGGAGCGCCGACCATTTTTCCAGTCGTTAAACTAGCAAAAGTAGATTCGGACATGCCCTAAGTGCACTTGCGCCGTGTACCTTAGACAATGTGCTTAGATCGTTAAAATAGGGCCCTATGAGAGTGTTTTTGTGATATACTTGATAATGTCAAATTACACATTGTTAAAACAACAATTACAATATTATCATAGACGATATATGTCGCACACCCCTACTTGTCGCCACAATACCCATAAGCATATCTCCCAGCCCTACTCCGCGCCTCCCCTCAAGTGCTCTCCTCGCACACTTGAAAAGCCCTGTGGCCAGGTGCATGAAAATAGCTGTTAAGTTAAAACTGTGTCTTAAAAACTAGACTGGTCAACCAGCAATTAGCTACGGCTAATCAGTCTTAATTTTCAGAATTAGACCAATCTACCTTTTTATGTAATTGACTTAAAGAGATGATCAATGGCGGTCTTTAAAAAAAAAAATGAGATGACTAATTTGTAAGGCTAGTCTAAGATCTTTATGCAAGTGGCCACTGATCTATATGATTTCTTAGTTAATCTTAGATTAATCTACAATGTCAATATTTTAAAAATGTAATATCAAATAGTATATTGTTTTAAAGATGCTTTGTAAAGTATAAAACAATGTAAAATACTTACATCAGTGTGTTGAGTTTACAGTGTTTATCCTGCAGTAGAGCAGCGATCTGATTCACTCCTGTGTCTCCTAGTTCATGTCCACTCAGATTCAGCTCTCTCAGGAGTAACGGGTTTTTACCCACAATTCCTCTCACATACTGACAGGCTTCATCTGCATCATGAATCAAAAACCTTCAGAAGGAAAGATGAAGCAGGAATTAATTCAGTTTTTAACAAACCGTAGTAATTTTTTTAATCGATAGACTAATGTTAATCCTTATTTGACAACAACAAAAGATTATGCAGTTTACTGCATTTCTGAATTTACAGCCACTTTTCCACTTTTGTGCCAAACTGTTCTAAGAACAATAAGAAACCGTTCCAGCAATATTTCCACTTGATCCTGGTTTGGCACAGCACAATTACAAACTGTTCTCAGGCCAGAATTCTCAGCACGATTAGCTAACTGTAATGAACCATGCAGTTAGGATGTGGGTAGTGATGTCGGCACTCAGCGGATTATGATTATTCAGATAGCCTGTCAATCAAACTCCCTGTGAAGGGTGAATTGGACACTTGTCTGTCGCATGGCTACCAGTTTCTCTGTGGCTGGCAAGGCGCACTATTTGAGTGAAGTAAACACAAGTAAATAATCAAATTAAAATCCTCCATAAAGTGACCGCTATTTACATCTAATGCTAACTCATGTAAACTCTTGCATTACCAAGGAAATTACTTCTGCAGTTGTATTACATTCCAAAGAGCTCTGCTTTCAGCCCCACAATGGAATATGAAACCACATTCATACTAGCTGGGCCAGATCGGCACGGAATAGAATGGTTGAGATAGGAGAACGGTTTGGCTAGACGGTGGAAAAGAGGCATACATTTCTCTTAATTCACCTGTATGTCATTTATTTTGTACTATTTCATCACATCTCACCTCAGTGTCTTGAGTTGACAGTTCTGATCCTGTAGTAAATCATCGAGCTCCTTCACTCCTGATTGTCCAGGATCATTTCCTCTGAGATCCAGCTCTATCAGGTGTGAAGGGTTTGATCTCAGAGCTGAAGCCAGAGCTTTATAACCTTCTTCTGTGATACTGCAGTCTGAAAGTCTACAACAGGAATGGAAATATAACATTCAGCTTATTAACTAGTTATTATTAAAATTACCTGAACAATTTTAAGCCCTAAAGGAAATGGTTTGGGAATTATCATTTCTTTCTTGTATAAATTAGAGAACAGAAAAAATAGGATATAGAGGCAAACAAAAGGCCCTTCTAATATGTTAGAAATCATCTGACCTGAGTTTCTCCAGTTTACAGTTATTTTTCAGTCCATCAGAGAGCCGAGTCACTCCTGAATCCTGCAGATTGTTATTGCTCAGGTCAAGATCCTTCAGAATGCTGGAGTCTGAACTGAGAACTGAAGCCAGAGCTGAACAGCTTTCCTCTGTTAGATCACACTTACTGAGCCTAAATAAAATATTACAAAACATGATGAAGATACACAACTGTACCATTAACTGTAGGAACTAGAGAAGAGATCAGAAGACTACAACCTGAAAAGATTATTTGATCGTTGTGAATTTTACTTTCCAGCTATTAGTAATACTGCTGTTTAAAAGTATATATATATATTTTTTTTATCTCATATAGTTGGTGTTTGACCTGAATGAGCCATTTGTATTAAAATGAGTTGTCTAATCAGTGAGAAGTATTCAAACCTTATTTGAGACAGTTTAGAGTGACTGTTAAAAGTTCCATTTTGTAGGTCAGGGGTCGACAACCTTTTTGTCATGAATGCCATTTTTAATTTTCCTAGTTAATCACTGTGCGACAAACACATACTTGCTACGTACACATACACAACACACACTGCTGGAAGCATGTGAGTAATGCACATTTCTTAGAATTTATAAAAGGATTATAAGGTCAACAAGGACCACATTGGTGTGTGTGGAAGGCCTCCTCTTCTCCGAGAGTCATTCTGCTGTGACCTCTGCCGCTGTAGGTCTCTGTTTTGGAGACTGTGGTCAGGTTCACTCTTGAGAGAGCGCTCACAGAGATGAACGACATGCTTGCTGACACTGACATGTTCAGGTCAAGCTAACATTACTCCTCTCGTTCTAGAGAATATGTTGCTCCCTAGAGCAGGGGTTTTCAAACTTTTTGTGTGTGTGGACCACTATTTGTAATCAAGAATTTTCGCGGACCACCTCATAATACACATAATAAAATATGTCTACACACAGTCCTACCTGAATTAATCCGCACCTCTAAATAGGCTTACTAGCACTAAAACTATAACTGGTCGTCACATCAGTACAACAGGATTGTTAAAAGAAAGTTAACTGCACACAATGGCTGCCACATATTTTATTTATTTATTTACTCAAGCGCCCGAGGGCATAATCAAGTTCATTTGAACAACAGGCTTATTTCCATAGCAATGGAGTATGAAATCTATACAGTTATAAGAACACTTGGATAGAGTCAACATTTCAAAACCTTTGGCGATTTTAGGGGATTATTAATCTTCAGAGTTTTACAAGTCCTCAAAAAGTAGGCTTGAGTTTGTCCACTTAGCACATCCGCAAAACATTTCAGAAACGCGAGATCAAGAAACTAACTGAAATTAAAATAATAACAGGCCTTATTCATTCCATTTATAAACATTTTGTTTCATATAAACTGCCTATAAAGGCTATGCATGTGATGTGATAATAAGAACATATCTGCCTCTGCCCTTTTCTCTTCAGAGAACCTGTTGCTATCCACCGATCCATGTTGTGGTTCTAACGGCACTGAACTTTAGATTTTTATTTAAATTTATAATTTAATATAAATGTGTAGCTATTTTTTTCAAAACATTCTTTATTAGTTTGAACACAGGTGTTTTCACAGTGTGTGTAAACAAACAACCAGCCTATAAAGGTAAAAATCCACCCACTCCCCCATAAATCATAAACAGCATAGTTTAGCTCCAACCCTAATCAAACACACCTCAATATCTTCAGGATTACTAAAGCTATGTGAAGGATGGTGAGTTGGGTCGGAGCTAAACTCTGCAGGACAGCACCACCTACAATCCGTGAGCTTGTGATATGTGTCAGAACAGTGAAGGCCAGTAGTTGCATTTGCAACGTTTGCCTGTGTTAGTACATAGTTATAGTCATATAAAGATTTATATGCCCTCAGTTTCTTTTTACTATACACGCTCGGTTTTTCTTTTATGTAAGTGTAGATGTCAGGCCACTCCTGTCAGTTCGTCCATCCATTGAGTGAGCGTGTACAACTTACGAGTCTGCCAATTTCTCTATGTCATAAACTATAAGGCAAGGCTTCTAAAATTTGGGGTGTGATATTTAAATGACTGTTTTCAGCTGCCACATTTATCAATGTACGATCAGTCATAGGATGGGATTGGCAGCATACAGATGTCTCATGAATCACACGTGAACCCTGTGGCAAGATGATTTCTGTCCTCGGATCTGCACTCGTTTCTACGTTAGATTAATAAATGAGGCCCAAAGAGAAGCAGCAAAAAGGGAAGTAAAAAAAAAATATTTAAAAGCTAAAAAGGATATTAATGTGAAGTAGACAGTAAACTGACTGAAAAGAATCTTGCATCAGCTTGGTCTGGTATGACAACTATAGGAGGTATATAGTAAAGTATGATGTCAGGAATTCGGACATCAATTGCGTTTCCCAAAAGCAATGTTAGTCAACAATGTTTGTCGTTATCAGATAGTCAGTCAGTCAGTGTTTCCCGAAACAATCGATCCAACGAACATTCGCAAACAGCATCGCAAAGTTGTGTGGTTGGAACGACAGCTCTCAACCTGTGGTTAGGAGCAGAGTTTCTAGTTTGCATGACATGTGGACTTAATAAATCCGTATCTTGAGCAAAATAAGCAAGCTGACATTCAGTGCAACCTATGTCTTTAGAATACATACAAATGTAATTTACGTCTTTTAGTTTGTCGAGATTTAAAGCATCGTTTTTGAAGACTGCACATGTGCGAACGTGCTCTACTATGTAAGAACGAGCCAATGATTGAATCTGGAAATAAAGCAAAATAACTGAGAAAAATTAGAAATAGTCCTCAGATGCCATGTCTGTAATTTATAGCAAAACATCTTAATTCGATCTCAAACAGTTTCATTAAAATAATTTATTTCTCCACCACGTGCGTGACGTCATAAACCAACGTGGTTGAAATATTGTGCAAGGAAATTAAGCTCTATATTTTATGATACTTTAATATGTCTGTATACCTACGACTCATACCTAACCTATATAAAGGTTATAAAGGTATATGGGCTGTTATTATCCCAGTCCATAAAAGTAATAGTCCCAAGGCTTTAAATGAACTCAGGCCAGTTGGCCTCACTTCTCTTGTAATAAAATCTTCTTGAAAAGCTTGTGAAGACATTGTAAGGCAAACCAAGCAAGCTCTTGACTCTATACAGTTTGCTTATAGGGCACACAGAGGAGTTGAGGACAATCGCTCAATCTTTTATGCACTTAGAAGGGACTCATGCTAGTCTGTTGTTTATTGACACTTCTTCAGATTTTAATATCCAACCTCACATTTTAGACTGAGACTGAGAGAGCATTTTAAGTTGAGCCACAATTTGGTGGGTTGGAGTTTGGCTTTTTTGACAAACAAAACACAGACGGTGAAAGTACTGTAAATGGCATTTTATCAGATTTATTATATTCATCCTCTGGCTCACCGCAGTGCTGTTTTCTATCACCCTTACTTTCTATTCAATACACTTATACGTATGTGCCAAAGTAAGTACACAAATAGGACTATATTGAAATTTGCAGATGATACTGTAATTGTCTGAGTAAAAGAGTCTGTTACACAAAAGTCTGGACATGGTCCTATTATTGAGAAGTTTGTCACCTGATGTTTTAGTCTTTTAAACATAACTAAAACAAAGGACATAATTATAGATTTTAGAACTCATGCTTCATGTTACGACACTATGACCATTAAAGACCAGGTAGTGGATTGTGTAGAAGGCTACAAATATTTTGGGACCGTCACTGATTCTAAATTGAATTTCGAAAAGAACTGTGAAACTGCATGTAAAAAGCAACATCAGCGTCTGCTTTGCCTCAGAATGATGTCCAGATTTCACATTGATAAATCTATGGCTTTTATTGAATCAGTCTTGTCATTCTCTCTTGTGTCATGGTTTGGTAATTTATCTTTGAAGGACAAATATTCTTTGAACAAATTTGTCACGTGGACTAATAAGATTATAGGTGAACCACAACTTAACCTAGCAGGTCTAACCAGCTGCAGCATAAGGCGGGTTATGTTTTTAGAGGTTGTTTCCACCCTTTATATGATTTTCAGCTCCTACTCTCTGGTTGTCAGTTTGTGGCCCCTAGGTGGATAACCAGACAATATAGGAATACTTTTGTATCTGCAGCAATAGAATTATTAAATAAAAATAGCCGAAAATGACATTCGTTGCTATGCATGGCACTTTATGCTATTTAGGGTGTGGGTGAGTGTGTGTGTAGAGGAACATTGTCATGACCTTTTTCTTAAGAGTTTTTATACTTTTGGACATTATTACAATGATTTATGTTTTACGGATTTTTTTTAACAGATTAGTCACCTCAGATATTACCTCTGCTATATCAGCTCATTCTTAATAATATAAAAAAATTACCACAATTAATTAACAATATTTCCCTTTGTTTTAATTGTTACATCACACAACTTACCAAAGTGTCTCCAATTTACACTTTACACTCTCCAGTCTAGTGCAGAGCAGCTTCACTCCTGAATCCTGCAGATTATTATTGTTCATGTGCAACTCTTTCAGATTGGAATCTGATCCAAGAATTGCAGCCAGAGCCGAACAGCTTTTGTATGTCAAGTTACAGTCATTTAGTCTACAAAAGAATTACAGATTACAGAGTTTTCTACATAATGCTTATATACTAAAATTATAATAAATAGTCAAATTAGACTTTATTTCCACTGTATTCATTAGAGGAAAAATTGAAATAAAAAAAAATTACTGATATATATTAACTATATAGATGGTATACATTCATAGGTGGTATACAATTAAGAATTAATGAGGATAAAAACAAAAAGTAATAGACTTACAGAGCTCTTTTGGAGGTTTTGATGACCGCTGATAGTCTAATTAGACACTCATCTGATTTCTTAAATTTCTCAAGCTCAAAGTCTTCCCGCTCCTCCTCTGATGTCAACAACACAAAGACCAGAGCAGACCACTGGGCAGGTGAAAGGTCAGCAGATGAGAGACTTCCTTCTCTAAGTTGTGTTTGAATGTCTTTAACCAGAGTTATGTCATTCAGTTCATTCAGACAGTAGAACAGATTGATGGACCTTTCTGGAGATAAATTTTCTCCTAACTTTTGCTTGATGTACTGAACTATGTCCTTGTTGATCTGGTCATTTCTGTCTTGCTGTGTCAATAAACCTCGTAAAAGTGGATAATTAGACTGAAGTGATAGACCAAGAAGGAATCGAAGGAAAAGATCCAGATGTCCAATGTCACTTGCGAGCGCCTTGTCCACTGCAGTTTTCAGAAAATCAATCATGGCTTCATTTTTGTTTTCCTGCTCTGTAGACTCATGAACAAACACACTTTTCTTGCTGATGTCTAGAAAAAGATGTGCATAAAGGGCTGCAATAAACTCTTGAATGCTCATGTGAACAAAGCAGTACATGGTACCAATAATGATTCCAGTTTCCTCTTTAAAGATCTGTGTACACATGCCTGAATACACTGATGCATTATCTGCATCAATACCACAGTCCTTCAGGTCTGTGTCATAGAAGATCAGGTTGTTTTTTTCCAGCTGATGAAATGCCAGTTTCCCCAGTGAAAGGATGGCATCTTTATCCCAGGAAACATCTGATCTGTATTTTCCATCATACTTTTGTTTGCTCTGCTGGATCTGAAAGCGGAGAAAGTGTGTGTACATTTGTGTCAGAGTCTTGGGAATGTCTTCAGTATTTGATTCCTGCAGTGTTATAGAGGCGTCCTCAGTCTGATTTTTTGGATTATTATTTATTTTCTCCACCAAAATGTTCTGGAGAACAGTGGCTGAAATCCAGCAGAAGACTGGGATGTGGCACATGATGAAGAGACTCTTTGATTGTTTAACGTGATCAATGATTTTGTTGGCCATTTCCTCATCAGTGAATCTTTTTCTGAAGTACTCTTCCTTTTGTGCATCATTGAACCCTCTGACCTCTGTCACGCGGTCGATACAGTCAGGAGGAATCTTAGTGGCAGCCGCTGGTCTGGTGGTGATCCAGATGAGAGCAGAAGGAAGAAGATTTCCCTTGATGAGGTTCGTTAGGAGAACATCCAGAGAGGCTGGTGACGATACATCACGCCACGTCTCATTGTCCTTAAAGTTTAAAGGAAGGCGACATTCATCCAATCCATCAAGAATGAACAGGACTTTGAATTTATCATCTCTTGTAAGGTTCAGTCTTTTTATCTCTGGGAAAAACTGACTAATAAGGTTCATCAAGCTTTGATTTTCTTTCTCCTTTAAGTTCATCTCTCTGAATGGAAGAGGAAATATGAAGCTGATATCTTGATTTTCGTTTCCTTCGGCCCAATCCAGAATAAACTTTTGCACCGAGATGGATTTACCGATGCCAGCAACTCCTTTTGTCAGTACAGTTCTGATCTTCATGCCTTGTTCAGGTGATTTAAACAAACTTGTGCATTCAATCTGTATCTCTTGTGATTCAGCACGGCTGGAAATCTCAATCTGTCTCACCTCATGTTCAGTATTGACCTGTTCACTGCCACCCTGAGTGATATAGAGATCTGTGTAGATGTTATTCAGATCTGTGGAGTCACCTTGCTTTGCAATTCCTTCAAACACACATTGATACTTCTTCTTCAGGTTCGATTTAAGTTGTCGTTTAGGAATAAAGACAAGCTGATCTAAACACACAAACAGAAATAAAACAAAATACTTGATCATACTTTTCTCTCTGGACTTTAAATGACAACATGACAGATGGTCATGAGCCTCTTACCTTTAAGAGTATCTGCAAGTTCATCTTGCTTCATACTTTTTAGGAAGTGCAGTGTGATATCAAGAGCTGCTTCTTTGATTCTACACACGTCATCTATATAGTCCTGCACAAAGTATTGGGTGTTCTCCTTTCTTAGTATTTTCTTAAACTTTTCCAGCTCATTCTTTAGGAATACAATCATTTTGTGCTCAAGGTCCTAAAGGCATAAAAACAAAGATGGGTACAACAACAAAATGTAACCAAATTAACATCCATATATGAAACGTATGGTTAAACAAATTACAAATAAAAAAAACGGCAGAACACCAGTTAGCTTGAGCAAACTATTTATGCAATAATTTTAGGAAAATGATTGAAAGTACTGTACCTAGTTAAATGACAAACAAGTGTTTGCCTAAACACAATTTAACAGGTGCATTGCTGCTGCTGGATTATGCTGTTAACTTCTTAGACAAAGGCAGTAAATCTAACACACATACCAGAATTAAGACATCCATTACAGAATGTCAATATGACTGTGCCCCAAATCATACATAAATTACAAATCATACAGAATTGTAGAGTTGCTAAATATTGTTTACATATAATTAATAATAATAATAATAATACATTTTATTTATAGTGCGCTTTTCTCAGACCCAAAGCGCATACAGTAAAATACAATTTAAAAAAAAAACAATTAAGAAAAAGCTGCCTTGAACAAATGTGTCTTAATCAACCCTTTGAATTGTCCCAATGTTGGTGCACTTTTGATTGTAGAAGGAAGTAGATTCCATAGCTTGGGGGCTTTACAGGAAAAAGCTCTTTCCCCCATGGTCTTGAGCTTACACAAAGGCTGATGTAATAAGAGGGAATTTGCAGAACGGAGAGAACGCGATGGAGTATAAGAGTTAATAAGATCACATAGGTACTCTGGAGCAATCCCATGTAGTGCCTTATATGTTAGAGTGAGAATTTTAAAATCAATTCTCGCCTTTACAGGAAGCCAGTGCAGCTGTGAAAGAACCGGTGTGATGTGCTCACGAGGAGAAGTGCGAGTGAGAACACGAGCAGCAGAGTTCTGTATATACTGTAGCCTGTTTAATGATTTTGCTGGAAGGCCAGAAAACAGGGCATTACAATAGTCTAGCCTGGTTGTGATTAAGGCATGTATGAGCCTTTCTGTATCTACAAAGGAGAGAAATGGTCTAAGTCGAGCAATATTTCTCAGATGGTAAAAAGCAGTTTCAGAGACCTGTTTTATATGTGCTTCAAAACTCAATTGTGGGTCAAAAATTACACCGAGATTCCGCACCTGTGGAGAGGGGGTTACCCTGCTAGAGTCAACAATCAGACTAACCTGAACAGCCTTACGAATAGCCACCACTGTACCAATCAGCATCAGTTCCGTTTTAGAGCCGTTTAGCTTCAGGAAGTTGTTCTGCATCCATGAACTGATCTCTGCTAGACAGCTGTTCAAAGTATTTAGTGAGCAATGTGCGTCCGGATTTGTGGTGATGTATATCTGCGTATCGTCCGCATAACAGTGATACCCAAGCTCATATTTACTGATGATCTGCCCAAGTGGAAGCATGTAAATATTAAATAAAATTGGACCTAGCACTGAACTTTGAGGAACTCCCTGTCGCACAGGTACGGTATCAGATTCAAAAATGCCCATGCTTACGAACTGTGCACGATGCGCTAAATAAGACCGAATCCAACTGAGTACGACTCCAGAAATACCAAGCCAATTTTCCATCCTATTCAGCAAGAGAGAATGACATAGAGTGTCGAAAGCAGCACTGAGGTCTAGTAAGACCAAAATACTGCATACACCAGAATCTGCTGTGGTAAGAAGGTCGTTTACAACCCTCACTAAGGCGGTCTCAGTGCTATGCCCTTTTCTGAACCCAGATTGAAAAGGTTCAAGAAGACTATTTTGTGCTAGGTGATGATTTAGCTGAATAGCCAACAGCACGCTCCAGGACTTTGGCCAAGAATGGAAGATTTGAAATTGGCCTATAGTTAGACAGATCAGAGACATCACAACCAGGCTTCTTAGGGACTGGTGTAATGGCAGCTATTTTCAATTCTGGAGGAACGATTCCAGAACTCAATGATAAATTCAGAATAGAAAGCATATGAGGGCAAATTGATGCAAGGCAGTTCTTAATAACCGAGCAAGGAACCGGATCTAAAATACTGGTGGTTGAATTCATGGAATTCACTGTACTTGTAATAAAATCAACTCCAACCATGTCAAAGTTCGAAAAAGTAGTGATCGGAGGATGTAAAGGCAGTGTATCAACTCTACTCAACTGTGGTGATGGCGGTTAGGGAGCTGTATATATCATCAATCTTACCAGTGAAATAATGTAGAAACGAATTACATTGGTCAGCAGAGGAGTGAACGATGGCCTTAGATGGTTTAAGAAGATTGTCAACAGTCTTAAATAGAGCTTTAGAATTAGTTGCAGCATTTCCAATGATGTTAGAATAGTCATTTTTACGCGCAATGTTCAGAGCAGAGTGGTATTCAGACTGTTGTTGAATATAGCGAAGCCTATGTACCGTCAGGTCAGATTTCTTATACTGCCGTTCTAATTGCCTTCCAGCAGCTTTCATTAAGCGCAACTCTGGGGTATACCATGGACATGGTTTCCTAAATGTAACAACCCGTTCCCGCACAGGTGCAAACTCATCCAAAAGTGCAGAGAGCATGGAATTATAGTGCTCCACGGAGTTAGTAATAGGAAGCCCAGAGAGAGAGGCAGAAAAGAACGAGAAGTCCATGTGCTTGAGATTACGAAATTTTAAAGTGCATTTAGAAGTGGCTCGTGAAGACATAACATTCATATCAAAAGTAATAAGTCTATGGTCACTTATACTCATGTCTATACCATTCAGAGATCTAATGTCAACTCCAGCAGAACAGACTACATCCAATGTGTGTCCCAGCTTATGGGTCGGAAAAGTGACATGCTGAGTAAAATCAAAGCCATCCAAAATGTCCATAAAAGTAGCAGTATTTCCACAGTTAGGATTATCAATATGAAAATTGACATCGCCAGTCAGCACCATAGCAGGACAGAGTGGACTAAGAAGTGTCAACAACTCAGTAAACTCAGAGAAAAATGCAGGATTAGGTTTTGGTGGACGGTAAATGACCAGCATAAGAACAGGTGAAACACCATTGATTTTACAAACCAGACATTCAAATGAAGAAACACTAGGTGCGTCAATGACATTAACTGAGACATTAGGTCCAAATATCACAGCCAGGCCACCACCTTTACCACAAGCACATCAGCATATTTGTAACCAGGTGGGGCACACATATTAAGATTAAGATAGCAAGTTTAATGAAGCTGCTTGTCTACCAACATGAAAATATATGAGTCTAGCATTGCTGACATGTGGATGTGTACACAACTAAAATGCTAGGGGAAATGCTAAATACATTAATTAGTTGTCTTTTTTTTAAATAAAAATACACTATTTTACATTTGTCGAAAAACCCATTTGTTTATTATAATATAAATGTGAACAATAAATACAAAATAATATTTTTCCATACCTGAAAGACCCAGATGAGATTTTCTCTGAAATTCTTGAAGCGGCAACTCAGAAAGTCTGTTTTTTTCTCGTACTGAATCCTGTTAGCCAAATAAATGTGGTCATTGTTTATAGTATATCTAATAAAATACAGCATGTGCAATATTAGACAAAACTAGAACTGGAAACAGCATTTTTTTGCAAACAGATTTACAGTATGTTGATAAGAAGCTTCAAATGTATTCAATATAAGATCATTCTCAAGATCAGTATTACCATTGTTTTCTGTTTATATTTCTTATGGGGTATTTTTTTATTTCATGAAGGTATATGCAAGCATCCTTAGTGATTAATCTCTGTAAAAACTGACTGAAGACATCAATGCCACAGTCCAATAGCCAAAGAGAGTATTATCACACAACTCATGTGACAAAGCAAATAAACACTATCTTTTTAAAGGGATAATTCACCCAAAAATTCTGTCATCATTTACTCATCCTTAAGTTAAACGTATACATTTTTTTGTTGTCCTCAAAACAAGATAAGATATTTTGAAGAATGTTCATAACCTAAAAGTGCATGGTATTTTTTTACTACTATGGAAGTCAGTGGGGCTCAACAACTGTTTTCATTATTATTCAAAATATGTTCTTTTTTGATCAGCATAGAAACATTTTTGTTCAGCAACTTGAGGGTGAGTAAATGATGATAGAATTTTCATTTATGGGTGAACTATCCCTTTATGTATTTTAACAATTATTAGGCACAATGTACAACATTTTAAAAGCCAGGTCACTGGCCAAAAAATGATAACAACAATTATGAATTCTAACATGGTGAATTGTTTATGTTGTAAATTAAACTAAAATGTGAACTGTGTTATTTAAAAGTTGTGTTTGTATGCCCACCTGTTGAGAAGAAAAGTTGCCAGTTCCACATCACTGTTCATTCCCTTTTGAACCTTTAGATCTTTCCACCGTGTAATTTCTGCACCAATATTTACTGTGGTCTTTTGTCCTTTGTTACTAAATCACAAAAAAACAACAAATCACATGGAAACTAAAAGATTCACAGATGTCACAGATACCTCTATCCTCTAAAGTTTTATAATACTCACTGAAATACTTTCTAACACAATAAATATGTGACCAAATATGTTACACAAGAAATACCTTTTGGTAGATGTTGTTTTCTCACTGAAGCTTGGCAGTCCACCATCTTTTGAACGGTCACTCCTCATAGACACTGAGCTGGACTCAGGTGAGCCGGATCTTTCCCTAATACACAAAGAAAAAAGAGAATCGATTTATTGCAGGAGGTCCCACTGTAACTGATATCTACATCTGCTATACAGTTCTGTTAGCTTACATAGCTACTAAGGGTGTGACGAGATCTCGTGTTACGAGATCTCGCGAGATTAAAACGCGACGAGATTTCTCGTCGAGGTGAAAAGTTGTCTCGTGAGTTGTTGTGAATGATGTCAGCGTGATGGAGCGTGAGGGTGAAATTTGTATTGAAGATGCCCCTGCCACTTTTAAATCATTTGTGTGGCAACATTTTGGTTTTCCTGCGGAAATAATAAACGGCGAAAGAGTGACAGACAAGACGAACACACACACTCGCTCACTGGCGCGCGCGCGCGCACACACACACACACACTCACTCTCACACACACACACACACACACACACACACACACACACTGTTGCTCGCACTCTCACTCACTCGCGCTCACATACTCAACCCGTCGTAAAAATTAAACATGCTGCTAGTCTTTCTGTCATGATGTCCTGAAGCATCGCAGACGCGTAGGTTGTCGCCCACTATGACACTATACGAAATGAAACGATCGAATCTTGCGTCCCGACGCCCGTTGTCCTTAATAAGCATTTGACCTATCACGCAAAGATCCTATTAAAGCACTAAGACATGGAAACAGTATAGCTAACATTCACATTTGAATATTTATCGCAAGTCATATCGACATCGCAATATTAGCCTATAAACAAAAACAATGTTATGGCACATCGCAGCTTTTCCTCATATCGTGCAGCCCTAGTTACTGCCCAAAGGTCTCAACCATAGACAGTCTCAACTGCTGCCAGAAATTGTCGACATGCTTATATTCTTGAAAAAGAACATGACCATATCTTAGCCTATTCTAGTTAATTTATCTCTTTTTCATGCTTGAAGAAAAAAATTTTTTCTGTTTGAACTTGTAGTTTTGAGAGAGCAGTAGGCCTACTTTGATTATGAATACACTTACTGTTTGCATTTAAAGTGTTATTTCTGTTATTTATATATTTATTTTATTTATACTGTTATATATTTTTTTTATGTTAGATTTGTGGAAAGGAGTTTGATTTCTCATGTGAAATCGTACAGGGGAGAAGCCAGTTTCAAGAGTTTATAGCAAAACATTTTGCAGTGTTTGCATGTCCTTTACTGCATAGAATTAATTAAAATAGAAGTAAAATAACATTCATTACAAGTTGATTTCAAAATGCACCTAAATTGTTTTGCATTTTATGATTTACAGTTGAATAAAAGACTATTTTCCATTCATACATTTCATCATTGAGGATTTCTTAAATTGTGTAAAAATCTCGTCTTGTCTCGTTCTCGTGAACCCAATCTCGTGTCTCGTCTCGTCTCGTGGAGTAAGCGTCTCGTCACACCCCTAATAGCTACTGGGTTTTTTTTTAAGTTAAAGGCACACCGTGTAACTTTTCAACCTTCATAATATATTTCCAAGACCCTTGTGATGGTACATCGACTTACAATAGGTTGAATGACACGTCTGCCATAGCCTGACGGTGTCTGTATCGCTTTTACTGGCACTATGTAACTTCGGGTTCGGGTAGTAACCCGAGCACAAGAAGAACTACAAAATTCGACTGCTTTACGGCATACGTCACTAACCCCACCACTTCCTCAAATCTGGACGTGAGAGGCCAACCAGCGTTTGTTTTCGGCTTTCGTGCGTATGTTTTTGTCATGGGGGCTGTTTACACCTGGCCACTTCATGCGTTTTCTCAGATTTTACATTTACATTTACATTTATTCATTTAGCTGACGCTTTTATCCAAAGCGACTTACAATTGCTATATATGTCAGAGGTCGCACGCCTCTGGAGCAACTAGGGGTTAAGTGTCTTGCTCAGGGACACATTGGTGTCTCACAGTGGATTCGAACCCGGGTCTCTCACACCAAAGGCATGTGTCTTATCCATTGCGCTACAGATCTGATAGCTATCCGATTGTGAAAAGATCAGGTGTAAATGCCCTCCGAAACGCATTCAAGACGGATTTGAATCTGATCGCTCAAACCACTTCAGGAGGAGGTCTGTGCCGCATTCCAGACGAAACTGGACAAGTGTAAATGCATCTGGTTGTTGAAACCACATATGTAAATTGTACTCCTCCCAAAAATGCTAAAAAAAAATAAATAAACGTGTGAAAGCGTGTTATAGGCTATGTAATGTAATAGCCAGATATGATGACGCTACTGGAACACGCATCACCGCAGATGAGAAGCTGAGCATCTATTCATCAAGCCAACGTGCAAACTATCGCAAA